>CAWUFW010005462.1:347500-897500 GCA_963921515.1 Calotriton arnoldi | reverse complement strand
GATGTCTGCACTGGGGGCACATTTGGTGTCCCTGTGCATAGTCCAGCTCAAACCGGTTGCAGGAGCCATTTGCTCCTGCTCTGGCGCGAAACTGGACAAAGGACATGGGTGTAGCCACCCCTCTGTCCTGACCCTCCCATAGGTGGGTCCCCAGAGTTTGTCCCACCCCTTCCTTGGGTATAAAGTAGGAACCCCTGACTACAGAACTTTAGATATTACCTGGACTAAACTCTTCTACAGAAACCAAGTAACCTTCGATCTACGCTTTGCTGGACGACTGAAGAATCTCCCTTGGAGTAAAGGAGTTACTCCCCTGCTGAGCAGGCACCTAAACGCATCTGACCGGTTTGCATCTACAAAGCTCCCGAAGGACTCCGAAGATTTCTGCAACACAGGAGGTGGGTTCCCGAGGTCGATCTGTGCTCTCGGCAATTCTGAGGCCCGTATCCCTCGCGGGGACCGTGAAACCCGTACCCCTGGGCACTGTGTACATTTGCAGCAGCATATGCTTTTCGGCGATCCCTGAAGCTGTGCTTTGGGCTACTTGTAGTCCTGACCCCGAGCAGTAATTCCACCGAAGATTTCCGGCCTACACTCCACGAGTGTTCCGTGGGCTGGTATTTAGTGATTCAGCTCGAGGTCCCTTCGCGACCCCTGGTCCGTTGGCCTGTGGGTCCCTGAGAAGGCAAATTTAACTTTCAGTGGGCTTCCCTGGTTGCTCCAGACGTGCCCTGACTCTCCATCGCTTGGGGAGTCCCCAGGACCTTGCTGGTCCTCACAGAAGCATCTTTCTTCTGACCGTGTGGGTTGCAGTTGCCAAGGCTTGTTGGTGTTCAATCCGGACACTGACCCCCCCAGCACTCGACATCCTTCGTGGGACAGCTCGAATCCGTCTGTGGTTGTCGCAGACGTCTCCTGGTCCCCGTGGCTGCAGAGGCAAGCTTCACCTCATCCCACCTGAAGCACCCGACATCGGTGGGCATTCGATTGCTCCGCTCCTGGTCACGTGAAGTGACCCAGACTTTGTCCCCTCTGCTTTCAGGTTCTTCTCATCTCCGATCCAGGCTTGGATCACACCGGACACTTTTCTTCTCCACGGCAGCAGTACTTTTTCGCATCACGCTATTGAAAACAACGAGGGTTTCCGACACCACTTGACCCCTATGCACCCGGCTCCTCTGGGATAGGTAACACGGGTACTTCGGTACTCTCAAGGGTGCTGGCCTTAGAACCTTCTATGTTTAGCTGGGTTTGCTTAAAGTCCTCTCCTAAGTGTCCTTAATCTTTAAATTTCCAACCGCGACTTTCCCATAGAGTTGTACGGAGCTCGCGTCTGTGTTCCCACACTGCACCCGTCCTCCGTGGGTCCCCTGTGTCACTACCTTGGGTGGTTCCTTGGGGTCCCAGCGATTCTACGTGCTCTAGGCACTGTGTCTAGTCAAGTCGTGGTTCTTATACCACTTTCTTAGTATATGGTTCGGTCTCCCCCTGGAGCCCGCTGTGTATTGTGCTATTTACTGTCGTTCTAGTGATTTAATATTGTGTGTCTTGTTCTCTAATCTCATAAAGAGGTTAGTAGAGAGTGTTTAGTAATAAATACATATATTTTTATATACACCTGGTGTGGTTCTCCTTTCATTTGGTCATTCAGGAGGTTATATACTGGTAAAACAAGCTGCTTTACATTCCTTCGAGACTTAGCCTGAAGGCTGCTCTCGATAGCTACCACTAGGATAGCTTTCAATAAAGGTTGTCTTTAACCTAATCATCAATAAGGGTCGTTTGGACTGGTGCAAGGTGCCCACTTTAATTAGTGGACAGCATATACCAGGCCAACTTCTCACACATGTCTCCTATAATTTTGTTGAAACTGGTTGCACTGATTTTCCATTATGAATATTTTTGGTAAATACTAACATGCATCAACACATTTTACTAAACAGGACTTCAAAGAAATGGCACCTAAAATTTCACAGTAGTTAAGCAAAACATTTTTTTCTTAGTTGCATTTTTTTAATAAACATATTATTTTGAAAGCAAAGAATCGTCAATTTTGCTTTCAAGCTTTTGCATATATTTGCATCTAATCCGAGAGCATCCTAAAAGCATTATAGGTAGTTTCATATTATTTAACTTTGCAAACGCGTGTACACATTTTTATACTGGGATAATGTAGTAATACAGTCTGAACTTAACATTTTCTTAGACCACTCACCCTAATAATAAAGGCTTTGTATCACTGAACCATAAAAACAAGTTCGAAAAGCATTAACATATACACACATATTAACTGCAGACAATGCCCTTCCCTGATCCATAATGTGCTATTGTAATCTGGCAGCCAAAGGGTTCGTGCTGCAGATGGTTGGGCCTAGTTGTCCCAGGGACAAAATAAACATGAAAACTTGTTTTCCTTGACCCCAAACAATGTCCTGGGCGTCGGGCTATAGGAATTCCACATCCCTGAATTTATTAATGCAAAGCCTTTACTATTAGGACAAGGTCTATATAGAAATTAGTAATCTCAGCTTGAATTGCTGACAGTAGTTTCAGTTTAAAAGCTTGTATAAATGTTTCAAAATTTAACAATTTTAGGCTACTTACAATGCTCCATAGTTATATGCAAATACAAGCAGGAGCCTGAAAGCATGACTGGTGATTGCTTTAAAAATAAAACAAAGTAAGTCAATTAGAAAGGATAAGGGGCAGTGTACGCTAGGAAGTATGTGGAACGGGAGACTCTGCGGCTGCTTAGAAAATTAAATAACATTAACAGAGTAATAAAGTGTATATAAATAAAGAAGCAAAATGTAAAAATGAAAAATTACAATTTTCTGTAGATGGAATGAATGTGAAATTGTTGGCTAAATATTAAGTTAGTATCCTCGGACTGATTTTTGGGAGCAGTGCATGTGCATCAAACAAAATATAGTATGGAACGAGTGAGTGGCCTCAACTAAATTTAGAAAAGCTCCAACCTTCCCATTAAAATTTTGATTGATTAAAAAAAAAATCAAAAAAAAAATCTGTGAATTAAATACAATATTTCAGCATTTGTGTATTTGTTTGATCAATTCTTGTTTCTATATATTTTGTGTATTGTTTTGCGATTCAAATCATCAAATGCTTAGGCCAGGGTCCTCCGCTTCCATTAATGACTCGGTGAGGGTCCTTGGATTCCAACAATAATTTAATGGAGGCCATAGGTTTCAGCAGTGATTAAGTGGGGGTTCCACAGAAGTCAAAAGTTTAAGAACCACTGGCCTAGATTATTCTGTTTGTTAAGGTCATGCCAACATATACCTTAGTTTCCATTCTATTTTTCAAACTGTTATTGTCCGTTCAGTCCAGCTGTTACACTGGATCTTTTGGTAAATACATAAACTGTTTAATCAAGACTGAATAATTAAACTAGGGAGCGTCACACGGGTCACATTTACAGTTGAAGGGAGTATTAGAGGTCTCTGGTTAAGGGTTAGTTCCTTTGCATCGACGTCGATGCTTCCTAAGTCAACCATGTGTAATCCTAGTTTTCTTAAATTTGTTTGTGAACTTCTCACATTCCTTCACTTAAAGCCATTGTGAAAGGCAGTGTGTACATATAATGTAAAAATATCTAAAGGCATCTTAATCTAATCACAGAAATTGATTTACCTAGGTAGCAAAGAACCCACGTTGAAGTCTGCTTGACAGAACCACAACACATCCCAGCAAGGAATTCACATTTTGTCTTAAGGTAAGCCTTTATGCAACTCTCTATCTATATATCAACTTCGGGTATGAAATTGTTTACGGTGCTCTGCGTTCCTAAGTGACAGCTTCGTAGAGGTTCTGCAAATCCGCGTTCCATTCGGCCTCCAGGTCACATTACTTTGTGAATCGATGCTCATGTTGGATATATGGTATGAAACCCCATATATACTATGAAGTGATTCTGCACTTGTCACACAACACAGTCCAATTTAATGGCCTGTATTTTTACTGACTTACGTGCCTACAGAAGTAGATGGACCTCCTCTTGCACTTGGCAATAGCCTTTGTGAAGGTGTTGATTCTGCAGGTAAGTGGCACTAAGGAGGTTGGAGCCTGCTAGCTTATAGTTTGTGCCTAGTCCTCATCACACATATAGCTGAGTAGGCTTTCGTGGCAGTGCTTTCAGAGTTTGGACACTGTTAGCGCATATGTTCAAGGATATCTAGTTTGCAGTCAAGAATGTCTTGTGTAGTGTTTGATTAGTGAAGCCTGTTTGTATAATGCATTACTTAGTATTGATTCTGGCTAATCCCTTTCTCTGTGTGGTACACTTGGCCACGGCAAGAACGATACACTTTAATATTCTGTATTTTGTATTATAAAATTGGTAATTCTTAAAGCTACTGCATTTAGATAAATCACAAATGAGTGAGAATGTTAAACACCATGCTTGATAATTGAGTAACGGCTGCCGCAGGTCTTGATAGCCTATTTCTATACTATGGCATACATTAAGTTGATACCTGTCCTCAAAGTGTTTTAGAAAACTAACAAGCTCCCTAAGGTACTGTTTTTTTTGTTTTTTTTGTTGGTTACTTAAATAGTACTAGAGTGAATGCAAGTTTTCTTGCATTTTCAGGGAAGGGCATCGTATCCAGCAATTAACTCCAAAATATGAGAGAACATGCTGGCTTGTTATGGTACTGTTTCTTTATAAGAATATCAGTGTGATCAAATCATGACTGCAGTGCATTCAGAAAGAATCTTAGATTTCCATCTTCTCTGAATATCTGATGTCATGACTATTGATCTTGAGTGGCATTTGGCTCTTGCCACTCATCCTTCTTCAGGTTTCCCATAGTCCTGTAATCATGATCTCTTTTTCAGTTTGTGCAAAATAGATCACCTTCTCTATTCAGCAAGACAGCTAGACCTGGTTCTTAATGTTTTTCATTCTCCGTGATAATTAAAATTACTGATAGATGGACAGGTGATTCTGTTACCTTTATTTGAATTGCTGGTCTCTGGAAATTAATAATTCAACCAAATGTTTCCCAATTTCCTCAATCTAATTGGACAAAAGTAAAGCTATTTTGTAAGTACTAAAACAAAGTCCACTTTCCTCTTATACTTGGGTTTGGGGTATAGAGGATATTCAAGTGTACATGGTTTTTCAACATCCCATCTCCTTATCGACTGTGTTATCCAAAGTAAATACCCTTGACTCATCAATTGCAACGAAGTCTTCCTTCATCACCAAAATTAATTTTTATGGATAGTGGTAATAGAAGCCTATAAAGATCTGCTCCACTAATATTTAACTGTTTAAAGTGATGCTTATCCACAAAGAAATGTTAGATTATTACCGCCTTATTTGAGATACTTAATTTCCTATTCTGTTGTGACAAGGCTTGTACTTGATTTTTATTTCGTATGTGTATCTGGACCACATGACCTGGCTCCAATTGTCAGAGAAGCATCCGCATACTCCAATTTCTACAAATTTGATTTGTGTAGCCCAGTTCTGTTTTTCGGACTTGTAGAAGCTGACTAGTATATAATTTACTCAAATTCAGAATCTAAAAAATATTTTCCTATTTTAGTCTTTTGGTTTTTAGGGGCGTTCAACTCTCCATATTTTGAGTCCTTCATTGAGCATTGTGTACCTTGGGCAGATGCAGAGTTCCCTGGTATTCCACGTGCCTTGAAAGAGCAGTAAGTGTTTTCATAGACAAGGGAACCCAAACGTATGTAAGGACCATGGGTGCAATTATTTCTAAAGGAACAAACGGTCCCTACCTACAGATACATTAAACAATGAACATAGATGTTAAATAAATTCTATGTCAACAGAAAACGAAATGAGATGATACAAGTATTTATTAAATCTTGAAAGAAGCAAAAGCATAATAGAAGTGGGAAACACACAAGACAGCAAAAGAGTTAACACAGCTCAGACATTTTCTTAGTGACTACAAAAAAAAAAGAACAAATAATGTTGCATCTTTCTTGAGGTACCAATGCTATCCTGTAAGAAAGTGCCCTCTTTTTGCATGGTTGCCCCCACTTTTTGCCAAACTGTTGATGTACTTTGACTAAGTATGCCCTGGGTTCCTGCCACCCAGGGCCTATGTTCTTTCCCTAAATTGTACTGTTGCAAAACCAAATTGGCAACTCTCGGGCCACATGTAAGTCCCTTGTAAAAGGTACCATAGGTACCAAGGGCACTGTGACCAGGGAAGGCCTCTAAGGGCTGCATCACTCATTGTGCCACCCTTAAAGGGGGGGGGTGGGGGGGTGTGTGTGTGTGTGTGTGTGTGTGTGTGTGTGTGTGTGTGTGTGTGTGTGTGTGTGTGTGTGTGTGTGTGTGTGTGTGTGTGTGTGTGTGTGTGTGTGTGTGTGTGTGTGTGTGTGTGTGTGTGTCGGTCGACATGGCACACATCCCTGTGTGCCATGCCTACAACCCACTGCCCTGGCATAGGTAAGCCACCTCTCTAGCTGGGTGCATTATACCAGTGGTACAGGTGCATGAGCTCTGTACCCCTACAGTGTCTAAACCAATTCTTAGACATTGTAAGTCCAGTATTGCCATTTAGCATATATGGTGCTGGGAGTTCGTCATTACGAACTCCACAGCACCATAATGGCTTTACTGAAAACTGGGAAGTTTATCAAACTTCTCAGCACATTAAACCCATACTGATGCCAGTGTGGGATTTAATGAAAAATGCACTCAGAGGGCATCTTAGAGATGCCCCCTGAAAAACGACCTAAGTCTAGTGTTCTGGCTGAGTGGCTGCTCGTCAGCTGCAACCACTAGACATGTTTCTGTACCCCTAGGTCGAGAGCCTGGCACCTTTGGGGTCCTGAAACAATGCACATCCTGGGACAAGGTGCCAAGCCTCCTCCCCCAGGATGGGCAGGGTCCACGGAGGGGAAGCTTCAAAGGCCTGCTGCCTTTGTGAGCTGCCCCAGCCATTTGCTGTTTCCAGCAACTGGCCTCCACTGGTTCTGACCCCCCACTTTGGACAGGAGAATCGCCGGGAAAACCAAGTTAGGAAGGGAGGCGTGCCCACCTTTGCCAACCCCACCCCTCAGGTGGGGGAGGCGGGGGAGAGGAGGTGAAGCACAACTCAGTCCCCGCCGTCTTGCAGGTGGGGGGACCCAGCCAACAAGGAAAGGCATATGCCCCCCTCCCACTAGAGGGTGGCAAAATAGGGGGTGTACCCACCCCAAGGAAGGGACCCATTGGTCCCGACCTGTAACGCCCCTAAATTTAGTATTTAGGGCAACCCCAAACTTTGCCTCCGCAGACAAGAACCGACTGGAAGAAGAAGAACCCGTGCTGAACTAAGAAGAGGAGGACGTCCACTGACTTGGGCCCTGCCTGTCCCTACCTCGAACCTGCTCCAGTAAAATCCCGGTGTGACCTGCAGCCAGCAGCGCCCAAGAACCTGACCTGCCTTCCCAAACCAAGACTTTGTTTCCCGTGAGCACCGGATTTGCTGACCAACAGATTCTGGCTCTGATCAAATCTGCACCCAATGCCCACGGCCCGAGTTTGAGTGGCCCAACACCACGAGGAGGTCTCCCCGGCGATCCTGACCCGAGATCTGGTGCTCTCTGACCTGCCTTGAGTCTCCAATAAACGCCTGCAGCCCCTTTCTGGAGGATCCCCGTGACCGGAGCTGGTAAGAAGACCCGACACCTAAAGACACCCCTGCACCCGACGTCCCACGACCTTGGGTGGCCCAACTGACAGTGTCCCAGCATCCCCAGGCATCCCAACTTACATCTCCAACCAATGGTCACCTCCAGAAGATCTTCGTCCCCAAACCTGCAGTGTTTGTTGCAACCGGAGAATCCCCCATTGAAATCAACTGGGCACCAGACGCCAAAACAGCACCCTGCACCCAGCCACCACTGTGCTCTGCGGGTGCACTTTGGGTGCTAACTCGGCTCCCCCTTTGCCATGAGCCTAAAAGCAGGAGCTTTGCTCCCACAACCTTGTGGCCTGCTCGTAAGCAGCCACCAACCGGAGGCCCTCTATCTCCCATTGGATAACATTGGGCCTCAGCACCCGGCCGCCCTAGTGCTGCTGAGGGTGCTTTGAGAGCGCATCCTCGACCCTGGGGGAACCCTGGTTCTAACCCCAGGAACCCAACTTCCACAACCAAGTACTTACCTGCAAACTGATAACTCTATTTCCTCTCATAGGATTGCATTGACTGCTTTTCTTAAATTGTTTCAAGTGTGGAGTTGGTTTGTATGGAACTCTAAGAAAAATGCAAATATATAAAAACTGCTTTACTCACCTTTTCTCTAGGAAATGTCCCAGTGTGATATCTAGGCATATCACACTGAGTAGAAAAAGTAAAAATTTAAAGTAATCTGTAAAGTAATCGAACAGTAATTTCAACTGTATTCAAAGCATTTACAAACCTGTAACAAAGACATTTTCATTCAGCTTAGTTGTATTGTTCAACCTGCCTTGAAAAGTACCATTTACACCTACCTGTGCCAAGCTGGCTTCGTTCTAGGAAATAAATATAACTACATAATATTTTTATTCAAACAATTTGGTCTTAGTTCAGTTTTTGAGTGTGTGACATCATTTCTTGCCTGGGTGTGTACAATAAAGGCTTAGCACTACCCTCTGATAAAGCCTTACTTCTCGCCCACACTACCACAAATAGAATAAGGTATTATCTACTTTTACCTCTGCCTACCTTTGGGGTCCCACTCGACTCTGTGCACACTATACCTTACTTTTAGTATATACAGAGCCAGCTTCCTACATTTACTTATTGAATAAAAAACATTTGCGATAGTCATGGTACTCCATGTCTAGCTAGAGTACTTGTGGTATCCTCTAGTTCTCTTGTTTGTTAGTGCTCTAGAACTGTATTAGGTAATGGCATGAGCATAGATTCTCTTTCAGATTCTTGTGTTGTGGTTTAGTTGTATGTCAGTTGAGGAAAGGTCTTGGGCCTTTGTGTACTTAGGAGGTTGTGCCGAAGTTTATTTTCAATAAAATACTTCAAGACTTACTGGATTTGAGTCTGTATCGACACTAGAGTACTGTGTAGCTGCTTTGGACATGGCTTCATCTTCTCAATTTAGTCCAGTCTTGGACTTTAGATTACTATCAAGAGAAGCATTTTCAGGAAATAAACTCTTTTTTTTCTGAAGGCAGCCTCCCCAAGAGTTGGCCTTGTGAGGCTTTATTTTAGTGGACCACAAATTTGAGCAAGTGATGAGAAAATTTGCAGAAGTTTCTGCTACCACCAGTTCACAGTAACACAACATCACAATCATGTTGTACTTGGACCAACAAGCTACTTTGTTCCAGCGAACAATCCTATCCCATCTGACAGGCAACCTGCAATGGTGTTTACTCTAATGAAAAATGTGCCTTTCCAGTTGGAAGCCTAATGTAGTTACGGTGTTGCAAACTATTTACTTCCAGTCAACTCCTTCGGGAAGAGTAGATTCACTGTCCTATATTTATGAACTGGCTGCTGAGAGTACATTATTGTATTACTGGGTCTCCCACAGGTTTATATCTATAATGGGTGATACTTATGATGTGAACTGAGCCACTTTCATTTCAATACAAGATCCTACAGTCTCCTATATGCAAGATACTCAAAACGTGCAAATCTAACTCACTGTAAATGTAGTAGTGGCTAAGATCGAGAGCATAGCACCCCTACATGTCATTGGTTCAAGATTTGTTAGGCGTTCCTTTCTAAATACATCATACACTTTCTCCATCATGTGGCCATCTGATACATGAAAGGTTAATCCAATTAGACATCAACCTCCACAAAATCACAGTAAAACGCTAATGACGAGTGGCAAGACTTCTAGATGTAGTTCTTAATGTCGCACAAAATGCAGGCATGAATGTACGATAACCTGGTCACTGTTCGTGCATGAAATACATTATGCACAGGACCTAGAAATCAAGCCTGCTTGATAAAACAGTGCTGTTTGATTAAATGTGTGCTTGGTTGCCATGTTTTAAGAAATGCCTGCTTTCTACGCAAAGAAGGAAAATTTGCATTCTCTAATGCTTTTAAGCTCTACAGCTGGAATATGGCTCAAAGGAAATGGTGACATTGCAAGTTTCTTCTGGTTGGAATGAAGGAAAAGTAGCAGTAGACTCCTGTGCACTTCCTATTTTTAGTTTTGACAAATAGTATAATTCACCGCCCAGTGCAGCAAAACGGAAGCACAGCATGAACTGACCACTCCTTGATCTATAGGGCACCATTAATGAGAAAGGAAGAGGGGCCATATTCGGCATGCACAGACCCTTTGATGTAGCGATTTTGAAATAGTGTCTTGATGGCACTATGTCAGGAGCCAGAGAACGGACTGGGGGAACTGGTGACGTGTACCCCGCTGCAGTTTAAATCGGAGGTCCTGGTGCTTCACCTACAGGCTGCGGAGTATCCCTTTAATTCTCCACAAGCTGTCCGGAAGGAGGAGTTCTGTCTCCTGACGTCATCCTCTGCTGTCCTATCGGAGGAGTGCGGGACGGAGAAAGGGGAAGAGGACGTCCCACCGAAAAGAGAGGCGAGCGAGAGGACGGAAGGAACTGGAGAATCTGAGAAGGGGCTAGCAGCGTTCGAGAGGCGTCAGCTGTTCCCTGAAAAGACCTCTGAAGCCGACCTTCAGGAAGAGAAGACGACGCCAGGAGGCCAACGAGACCATGCGCCGCCCCGCCACTCTCTTGGAGGAGTGTGGCTGGACAAGGTACGGCGCAGTTTACAGGGGTTCTCGGGGCACTGGGTGGGGAAGGGAGGTACCTAGAGGGAGACACCGCTAAAACTGGGTTACACCAGGTGGCGGTATGTGGTGATACCTCACAGACCCCCTCCCGAGTCGAAAGGTTAAAACCGGCCAAACCACTGATCCGTGGCATTTTTGTTTTCCCTATGCTTTCCCTGCTCTCCGAGGACGACAACGACGAGTCCAGTCTTCCGGCCGGATCCTCCACTGCTGGTTACAGAAGCGTGTTGTGTCAACCGGATTGTTTTGACTCTTCCTAAAAACCTCTGATATAGGAATAAAAACAAACCTCACTGAGACAGTTAATGCGTGCTGGTCCTCTTTTCTGGTCGTAGAGGGCCTTGCCCTGGTGTTCCCTCTGACATTTGGTGGAGAATGCGGGCAAATTCCATCAGACACAGGATGGATAACCTCGTGTTTCAGTTAAAGGAGGGACACTCTAAACTGGAATGGGCACTCGAAAAGAACGCCAACCAAGCGGAGATGGATCGCGCTGTGTTCACCTCCGCTATACAGACTCAGGCCGAGAACATGACCAGGTTAGCGGAAGGACAAACCCAGTTTTGCAGCGTGAATGTTTCTGGATTCACTATGCTGTGCATTATTCCGCCATCTAGTGGTTGGGTCCGGAATTGTAGTATTTCTTCTCTTTTTTTTTTTTTCGTGGCCCAGGTGGGCGTCGACATACCACCATTTGGTGTCCTTCGTGACGTCGACGCGCTTCCTCCGGAAGCTCCCACCTTTGGTCGCCATCTTCAGATTCTTTTTTCCGCCGTTGGGTCTGGATCGTTGTCGAAGAGTTCCAGAGTTTTGGAAGAGAAATCGACGGAAAACGGGAAAAATCGCGAAAATTGAAGATTATCATCGCACCAGACAGACTACAGGCCAGGTAGCCGGGACTACTAAGGAGAAGAAAATTTCGAGAGAACTCGACGTTCACACAAGAATGCGCGCACAGGGGGCTCCCTGAGCGCAGGAATGGACAAAACTCCCTTCAAGTTTTGCACCAATTGCCACCACAAATACGCCCAGAAGGACCAGCATCCAGTCTGCAACCTCTGCCTGCCACTCGACCACAGCAGCGAGGACTGCAACGCGTGTTCGGAGTTCACACCCAAGACCCTCGGAGTAAGAGAGAGGCAGAGAAGGGCGAGCCACACCATGCAGGGGCAGGGGCCACCTACACCATGCAGGGGCAGGGGCCACCTCCATCGCTCCGAGACTTGGGCCTCTCCAGTGGAGAGGAGGACAACATCGCCGAACCGGAGGACTGCACGGTCGTCGAAGTCCATAAGAAAACGTCGAAGGAGGTAAGCGAGTCAACGGCCCCCAAACACCCGACCGACACTTGAAAGAGTGAGACAAAGTCCTCGAGGGGAACAGTGCCGTCGAAACACTCGACGAAAGCAACTGCACCCAAGGACAAAGAGCCCAGCGGATCCTTCGAAAAGGACTTCCGGACGGCAAAGACCCACGAAAAATCAAGGTTGTCGAAGGAAGCCCCCGAAAAGGACTCCTCGACGCCGAGAAACGAAGGGTCGGCAACCGCTTCGACGACAACGTCGACGACCAAAAAGCGAAGCGCACAAACCCTCGACGCCGAACAGGCTGCCAATATGAAAAGGAGGCTCGAGGCAGAAATGGCGAGCATCCTGCAGCGAAAAAAGGATTTCGACGACAAGATGAGTCAGTACACCATCCCGCCGAAGCCCGCGGCCGAGGTCGAAAGGGGCTTAGAGGACACGGAACCGCCGAAAAACGCCTGAGCCGCTCGAAGAACAGGAAGAAGAGGCCCTGTATTACTTCGAGGGAGAAGGCAAGGAAGAACAGCTAACCTACCAGGACTCGACGTCCTCGGAGGCGCAAGACTTAGAATGGCATGACCTCGACGCCGAAATGCCAGAAGAAGGGGTAGGCGCATACCCTTCGAGGCCTTCACCACCAGACGATATAAGGATCTATAATATGGTGGTCAAGAATGCTGCACAGACATAGGGGGTAAAATTGGAGGAGGAGAAACCTAAGGCTTGCTTTCTCCTGGAAACTCTCTTACCCACACAAACAAGGAGTCAATTCCTGCCCATGCTCCCTAGTGTGCTGGACCAGGGCAGGGAGGCATTCAGGGAGCCATCTGTATGTAAATCTGTTACCCCAAGAACAGAAAAGAAGTACAAGCACTCCTCAAAGGACCCTGCATACATTCAAGGATCGGTGCCAGCCGATTCAATAATCACGGCAACAGCTAGGAAGAGGGCCAATGTGCCCACAAATGCAGGACCACCTCCTGACAAGGAGAGTAGGAGAATGGACCTCATGGGGAGGAAGGTAGAACGGAGTGCGGCAATCCAATGGCGCATCGCCAACTCCAACGCCCTAATTAACAGGCATGCATACCAGCACTGGGAGGAAGTAGGGCAACTCCTGAAGCACCTACCGGAACAGTACCAGCAGAGGGCAACCCACCTGGTAGAGGAGGGGAAAAACATGGCAAACACATGTTTAAAGTTGGCCTTGGACACAGCGGAGATGTCCAGCAGGCAAATGATGATCGGGGTGACAGAGAGAAGGCACGCATGGCTTAGGATTTCGGGCTTCAAGCCTGAGGTGCAGAATAACATCCTGAACACGCCCTTCAGCAGAGAACAACTTTTTGGGACTCCGGTTGACGAAAAGTTAACCCAACTCAAGAAGGACAACGAAACTGCAAGGTCCATGGGAGCACTGCAGTTCAGGGGAATGAGAAGGGGTACACCCTCAAGAAGGCCAAATGGTAGGGGAGGCAACCAACCAAGTACCTCGCACCAAACCTTCCAACAAGGTTATCAGGGAAACAACCAGGGACAGCAGCAGCAGGGGCAGCAGGACTGGCAATACCAGCCAAGGGGCCAGTCCTTTCGGGAACGCTCAAAAGGGCGAGGACAGGCATGGAGAGGAGGGCAACAACCCGCCTCTAAGTGACTTCGCCAAAAGGCAGACGCCCACCCAGATAACACCTCAAGGGGGGCATCCAAGGAGGAAAAAAGTCCAAAAACCGTTTTCAAGAGACAAGCAGTTCCCCGAACATATAACACCAGTAGGAGGCAGAATAAGGAACTTCCTCCAGGAATGGAAGAAGGTCACAACGGACAAATGGATACTAAACATCATACAATACAGATACTGTATAGAGCTAATAAAACAACCTCCAAACAAAAAGCCAAGCAACAAGTCACACTCGGCAAAAGAACTCTCACTCCTGGTACTAGAGGCACAGGAACAGATCAACAAGGAGGCAATAGAGATAGTACCGTACAAGGAAAGAAACAAGGGTGTTTATTCCAACTACTTCCTCGTACCAAAGGTGGACGAAACACTAAGGCCTATCTTGGACCTAAGGTTCTTAAACAAGTTCATAAGGACACAAAGATTCAAAATGACATCTCTGCAAGAGGTAATACCCCAGGTACAGGAAGGGGATTACATGGCAACTATAGATTTAAAGGACGCGTACTTCCGCATCCCCATCAACAAAAGGCACAAACGCTTACTAAGATTTGTAATCAGCAAGACTCACTACCAGTTCACAGTGCTCGCATTCTGGCTCAAATCAGCGCCAAGGGTATTTACAAAATGCCTAGCAGCAGTAGCAGCGCACCTAAGGAGGCAGGGAATACATGTATACCCCTACCTCGACGACTGGCTCGTAAAAGCAAGCTCCTACAGCCAGTGCAAACAACACATCCAGCAGGTGATACAAACTCTAACCCAACTGGGTTTTTCGATGCATTGGGGAAAGTCGTCAATCGAACCAGAACAGGTGAAGATTTTCTTAGGGGCAGAGATCAACACCATACAAGTCAAGGTGTTCCCCAGCACAAAGAGGACCCTGGCAATACTGAAGGAAACACGTCTGTACCGCAAGGGGCAAGTTCTGACAGTGAGGACAGTGAGCAAACTTATGGGAATGATGGCTTCATGCATACACCTAGTCCCAAATATTCGACTCCACATGAGGCCATTCCAGGAATGGATACAGCAGCAATGGTCACAGGCAACAGGGAGTTGGGAGGATCTAGTGGTTGTCACGCACGCAGTGCATCAGGAAATAGCGTGGTGGAACAAGGAAAACATATCAAGAGGGAAACCATTCACACAACCAACTCCAACAGTGACCATCACAACAGACGCCTCCCAGATGGGGTGGGGCGCACACATGAACAAACTCAAGGTGAGGGGGTTATGGTCGCAGCAGGACGCGATCAAACACATCAACTACCTAGAACTAAAAACTGTCTTCCTAGCCTTAAAAGCCTTTCAGAAGGAGCTGTTCGGAAACAGGGTGTTGATCCAGACGGACAACACAACCACCATGTTCTACATCAACAAACCAGGTGGAACACAATCTGTAGCACTATCAGAGTTAGCACAGGAAATATGGATGTGGGCCATTCCACTAGAAATAGACCTACTAGCAGTACATCTTCCAGGGAAGGACAATGTGGAAGCAGACCGACTCAGTAGGCAGACGTCCGCATCCCACGAATGGGAGATCAACCAACAAGAGTATTCCGGAATTGGGGGACACCGCAAATAGACCTATTTGCAACACACCAAAATGCCAACACTTCGCATCCAGGCAACCAGACCATCGGTCACAAGGGAATGCGCTATGGATAAGTTGGTCAAAGACATTTGCATACGCTTTTCCCCCGATACCACTGATACACAGGGTACTCAGCAAATGCAGGATCAGCAACATGTCGCTAATACTAATAGCACCTCAGTGGGCCTTACAGTCCTGGTTCTCACAAATAGTGGAAATGGCGCAAGCACCAGCACACAGATTCCCAAAGAGAAGGGACCTGTTAACAATGCAGAACGGAAGGGTGCTACTCCCAGAGCCAGAGAGCCTCAGCCTAGCTGCAAGGCTCCTGAAGACCTAGAATTTGCACACCTCAAACTACCAGCAAGCACAATGGCAGTGCTCAGGGAGGCAAGAAGACCTACCACAAGAAAGTGCTACGTAGCAAAGTGGAAAAGATTCTCCGAATGGTGCATTAGGGAGAAACTGCAAAGGAGAATCACAAAGGAATCAACAGTACTAAAATACTTAACGCACCTACTACAAAGCAAACTAAGCTACACATCACTAAGGGTACACTTAGCGACGATAGTGGCTTACACGAGAGGAGAAACGAGGAAAAGTTTCTTCACCTCACAAGTAGTAAAAAGATTCCTAGGAGGAGCAAAGAGAATCGCACCTCCAAACAGAATGCCAGCACCAGCATGGAACCTCAACGTGGTGCTAACTCAATTGATGAAGGCACCATTTGAGCCAATTCACAAGGCTACACTACACATGCTCACGCTAAAGACAGCCTTCTTAGTGGCTATCACGTCACTACGAAGAGTAAGTGAATTGCAAGCGCTAACACTTCAAGAGCCCTACCTGCAAATACACAATGATAGGATTGTGATGAGAACAGACCCACACTTCATGCCAAAGGTGGTGTCACGATTCCACATCAATCAAACAATCCAAATACCTAGTTTTTTCCAAAAACCTACCACAAGCACAGAAAGGGCGCTACACACACTAGACGCCAGGAGGGCAGTCATGCACTATATAGAAAGGACAAAGGAGTGCAGAAAGACAAAGCAGTTCTTTGTTTCCTTTGCCAGCAGTTTTTTGGGACGACCAGTTACCAAAAACACCATTGCACGGTGGATTGCACAGACCATACAACTCTGCCACAAACAAGCAGGACAACTGTTACAAGGAGCAGCTCATGCTCACTCAACAAGGAAGAAAGGAGCAACAATTGCGTTTCTAGCTAACACACCAATTCAAGACATTTGCCAAGCTGCAACATGGTCTTCAGTGTACACGTTCACTAAGCACTACTGTGTAGCTATCCAAATGAACAAGGAAGCGCAAGTGGGACAGAAGGTCTTACAACACATATTCAGTAACCAGAGCTCATCTTCCACCCAGCCACCACAATAAGGACAAACCGCTACAAAGTCTATGCACAGCATAGTGAATCCAGAAAGATTCACGCTGCAAAACGTATAGTTTCTTACCTGTCAGTGTAGTTTTGCAGCTTGAAGACTTTCTGGATTCACTAGCGAACCCACCCTCCTCGCAGAAAGATGAGACAGGAGGAAAGGGATTAAAACTGGAGAAAGACTTAAAGAATTACAGGAGAAACAAAGTAACACAAAACAAGAAAAAAGAATCCGAAGATGGCGACCAAAGGTGGGAGCTTCCGGAGGAAGCGCATCGACGTCACAAAGGACACCAAATGGTGGTATGTCGACGCCCACCTGGGCCACGGAGAAATACTACAATTCCGGACCCAACCACTAGATGGCGGAATAATGCACAGCATAGTGAATCCAGAAAGTCTTCAAGCTGCAAAACTACACCGACAGGTAAGAAACTATACGTTACTCCTGGCGCTTGGTCAGGGAAGGGGACCTGCACCCCCTGGAACGGTGATACCACTACAGAAGTATGTCCCGGTGGATGATCCCGTTTCCTTTTTTCTCAATTTCGAGAGGGCCGCCAGGGCCAGTGCCTGGCCCGCAGAACGATGGCCCTTTTATCTCGCCCCTTTACTCACTGGCGAGGCCCAGGCCGCCTACCAGATGGCCAACAGGGACGGAACGGCAGCCTATGGCCACGTTAAACAGTTTATCATGGATCGGTTGGGGGTGGACGATGAGTCACAGACTCAAGTTCCGATAGGAAAGGGGCGCCCCGGGGGACACACTGAAAACCCTGTTTTATAAACTAAAGGATGCCGCCAATCACTGGCTCAAACCACTAGAGTCCACACGCGAACAGATCATGGCCAAAATTTATCTGGAGCAGTAGCTGGAGGCACTGCCTTATGGAACCCAGCGGTGGCTTCGACAGCATGCTGGTCTGACCCTGGAGCATGCTGTGGAGATGGCCACATCGTATGCTCGAGCCCAGAGCCGGAACCTGAGCAGAGAGACAGAGCGAATACAAAAAGTCCCCCCCCCCAATAGAGTGGAGAGGAGGCCTAATAAACCTCCCTTTGAAACCAGTAGAGCTCGACCGGGAAGCCCCGAATTGGTTACCCCCTCAGGGCCTCAGTGTTTTGTGTGTGGCGAGTGGGGCCATATTGCGAGGTTTTGTAGGAAGAAGGACAAACCGGAAGAAGAACCGATGGACGTTAGTTATTTGCCACGATCCATCCTGTATGCTCAGGAAACAGGACCTGTATATTATGTAAGTGTGCGAATGAACGATATGGTAGTAACAGCCCTTCTGGACTCTAGGTGTAAACACTCAGTGGCCAGAAGTGAGCTAATTCCCCAGACGCAGTATATCCCAGGGAGGACCGTTAGTATCCATTGTGTACATGGAGACACCAAGGAATATCCAGTGGCCAAGATAACCCTTCAGATTATACCAGGTACAGAAACCATAGCCAACGTAGGGGTACTTCCCTCCCTTCCAGAACAATTGATAATTGGCATAGATAACCCCTGTTTCTCCAGCCTCCTAGCGGGTAAACTGAAGTCCTCTTCCCAAAAGAAAGACCCACATGACTCTACTCACCTCTGAACCTTGGGCTACGGACCACCACTTTAGAACCGCACAGTTGAACGACAGCTGCCTTAGCAATGCATGGCATAGCGCCAGAGAAAACCAACATAACGCGCAGAAAACCTTTCCCTGTTTCATTGAACAGAACGGGCTCTTGTATCGTGTTGCTAAGGAAGGAGAGGAACCCCAACTCTTGGTTCCTGTGGGCTTTAGGGACCAGATCCTTTTTTTTTTTTTTTGCACACTCTCACCTACTGGCAGGTCACTGTGGGGGTAGAGAAGACCAGTCAGTCTATTCTTCGCAGTTTCTTTTGGCCAGGTGTATACGCCCAGATCCAGAGGTATTGTCAAGAGTGTGAAGTGTCGAAAGAAAAACCCGTACATCCCACCGAGGGTACCCCTACGACCCCTTCCCATTATTGGCAAGCCATTTGAAAGGGTGGGAATGGACCTCATAGGACCCCTTCCCAAATCCTCTAAAGGATACCAGTATGTCCTCGTCCTGGTTGATTATTCAACCAGATACCCTGAGGCTCTTCCCCTTCGAGCAGCAACCACCACCACCATTGCCCAAAGGCTGATTGAGGTGTTTTCTCGGATCGGGTTTCCTCGTGAGATCCTCACGGATCAGGGGGCTCCATTCGTCTCTAGACTAATGAAGGAAATCTGCAAACAACTAAACATAAAGCACATAAAAACCTCTGTATACCACCCACAAACAGACGGCCTCGTGGAGAGGTATAACTGAAACATAAAACTCACCCTAAAAAAGCTACTAACTGGGGATGGGAAAAACTGGGACCAACTCCTCCCGTTGGCTCTTTTTGTCATCAGAAGCCAGGTACAAAGTAGCCTGTGCGTCTCTCCTTTCGAACTCCTCTTCGGGCGGAAGCCCCGTACCCTTTTGGAAATCACCAAGGAGAGCTGGGAGAAGGAGGGTGCAAACGAGGCCCAGGCTCTATTGGACTATGCCAACCAGGTAAAAGTCTGTCTCCACAAGCTAAGATCCCTGGCTCATGAATCCCTGGAAAGAGCCCAGGCTACTCAAAAACACTTCTATGACAAAGGCAAGCGCTGGAGGGAGTTGGCGGTGGGTGATTGGGCTCTAATCCTACTTCCATCGTCCAGCCATAAGCTAAAAAAAGAGTGGCAAGGCCCATACCAGATCACGAAGAAGATGGGGAAGACCACCTACCTATTGAAGCTCACCCAAAACAAAACCCAGATGTACCACATCAACCTTCTAAAGAAGTGGTTAGGTCCCCCTCCGAGACAAACCCATACCGTCTCAACAGTAGACACAGTGGACGCCACCGTTATCAATACTGACCTGACGGTAGAAGAAAAACGAAATATACATGACCTTCTCCACACCTTTAGGGATGTGTTTTCGGACCAGCCTGGGAGAACACACCTAGCTGTACATTCTATACCCACCCAAGAAGGTGTCGTCATCAGACAAAAACCCTACAGGGTTCCCGAGGCCCGCAGGAGCGCCCTACAGCGAGAGATTACACAGATGCTGGCGTCGGGTGTTATAGTTCCATCACGGAGCAACTGGTGCTCACCCATCGTCCTCGTGCCCAAGCCGGATGGCAGTATCCGGTTCTGCATCGACTTTCGAGCAGTAAACCGGATTTCCAAGCAAGACGGCTATCCCCTTCCCAGGGTGGACGAATTAATCGAACGTTTGGGTGAGGCGCGTTATATCTCCACAATAGACCTCATAAAAGGCTATTGGCAAATCCCCTTAAACCCCGATGACCAGGAAAAAACGGCCTTCTCTACCCCGGATGGACTATACCATTTTACCGTCCTACCCTTTGGGCTGCATGGCGCACCCGCCAGCTTCCAAAGGCTGATGGACACTCTGCTAGCACAACATCAGAGATACGCCTCAGCGTATCTGGATGACATTATAGTGTACAGCAATTCCTGGACTGAACATCTCACTCGCCTAGAAGCTATACTGACCGAGCTAAGAACAGCTCACCTGCACATCAATGCAAAAAAATCAAAATTCGCCTTTCATAAAGTGTAGTACCTAGGCTATCTGCTAGGAAAAGGCATGATAGAACCCCAGACCGAGAAAGTGAGAGCTATACAGGACACCCCTTTTCTATGAACCAAAAGGGAATTGAGGGCTTTTTTGGGTCTCGTCGGTTATTACAGACTCTTTATTCCCCAGTTCTCTGCCATAGCCACCCCTCTCACCGACCTCTTGAGGAAGTCGGCCTCTCCTTCACATCTTCATACCCCCTCCGAACCCGAGTCCTCGGCCTTCCAGCAACTGAAGGACGCCTTGACCACTTCTCCAGTATTACTCCCCCCTAACTTCCAGGAACCATTTATCCTCCAGACTGATGCTTCAGGAGTAGGCATAGGCGCTGTGCTCTCCCAGTTAGATATAGATGGTCTCGAGAAACCAGTTCTCTTTATCAGTAGAAAGCTATTCCCGAGAGAGAGAGAGAGTGTATCCCACTATCGAGAGAGTGCTTAGCGGTAAAGTGGGGTATTGAAAAGTTAAATTACTATCTGGAGGGGAGACCTTTTGTGCTGTATACGGACCATGCCCCTCTTACCTGGCTCCAGAGAAACCAGGGCTGCAACGATGGGGTCCTCGGGTGGTTCCTGGCTCTACAGCCCTTCCAGTTCGAGGTCCGACACCGAAAGGGTAGTGAGCAGGGCAACGCAGACTACCTGCCCCGTTTTCCTTTTTCCCCCGAGCGGGGCAATCCTAGTGGAGGGGTGCGTCAGGAGCCCGAGAATGGACTGGGGAAACTGGTGATGTGTACCCCGCTGCAGTTTAAATCTGAGGTCCTGGTGCTTCACCTACAGGCTGCGGAGTATCCCTTTAATTCTCCACAAGCTGTCCGGGAGGAGGAGTTCCGTCTCCTGACGTCATCCTCTGCTGTCCTATCGGAGGAGTGTGGGACGGAGAAAGGGGAAGAGGACGTCCCACCGAAAAGAGAGGCGAGCGAGAGGACGGAAGGAACCGGAGAATCGGAGAAGGGGCTAGCAGCGTTCGAGAGGCGTCAGCTGTTCCCTGGAAAGACCTCCGAAGCTGACCTTCAGGAAGCGAAGACGACACCAGGAGGCCAACGAGACCACGCGCCGCCCCGCCACTCTCCTGGAGGAGTGTGGCTGGACAAGGTACGGCGCAGTTTACAGGGGTTCTCGGGGCACCGGGTGGGGAAGGGAGGTACATAGAGGGAGGACACCGCTAAAACGGGGTTACACCAGGTGGCGGTATGTGGTGATCCCTCACAGACCCCCTCCTGAGTCGAAAGGTTAAAACCGGCCAAACCACTGATCCGCGGCATTTTTGTTTTGTTTTCCCTATGTTTTCCCTGCTCTCCGAGGACGACGACGACGAGTCCCGTCTTCCGGCCGGATCCTCCACTGCTGGTTACAGAAGCGTGTTGTGTCAACCGGATTGTTTTGACTCTTCCTAAAAACCTCTGATATAGGAATAAAAACAAACCTCACTGAGACAGTTATTGCGTGCTGGTCCTCTTTTCTGGTCGTAGAGGGCCTTGCCCTGGTGTTCCCTCTGACACACTATAACGTACATCAGGAGGCATTACAAGACTTGGCTTATTATGATGGACCAATACAACCATGATTGTAGACATCTTTTTTTATAATTAAGTTGAAGTTTGGACTAATTGGCTAGGTATGTGGGGATGTGTTGAAATATGTGGATTATCTAATTTTTGACCCTATAGTGCTGAGTTTATAATTCCTAAGAATAATCAAATAAATATTGTTTTCATATAAATATGGTTTAATCATCTTTTAGTATGAAATAACAATTACCGTGTGGCATACTGATTTTTAGGTCGAGCCTCGAGTAGCGCGCAAGCGCTGCTAGGCGAAGACTTTGTTAGGGGGTTTCAAAAGCTGACCACACGCTCGTGCATCATGGCCTTTTACCTGCGGTTACGCGCGCGGCAGACGTGTTTCCAATTATCGTGCCCAGACGCGGGCGCGATAATTGGAAACACATGCCTGCCGTGCGTGTAATCGCAGGCAAAAGGCCATGACGCACGAGCGTCTGGTCAGCTCTGCAGGCTGCCGCGCTCGCTCGTTTATAATGCATTTCCAGCACTGTGTGTAGATTTCAAACAGATATCTGCAGTGGCCCCTTAACCCAATGAGTTATCTTACAGTATGCGTGCTCAGTGTTGTAACATACGTACAATAAGGTATAAATTGTGTGAAAGACACCGTTTGCAGTCGATTAATCCAATTTACTGACAGTCGTTAATGCCTCAAGGGTCAGCGCACTGGGGAAAAGCTTTGCGAAGTGTAGGAGGGTCCGACGGGAGGGGAACGTGTCCCGCCCAGCGCGCGCCCTTCAGGGCTCCCCGCTTATGATGACATGATGCAGGGGGGCAGCTTAACGCCTCCGTTTGTCTCTGGTTCCGCATCAGCCCGGTTCACTTTGTTCAAGGCTCCCTTTAGCTCGAGGCTCCCTTTCTCCCGGCCCTCTGCTGCAGCGCCCCAGGCCTCCCGCCCTCTCCTTTGTCCCCCGTCTTGCTGTAGGTGGGTGGAGACCTCCATCAGGGACTGAAGGCCTCCTTGCATCTGCTCCAGTGCCTGCCGTGCGCCCCCTTCTCCGCACAGGGCAGCTGGGGTCGGGAGCTCTCTCCCCACCCCGCCCCCAGCACCTGGAGACTTGAGAAGCGTGCAGGGAGCGGATTGTTCCTCACAACAGGCCCTGAAAGGCGCTTTCTCCACCGAGGAGCTGTCCACGAGTTGACATGTCGGGGCTGGGTGCGCAATTCAAACTGGGTTGCCTCTAGGCGCTACCCTCAGGCGGATATTACGAGGGTCACCGTCTGATGTGCAGGTGCGAGAGCGATCGGGGGGGGGAGAGAGAGGTTGTGAAATTATAATAGCAAGATTTTTACTAAAGCTCTAAGGGACAATTAATTGGCACAGGTGCACTGTGTTCCAAAACTGTGTACCATAAAACAAAGATACGTTTTCCTTAAAAGTGGAATGTGTGTCACGTGGAATACAAATATTCACCCCACCCCTTAAAGCCCCTATTCTCCAATCTTTCCACCCCCTCCTCTCCTTGTGCAAGTGAAGACACATTGTGCATTGTACGTGGAGACACTTAGCAGGCGCAGAAACATCAGAAGATGTTTATTAGGGAGCAGAGGGACTTGGAGTCACGTAGTGCATTTTGAGGATTTCAATCTAACCCCCCCTCCTCTCAATCAGGCCACCTCAAAAGATATCCCTCCTCTGGATATTGAGTTCATGGAGTCGTATTACTGTGTGGTACTGTTTTAGAGTTCCAATGCCTTCACCACCTCCTGGTATAAGCCTTCACTGCTCACCATTGTAACTTCTGGACGACGAGGTTAGAAAATGAACAACTCTGGTATCCAAACAGAATGAAATAGTCTTAAGCTTTGGAACCCCAATGGTAAATATGAGTACCTACCACGCACACTGCCCAGTAAGACCTACAGCCACAGGACGTGGTCCAGTGGATGTGGATGCATCTCAGCTTTACCACCTTTGCCACATCACCCAAATACACTGGCAATAAACACAAGGAGCAGGGCCACTGGAATTATATGTTTCTGCCGACACAGTGATTTTTGAATAAGTATGAATTTGCCACATTTGCCAGATAATCCATCTGCCACATATTCTGCAAATTTTAACAATAAAAAAATGTTTCTAGCTTAAACGAATCAAAAGTTATGGAAACACATGGTGACTTGAGTTCCAAGGCACCAGAAGGCTTTTTGCAAAGGTTGACTGGTCATGTTGCAGTTTCTTATTGCTGTATTTGGGTGTTTCATTGGCACTAATTAAAGTGAACTCTTTCTCAGTTACCAGGTGAAAAAAATGACAAAATAATGAAGTAATATTACAAAATGTGCTGCATTATGCCGCATAATTTGCCTTTTCTTGCTGCATGATTTGGTCTTCCTCTGCCACATAATTCTAGTGACCCTGACTATGAGGCCTTATCACAAACTGCAATATGTTGTACATAAAGTAGTTCTACAACAGCATGGCTAACTTACTATAGAAAGCTATTCACAAACCTACACACAGAGGTCTATGTTTTATGTGCACAGATCTGCACCCGACTGCTGAGATCTCCGCACAACTAGGTATATGATATAGTAGTGAATGTGAGAGGGACAAGGGAGTGGCTGGGAAAAGGGAAATGCTTACGACTAAAGGGGGGGTTGAGAGGAGTAAGGAGGGGTTGAGGTAGAACAAATGAGGGGTTTTAGCGTGAGAGACACCTATCCATTGCTATTCACAAACTGCACTTCTCCATTTCCTACAGCCAAAAAGGATTTACAATAAATGTACAGCAAAAAAGGATTCAAAATAGTTGTAAAAACACTCCAGCTCAGAGCTGGAGTAAGTCCAGCACCACATTTGGCCAACCCCAGGTACTGCAACATCCTTTTAAACAAAAGAATGGAGGCAGGGACCTAAATTAAAATCCCATGGGAAATAATGTTAAAATAAATTAAAATATTTGTTAAAATTGTATGTTATTATTTAGTGACGGCCACCTTGCTCCACAGAGGTCAGGGTAACCAACACTGGATTTGTCTCTCTGTATTTTTAGGTCTCGCCCTGAAAGCCAGCGCTTCAGCGCTGGCTCTGGGCGAGACATTTTGTAGTGGGGTTGCAGAAATGCGACCACAACTTTTGGCTTGCCTAGAGCATGCGAGCACGCGCACAGTAACGCGCATTCCTCGCATGCTCCAGGCGCCATCTGCCGCGCGGCCGTGTCACTTTCACGGCCGCGCATCACTTGCTCTCCCGCTCCTCCCCCCTCCCCCACCACAGAGCGCGTCTCGCACGGCCGCAGTGGCCAATGCTTGTTAATTGTTGCTCTCTCTGCCTGTGGTTTTAAATATCGTGCTCACCCTACGGGAGTTCGTTTAGTACTGCTAAATAACTAACTCCCATGAGCCCTCAGTGTGAGCGGCAAAGCGAGCAAAGTTGCTATCTAGTGAAACTAGGGAGGAGACTCTTTAAACCTGTGCATGACATTGTTGGCAACATTTTATTTAAAAATAAGAAACTTACTGAGGGCACCTTCCGATATGGCAGGGGTCCTACATGCCAACCCTCAAATCGGCTGGGAGGTTTAGGGCGCTGCGCTTGCCTTTATTTCCTATAACTTCGTCGTTCTACTCCAGCTGCACCGGAAGAGGTAACGCTGCTCCCGGATGTCATTACCCAGCCATAAACAAGACCGTCCCACTCATTGCAAAAACCAAAAGCGTCTCCACTGCTGCATCGGGAGACACAACAGGGCTCTGCATAATGTCTGCCAGCCGCATTGAACATAAGCTGACTGAGCCAAGTAGGTGCCTTTCCATTAATAAATATTATACCAGAAGCAAAATGCGTTATTCATGCCTCGTTATACTGGCCATCAATCACTGTAAGCTCCAACAAATGCAGTTAATGTGCCTTCTAAACACACCGCGTTCCCCCGACAGGGGTATTTTTAAAATAAACTAACAGGAAGGATTGCTGTTTTGCTTTTATTTTTGTTACCAACATGGAATGCACTTTTAGGAAGCATTTTCAATTGTACTTAATAAGCAAAATAAAAAACCTTCCTGTTAGTTTATTTACAAAAATAACCTCCCGTAAAAGTGAAAGTGTTCTGTTCAAATGCAGCTATTCCTGGCCTCGTAATACCGGCCATCAATCACAGCGAGCCCCTGATAATGATTCCATTCGCTTTCTAAATACGTGTTCACCGGACGGCAGTATTTAAAACAAGCATTTGCAATGCAATAGGTCTCGCATTTACGTGAGTTTGAGCTATTGACATTGCAAATGACAATGCCTTTTCTTTTTGATTTTTGAACATAAATAAAAGGCATTGTCATTTACAATGCCAATAGCTTAAACTCGCGTAAATGCGAGACCTATTGCATTGCAAATGCTTGTTGGAGTTTGGATTGGGGCGCTCAGAACCACCTGCCCATGAGAGATTGGCAGTAGACAATCCTCTTTTCCACAACCGTACTGTAAACTGGCATTCAGACTTGTCCTTGACCCAGATGAATGTCATGTGCGTTGTGTGATAGGAATATCACACCTGCGCTGGAAGGTTCGATTTTTCTGGTCTACATTTTAAATAAATGTATCTATAGTAGCTCTTAATGGAACTATTTGTCTTCGGCAGTGGCTAGTATCCAAATCTGGCATAGGTCTTGTCCTCCTGGATCTGTTTGGCATCACTGTTATACCGAATGTTCAGCAGTATAGCATATACTGACCACTAAAAGACTTGACAAAAACCTGCTAGATATGCTGTCTATAACTGGTCTGAACTATCTTCTAGTTAAAAAGTTGACTGGATTCTTGTCTTTGGTGTCCCTTTAGAGAATTAGGTTTACTTTTCTATTTACCTTTTTCAAGGCTTCACAAGTGGTATTGCAATATGACCTGCAAGGAATTGAGGCATGAGAAGGTGGCCATTTTATATTGAGAGAGTAAGCAATTGACCACAGCTGCCTAGTATAGGTGGGCAGCGGCTGTTACATGTTATTGTTCATGGGTGTGGATGATCGCAGTATGGAATGGAACTGCAGCTGTGATGTGGCAAAAACATTGTTCTCCTGCCTTGAACAACTCCCAAGGTATACTGGGTTGGCCCTTGAGGATACATGGGCTCTGTTTATGGGCATTGACTATCATTTCTGAAACCTGGATTTCAACAACATCTTGCTGCAATGACCTAAAAGTGACTAGAGGCTGGACTTCCATACTTGAAGATAGACATGGAAGAAGACCCAGGATCTCATATTACTCAACCTAGTGGTTCTCCAGCCCAGCTGCTGTGGAAGAAGATGGAATCAAAGCCGCCAACAAACTGCACTAGTAACTAAGCTGCCTAGATGCTTTCCATCATCATTACTGACGCCTTTCAGACCATCCTGTATTCTTAGAGAGCCTGTATCTGGCTGTTGAGGTCTCAAAGACACTTATAGTTTTACCTTATTCACTCCCTACATTGGAGTCAGGTTTTGCTTCCAAGCTGATTCCTACATGGTGTGAGCTAGCTCTCTGGTCTTTTTGGCTCCAATGAAATCCTTGTTTTAAGTCCTAGTTGGTACCTTACCCTAAAATCCATTGCCCTGTGGGGCCTGTTGAAGCAACGATGTTCCATGGTTACTCAATCAGATCAAAACCTCTGCCTCTACAAACAGTCTGTGGAACATGGGCACCAAAAGATTGATACCTCCTGGGGGAATGATATGGCAGGTGCTGACCAGTTCAAAACCTTTCTTATTGTAAAAGCTTAAGACCATTTGGGAGTGAACTGTTGGCAACCTGAAACTACATCAGAGTTATTTTTGTAGGACAATAGCTTCGCTCGTGTTTTTGGGTGGAAGGATTTTGCTACTTATGCAACTGGAAACTCTGCAGCTGGGTTTTCAAGTCACTGGTTCTCCAAGCGCAGGACACCTTTGAACTCAGCAAGTGTCAGTGCAGGGCCTTCAGCATCCTGAGGAGCACTCCTCTTCAAGCTGTGACATACCTGCTCTTTTCCAGAGTTTGGAGAACCGAGGAAAATAAATCAAGGATGTGTACGTTGAAGCTTCGTCTCGATGTTCCCCCTCTTTCGCATGGCTCCTCCACAGGTAAATGTATAGATCATATGGAGGCTGCTGTTTGGGTTTGCAAAAAATAGGGGTACCCCTGACTACATTTCCTAAATCAGGGTATGAACAGCAAGTGTGAAAAAACATTTAGGAAATACAATAACGATTTGGACCTATAAGTATGCAGAGATAATACGTGACCAACCACATGTAGTGAGGTATCAAAAATATGTTTATTTATACCTATATGTTTTTTTTTAAATATTATATTTTTTATGGCAAAATTAAAAAAAAAATATCATAAGACAGTTACTCAATGGGTGCAATATAAATGTTCATTATTTAGCACATTGTTGAACCATGGTCCCTACTCTAGGCATGTTAACGCACTCATACACTACCTATTTCTGCATAGATATTCTATGAAGATATTATGTACAATTTATATGCAGGTGGTGACACAACATGGACAAAACAATGGAGTAACTACAATTCAATTATCATCACATGGTTTCAATAATGAAGATTATTCATATTTGTCATTGCTGAAGAAATTCATGTCATGTATGAGTGCGTTAGCATGCCTGCATGCCTAGAGTAGGGACCATGGTTCAACAATCTGCTAAATATTGAACATTTATATTGCACACATTGAGTAACTGTCTGTTATGATATATTTTTTAAATTTTGCCATAAAAAATAATATAATATTTTTTTAAAAACCATATAGGTATAAATAAACATATATTTTTGATACCTCACTACATGTGGTGGTCACGTATTATCTCTGCATACTTATAGGTCCACTTCGTTATTGTATTTCCTAAATGTTTTTTCACACTTGCTGTTGAGTTTGGACCATAACGGGGAGAGGAGGCATCTGCTTTTTACTCCCTTGGGTTTGGTGGGCCTATAAACATTTTAAGAGACTAGCATTGGTTATAATCACTTGGCGGGCCCCAATGTCGGACAATTGCTTACATTCTCACTGCCAGTCTCTCCAAGCATGCCTTGATTCCATCTTTCTGTCCCTCCCCTCCTCCCAACCTGATAGTAACTAAGCAGTGTGACTCACATCGGATCAGTGAGAAACACCGTCAAATACAATACCAATAATTCAGTGACCATTCCAGTGCCATAAATGACGTAAGGATTGCAAAATGTTTTCAAGACTACAAGAATAGTTGTAACACCTTACACAATTTCAATAAATATAACATTGCATATAGCATGAATCCCGAATAAGCAGTAGCAATCTGTGCAATGCTGGGAGTAATACAAGAGATTTCAGTGGTACTGGACAGAGGAAGGGTGCTACGGATAAGGGCTAACATTGGATCTAAGGCCAGTGTTCTAGAAAAGCTACGGCGTAGTTCCAATGTGCATCACATTTTTAAGTGCTCTTATTTTTTGGTGTTAATGACCTCTCTACGTGTGGCTATTGAGCTTAACTGGAGTGGTTTGTTTCAGCAATTGGAGTGTAATAGCATTTGTAGCAATGGGACATGGGTGGCAAATAAACTCAATACTCCTCAGTAACTAGGACACCCAAAAAAAAAGGACTAAGCAGATATATCTATGTGAGTTCATCCTAATAATTCTGACAGTTGTTTTTTTTAATAACCTTTAATTCCTTCACATGCACAGATACCCGATTTATTAAAAATCCAGCAAGATGTCTCTGTCCAAGCGTGAGCTGGAGGAGATGAAGCCATGGGTGGAGAAGACAGTGAAACGGTTCCTTGGTTTTTCGGAGCCCACTGTGGTCACAGCCGCGTTGAACTGCGTGGGGAAAGGAATGGACAAGAAGAAAGCAGCAGGTAAGTTCTGTCAGTCATTCATTCTGCTGCATGAACTTTGCTTGTGAGTTGCTGAACATTAAAGTTTAATGAATGGCCCAGAGCTCCTGAAACATTTGCGTTTATGGCTTGATAGCTTTAATTATACCATAAAAATAGCAGGCCATTTACAATGCTGCTGGGATTATTATTTTTTAATTTTATTTGTTCAAAATGTTTGGGTCATCCCTTTGCAGGTGATGAGTTTTACAATAAGTCAGAACTTTGTATTCAGTGTATTTGTTTACGTATTTATCTGCCAGATCTTTTTATTGAGCACCACCACAGTATTGCAGAAAATGGACACATGGCAGACATCAGCCCTATTTAACAGCTGCAGAACCTCTCAAATGAATGGAAAGACTTAATGCACACACACAAGAAAATATAGGGGAAAGAAGGGTGGTAAGGGGGAAAGAAACGAGAAATGACATAGTCGGCACCTGCAGGATGCCCAGGCCTTTCACAAGACAGAACATAACGTAGCTCTCCAAAGTTAAGGAAAACCACAGCAACTGAACCTCCAGTGTCATGGTGTAAACTGAAAAGTAACACATCACCTTCATGCTAAAGAGCCGTCTTGGACTCTGTTTGAAAATAAGAAATATTTAGTCTTGCGCTCCCATATCAATCAAAGTTTGGTGGCAAACCTTACCAGTGCCACATTTTTTGCTTGTTTGCATCTCTCGCTTCGTAACTTGGAGCGCCTCCATCCTCTTTTTGGTTGGACGCTTATGTTGGATCAAAAAGAGTATCTTGCGGACCCCGAATTTAAGGTCTCTCTTAGTGGTACTTGCCACTGCTTCTCTCTGTCTTGGACGGATGAGCTGTGATATACAAGCCACAGCACATCATTTCTTCATTCCAGGGCCCACAACTTGTATCCCAGAAGCTCTAGTTACCTCAAAAGCAGTCTCTGACGCATCTCCCAGGAATAGTCCCTCATAAACTGTGACATTAAACAGTTAACATTCTCTAATTTGGAAAGGGGTGGAAACATTAAATCTCAGATTTGAGAAGCATTTACCGTGTTGTCAGACGTTCCACCTCCTGCACCAATCAAGCCACGGCTTGAATGCAGTCATTTTAATATTTTTTTTTATAAATTTTAAATGGCAATCCTTGCAGTCTGGCTCAAGTTTCCAGTGATGATACCATCTCCACTAGGTCGAGGACCTGTCCTTCCATACGTATAACTTTCCTTTTTAGTTTCTCAACTGCCCTCTATCAAGGAAACCTTACAGTCCACATGCTTAGTTGTGGTCCTTATTTTGCAGGTAATTTAGCAAGGACTTGCCCTGATTGAAAGAAGCCCTTCAAGGGCCATGGCCACCTCTCAGTATCTACGTCGCTGTCAAGTAGAGGTTGAGCAAAGACTGAAAAACATCAGTGTTTAGCAGGGGCACAAGAGACCTCTGAAAGTCCTAATCTGCAACCTGTTGTTCAGTAGTCCCACAAAGGGACCCCTCTCAAAGTGTTCATTCCTCAAAATCATCAGTAGTTACAAAGTGGATAGACATAGTTGTATCCTCTGATGTGAGCACCCACCACATCTCTTGGGAGCCGAAGCTTTTAGCCCAATTTCTGCAGCCTCCCCTTGCTGTAACTTTATTCCCACATAGCCATTCATTTATTCTGTACTCTGATATGTTTTAAGGCATTAATTTAAGTTTGTGTTTAGAAGTTACTGTGTTAATACGAAGTGTTCTGTGCAATGTGTAATCTGTACATTAACCCAATTTATTGGTGTATATGTATTAATTATTAGCTTTCACCTGCTTTAGATGTTTGTGGCACCTTATATTTTGTATGTTTATATTAACCTGACATCATGCATAGAATGTCATCACCTTGTTGCTTAAAGTCATGTGTTCCTCAAGAGATGTCTGATAGAACATGGCAGACTGTTTTTTTTTTTCACCAAGCTGCTATATATTTTTTTCAGACCAGCTTAGGCCATTTCTTGATGACACCACTTCACGTTTTGTGGAGAAACTGTATGATGCAGTTGATGAAGGTCGTAGTTCCCGGCACTCCAGATCCAGTAGTGACCGCAGTAAAAAACGGGAGATGAAGGTAAATGGCCAAAAGTGTAAATTTTGGATGAGTGATACCTACTGATCTTCTACAAGGTGGAAAGACCTGTTGTGCTGTTTGATATGCTGTGCACAGCAGCTAGAAGTCTGTCATAAAACAGTTTTTTTTTAAATTTAATTGTTGGCTTCAGTGGATGAAGGCTATACCTGGAAGTATGTTATTTATATATTTTATATGTACTTTACTATAACTGTAGTGCATACTGCTTCTAAAAGATGTACATACTACTTTAAAAAAATGAACAGGAATTTCATTTCACATTTTTCTTATCAACTCCTATACATTGCCACTTTTATTCTGATAAAATCGCATCCAATTGTCGCCTGAGTGCTTTCTAAACTGTCTGAACCGGTGTAAATTTCAATCCAATAGAGTTGTTTGGATCCGAATAAATTAGGTTGAGCAGGCACGGAAGGTGTTTCTACAGAATCTGATAGACTTGTTTTCTTTCTGCCTTCCCAGGATGTGTTTGGAGATGAGACTGACCCTTCCAAAGACTCTTCCAATAAGAAAAGACGCATTCCTCGGTTTGAGGAGGTGGAAGAAGAACCAGAAGTTATCCCAGGACCTCCATCAGAGAGCCCAGGCATGCTGACCAAGCTACAGGTTCGTCTTGCTTTTAAGTATCTGAAGACATTTTTATTAGTTGAAGGGGTTGGGAGTGGGGAGGGAGTGCCCAAGCTGATCTTTTAGCCTTCTGGGGTGGTCTGTTACAGATTATGTCAGAGCTTGTAAAGTCTTTTAGAGCTAGCGCTGGATCACAACTTAAACCCTTCTTCTAAAATCTATTCTTGTAGACAGTGATGCATGGAGTGCAGCTTTCCTCTGGCGTATTAGTTGTGACGTGGGGAGGCTTCCGTACGTTCTAATATGCACATGTGAGTTTATTTTGAATAACTTTACCTTGCTGGTTGGGCTGTATAGGTGAATTCCACCTCTGTTGCTCGTGACATGCACTTATGTGCAGGGTTAATTGGAATGAAGGTGTATTAATCGCAAAGATTTACACTCTGGACTGGTTATTCTATGGGGCAACCTTCAAACTTTCAATTTCAGATTTAGGTTTGAAGTGAAAATGGTTGTAGAAACAGGGATGCTCCCTCCAGTCTTCTATCGGAAGCGAATGTGAAATCCTTCAGCAGGAGCTCACCTGGTCTCTGTAGACATCCTCCTCTCACTTGCTGTAGAAATGTGCTTCTGCCTCTTCTTCTCCTGCTGTTAATCATAATGTATTTTTGTGCCTCAGGTGATGCTAAAGTGCGGTAGCCTGCTTCGGGATTTGGTCTACATTTATCATGATTTCTTAATGTTTTGTGTCTAGGTTTTATCTGTTGTCATTAGATCAAAACCTTCTAGGGCAAACTAGAGTCACCAGAGAATATTTGAGAGGGTCTGGCTAATGGGGATGTGTGTTACCAAGGAGTTTTTCTGCAGTTTCCAACAGTGATTAAAAACAAGGCATATTTATATAGAAGGACAAGGATGCCTACCTAAAGCTAGTGATGTGCATATAGAGCCAGACCGACCAAGAGCAACTCCAATGTGTTTTGGGTTGAGAGGCAGAGTGGCACATCTATTATACTGTTTGAGCCTTTTTGCCATGCAGTTCGAGGATTCTTGCGACTCCTGGAGTGGAATGGCTTTAAGTGAGGGGAATTGAAGGTTGTTGCAGGACTAGGTGTATTGACGGGGCAGGTCCAATGCAAGTTTTTTGAAGGAGAGGGTTGAAGGGTCCTTATTGGTGAATTGAAGTTGTTAGCAGGAGGCAGGAGCAACAAGGTGAAGAAAAAATCATGCTGACTTGAAAACATAAATTGGTGTGACAGCTGTTTGCAGAAGGTGGGGAACTAACGAAAGACTTTAAGGTGTTTGTAGCATGTAGTGAGATGGTGAAATTAAAGATATTTGCAAATCGATGAAGGACTTGTGGCGGTGGTGGTGCGAATTAAAACTGTTTGAAGTGGATGGGGGAGTCCAAGTGCAGAAGGTGAATTAAAGCTGTTTGGAAGATGGATATGGTAGATGAAGTTAATTTGCAGATACATCTCAGGATAGAGTTAACTGAGTTGTTCACAGGAACTGTAGGAATGTTCGAAGTAAGTTGACTTCAGTGATGGGTGGTGAGAGATGAAAAGGGAGGAGGTGACCCTATTTTGGGTGCTGGACAATGAACGAAGCGTGTAAACATGGTGTTTGCAGGGTCAGTGACTGTTGACACCATGGAAGCTGTTTATGCTTAGGAAGTGGTAGAGGTGCAGTTTGGCTATTCCCACCATAGTTAAGCATGAATTGAAGATTGTTGTAGCAGGTGGATATAATCTGAGATATGTTTGCTGGGATGATGGTATGTGAAAGGGAATAACTGTTTACCTTTTAACATTTGTAATAAATAAATTGTGTAGTTAATAACCTCTTCATAATTATCTATCCATGAACTGGACAGGGGTATGCCAAACTGAAAATGCACTGAGGGAAAGATGTCAGGTTTGGTATACACGAAACCAACCACTTCCTCCCTTTCATAGCTTATAAACTGATAATCCCCCACACTTAGCTCTGCAGTTGCTATTTGATCAGGGAGTGCGTCAGAGGAAGAGGACATGGCGCCAGATGCTACATTGGTTTAGTGATTGACTACTCCTCCCACCTAGATCCTAGCTTTTTAACAAGCCCACTGTGTATATAGAGCTGCCTTGCTGTTTGACACTCTGGTAAGAAGAAAGGAGGTGAGTTTGTGAAATGGGAACAGGCAGTGCTTTAAAGGACTGGTGCATTAGGGGAACAGAGAGAGATGAGGTATGCATATGTGGTAAGGAATTTAGGGGCATTTTTTCTGCGTACCAATCGTCCTTCTGTTCTAGTGAAGGAATACAGAATACACGTTCTTGCCTGCTGTTGTAATATACCTACGATATTTCCAGATTCAAAATTCTTATAGTGATTCTTTGGAGGGGATTGATGTTATTTGCAATATATTGATGTAGTTTATATCACATTGACCCTGTGTGTATTGAAATAGCTTGAATGGAGAAAGAATTAGATGAATGTATCCTTTTTACAGGAGGCAAAGTGGTTTTATAGGGATCTGAATTGAAGCTTTGTACTGGGTAATGAATGATGGTGAAATGAACCTGTCCGAGCCAGTGAAGGAGAATGGATATGTTGGGTTGAAACCATTTACAGGGTTGGGGAAAAAATATTCGCAGGAAGTGTGGTGGTTATGGGTGTGAATTCAAACCGCTTCCATAGTGTGGAAGCAGTTTGTGAAATATGGATTGCGTGAAACTCCTGTATTTTCAGGGGGTGGACTCGATCGACCAGATGAATTCAAGTAAATTGCTCTGGGTCATGAAGGATGGATAAGGTGAATTGAATTTGCTTGATAGGTGTGGCGGAGAATGGATGGAATGAAGTAAAACTGTGCCGTGTGTGGAGGATAGATGGAAACATTTATGGATGAAATTTAAACATTTCATAGTGGTGGAGGAAAATGGATTGGGTAAAATAAATCTCTCTATCATGGGCAGGAGGAAATGGAGTGATGTGAAGCTGTTAGTATGAGACTGGAGGATGGATTTGGAGAAACTACGGTGCTTGGTGCAGTACATCTGTGTTGGATAGTAGCCTCTTGTAATTTTTACCCTTCTAGTCTACCTGAAGTTTCTTCAAATCCTTGAGCTTGAATTTGAAATGAATATGAATTTCTTTCCACAGATAAAGCAAATGATGGAAGCAGCAACCCGGCAGATTGAGGAGAGGAAAAAACAGTTGAGTTTCATAAGTCCTCCCATGCATTCACAGGTAATTTCTCGGCACAGCTAAAGTAAGTCTTCCTCTTTCGGTGAAGCAACTAAAAGCCTAATGCACTTGAGTTGTAATTTTCCAGCTTTAGGCTACTTTTATAAACCCCAATACTGCAGCAGTGGGGAATAACTGCTAATAGGGTGACAGATTGCTTATCCTGTACCACTGCAGTTGTTGGAAGCCTGTCAATAACACATTGCTGCCAGTAATCTGTTTAGGTGTACCATTTTCTTGTAATCCCTTCTACATCCATTTACGGGTAAGCTCTTGGGCAGACTCACTTGGCTGTTGTGTTCCCCGTATCTCATGAAGTCTGAAAGGTGCACTGCATCTCTTCAATCTCTGAAGAAGTGTGATGGATAATTTTGGTGTTTTATTTTAGTGTTCTAAATGTTCCTTGTTTTTCATTCTGTTTCTTGCATGGTGCAATTTAAGTCTCTGCGCTCCAACTCTGTCCTGTTGCCTGTAAAGTGGCCTACCGGGTGCCCTAGACCTTGTATGACAACAGACAATGCATATTTTAGGCTGTGCCTAAATGGACAATGTCTTCAGTCCATTGTCTTTTCCAGACTGTTTATTGAAGTATGAAATGCTTCGCCGTGACCTTGAATCGAGATGCAAACAGCATGATTTTTATTTTTTTTATTCAAATCACTGTACAGCACTGTTGGGTGAAGCTTTACATTATTGTTTTTCTCTTTGAAACAGAGAGTCTCTTCTTCCAATTCCGAACGAGCACCACCCGGAAGCACGATTCAGCCGTCTCAAGCTGCTACCTTCATGAACGACGCCATTGAGAAGGCAAAGAAAGCTGCAGAGCTGCAGGCCCGTATCCAGGCTCAGCTGGTCCTTAAACCAGGACTTCTAGGAAATGCAAACCTCCCTGGGTTGCCCCACTTGAATGCACTTGCTGTTGCCCCTTCGTGAGTACGCGTCCACTTTGGGGGGGGGGGTGCACACGTACGTGTGTCCTGTGCATCAGGAAGCTTTGAGTGAGTCCTAGTAAGTCCCATCAACATTGTGATAATTCACTTTCATTAACTATGTACAAAAAAATATATTTACAGCCTATGGTAGCCTCTTCTTTGGTTCTTGCATCCATGTGGTAACAGCACAACACTTTACTCATGTAAAGGAGGGTAAATGTGAGTTTCTCTTGCAGTATTGTTTGATACAGCCATCCATGCAGATAGTGAAAATCTTTATCAAAACAGTTCACATGTATTTGTTCCCATTTATAGAGCGCTGCTAATTTTATGTTTGTGCTGAATGTGCCAACATTATTATTGCAAACATTTTGGCACCTGGGGTGCCGTCTTTATTACATGTTTAGATTATCATCAGGAAGGATGTTTAAGTACCTTCAGTTCTTTTCTGAAGTCTGTGCTCTGCAGTGAAAGTCTGCGCTTTTCTTAAATGCGCTCCTCGGTGATAATACAGCGTGAGATCCACAGGGTGACCAGTTGTTCAGCACTCTTACACAGTAGCATAGTTATAGGAAAGTTTACTTTCTGTAACCTAAGAGGGGAAACGCATTTCTCAAGATTCACTTTCTTTTCCAAGATTAACAAGCATTTGCAATGCAATAGGTCTCGCATTATTAAAGTTTGAGCTATTGGCATTGCTAAATAATGCAACACCAATAGCTCAAACTGCGAGGATGAAACAGTGTAAGGATGCATGACAGGGGGGATGGATGTTGCATTATTGAGTGCCCAAACTCATAAGTGACTGAAGAGGCACTTTCTGTTATAAGCAAGACATAGTGCCACTGCCAGTTATCAGAAAGTGATGCTTTCTGCAGCCTGCCGTGTGCACACAAAATAAAGATCACAGTGATGCCCTGAGGGTACGTGTAAGAGGTGTTACTGCAAGAAGGTATACATCTTGATGCGTGCTCTTCGGAGTTCGACATTGTACGTGTTTAGGTGCTAGGGAGGGGGCGGGGCTCTGTTTTCCGTTCCTGGATTCTACCTGCCACTCTTAGCTTGCCCCACGCGCCCTCACTCTATTAATAATGGCTGCTTTTCGATTATTCAGTCACGATTGACGATAGAGTTGGCTTCTGGGTCTGACCCCTTCATATATTTAGTTATGCCTCCTTATGCGGTGCAATCATGGTGCAACAACAGAGACTGAGCAGCTGACCCAATGCAGCTTCTAGTGCTGCTGAAAACAGAAACGGGGCAGAGTAGGAGTCTGGTGGCTGACCTCTGCGGTAAATGTCCACATGCTCATATACAGGCACAGGAAACAAACACCCCGTTCACCACCTAACCTGAACCGCACTGCCCCTTACCTGGGCAGGGCTGTTTTCTCCCAGTCTGCTCCCTAGGGAGCTCCCTGGCAGCTTCTGGGTCCAGCTCCCTGCAGGGCCCCTGCAGTCCCCCAGGCAGAGGGCCGGCCATCGCCTGCTTGAACCTTCCTCTCCTACTGACCTCCTCAGGACCACCCCACCTTAAGATCCGCGGAGCTGGTCCACTTTGTGGCTCTACTGGTCAACAAACGGAAGCACTTGTACAGTCGGGAAATGTAAGCTTATTTAGCTGTTTATATTTGCTTTCTTTGGCCATGCTGGCTAGCACACCTGCTCAGAGGGCGGATTCACTTGCTGAATCCCAGCAGGTCCAACTCAGCATTTCATCTTTACGGGTTGTTGTATGAAACATGTGCCTTTGAGTGCCATAAACTTTTCATATTTACATCAGCGCTGAGGAGCTGTGCGACTGTGACCGCAAGCTCTATATGGAAACATTACTATTAATATTCATACTGTGACACTTCTAATTATAATGCAGCTGGGATCTGAGCCGAGTCTAGGGTGTTATCGCTTGCAGTGCTGCGTGCACAAAGTCAGCATTAAGGCGCTCTGCCTCCATCAATCAATCAATCATGTCACTTATAAAGCGCACTACATACCCGCGAGGGTCTCAAGGCGCTGGGGGAAGAGGGGGGTGGTGCTGCTACTGATCGAAGAGCCAGGTCTTGAGGAGTCTTCTGAAGGCCAGTAGGTCTTGGGTCTGTCGGAGGTTGGTGGGGAGGGTGTTCCAGGTCTTGGCGGCGAGGTGGGAGAAGGATCTGCCGCCGGCGGTCGTTTTCCGGATGCGGGGGACTGTGGCGAGGGCGAGGCTGGTGGAGCGGCGCTGGCGGGTGGGGGTGTAGAAGCTGAGTCGTCTGTTGAGGTAGGCTGGTCCGGAGTTGTGGAGTGCTTTGTGTGCGTGGGTGAGGAGCTTGAAGGTTATCCTCTTGTTGACAGGGAGCCAGTGCAGGTCTCTCAGGTGGGTTGTGATGTGGCTGCGTCGGGGGATGTCGAGGATAAGACGTGCAGAGGCGTTCTGGATGCGTTGCAGCCGTCTCAGGAGCTTAGCCGTCGTTCCTGCGTAGAGGGCGTTTCCGTAGCCCAGCCTGCTGGTGACGAGGGCCTGGGTGACTGTTTTTCTTGTTTCGGTGGGGATCCACTTGAAGATCCTGCGGAGCATTCGGAGGATGTTGAAGCAGGATGAGGAAACGGCGTTGACCTGCTTAGTCATGGAGAGGGTGGGGTCGAGGATGACCCCTAGGTTGCGTACATGGTCAGTGGGTGGCGGGGCTGTTCCCAGTGATGTTGGCCACCAGGAGTCGTCCCAGGCTGAAGGGTTGGAACCAAGGATGAGGACCTCCGTCTTGTCCGAGTTCAGCTTCAGGCGGCTGGTCCTCATCCATTCGGCGACGGCCTTCATTCCTTCGTGGAGGTGGGCTTTGGCGGTGTGAGGGTCTTTGGTGAGGGAGAGGATCAGCTGGGTGTCGTCGGCGTAGGAGATGATGTTGAGGTTGTGCTGTCGGGCGACGTGGGCGAGGGGTGCCATGTAGATGTTGAACAGCGTTGGGCTGAGGGAGGAGCCTTTGGGTACGCCGCAGATGATCTTGGTGGCCTTGGATCGGAAGGGGGCGAGGCGGACGCTTTGTGTTCTGCCGGAAAGGAAGGATGTGGTCCAGTCCAGGGCCTTCTCTTGGATCCCGGCGTCGTGAAGGCGTGTTCGTAGTGTGTGGTGGCAGACCGTGTCGAAGGCGGCTGATAGGTCCAGGAGGATGAGGGCTGCTGTTTCTCCGTTGTCTAGCAGGGTCCTGATGTCATCGGTGGCGGCGATGAGGGCGGTTTCGGTGCTGTGGTTGCTGCGGAAGCCGGACTGGGAAGGGTCCAGGATGTTGTTCTCCTCGAGGTAGCGGGTCAGTTGTTTGTTGACTATTTTCTCGGTGACCTTCGCGGGGAATGGGAGCAGAGAGATGGGTCGGAAGTTCTTGAGGTCCTTGGGGTCTGCCTTGGGTTTCTTGAGTAAGGCGGTGATCTCGGCGTGCTTCCAGCTTTCCGGGAAGGTTGCTGTCTCGAAGGAGATGTTGATTATTTTCCGGAGATGGGGCGCGATGGCTGTACTGGCTTTGTTGAAGATGTGGTGAGGGCACGGGTCTAGCGGTGAACCGGAGTGGATGGTGTTCATGATCTCGCTGGTGTCCTCGTCGTTGATGTTGGTCCAGGAGAGCAGGCGGTTGGTGGTTGTGGGGGCAGTGGTCTCGGTGGTTGCCGGGGCGGTCGTGGTGTTGAAGCTGTCGTGGATGTCGGCGATTTTGCGGTGGAAGGAGGTGGCCAGTGAGTCGCACAGGTCTTGCGACGGCTGGATGTCGTTGGTGTTGGAGCTGGGGTTGGAGAGTTCCTTCACGATGTTGAAGAGCTCTTTGCTGTTGTGTGCGTTGTTGTCTAGGCGGTCTTTGAGTGAGGCCCTTTTGGCGGATCTGATGAGGTGATGGTGATTGCGGGTGGCGCTCTTGTGGGCGGCGTAGCTGTCCGCTGTCCGTTCGTGGAGCCAGATCTTCTCCAGTTTTCGGCATGTTCGTTTGGAGGCCTGGAGGTCTTCGGTGAACCAGGTGGCTTTCTTGCTGGTGTGGCTGTTGGGCGGATTCTTGAGCGGGGCGAGGGTGTTGGCGCAGTCGTCGATCCACTGTCTGAGGTTGCGGGCGGCGGTGTCGGGGTCGGAGGGTTCGGCGGGTGGGCTCAGGGCGAGGGTTGTGGTTAGCTGGTCTTCCGTGACTCTGCTCCAGCAGCGGCGAGGCATTTGTTCGGTGCGGTGTTGCGTGGTGGGCTTCCTGTAGGTGAAGTGGATGCAGTGGTGGTCAGTCCAGTGGGGTTCGGAGGTGTGGTTGAAGGAGACGTGTGGGCTTGCGGAAAAGATGGAGTCTAGCGTGTGGCCGGCGGCGTGGGTGGGTGTAGTCACGAGCTGTCTGAGTCCGAGGGTGGCGAGGTTGTCGATCAGGGTGGTGGAGTTGGTGTCCTTGTTGTTCTCGAGGTGGAAGTTCAGGTCCCCGAGGAGGATGTAGTCCGTGGAGGCGACGGCGTGTGTGCTGACGAAGTCAGCGATGGAATCGCTGAACTGTGGTCGGGGTCCGGGAGGTCTGTAGATGAGGGTTCCTCTGAGGGTGGTGTTGGGATCGGTGTGGATCTGGAAGTGCATGTGTTCGGCGGTGCTGAGGGTGTCGTCGGTGTTGGTTGAGACTCTGAGGGTGTTCCTGTGGACGATAGCGATGCCTCCTCCGACTCCGTTGGTGCGGTCCCTGCGGGTGATCTTGTATCCGTCCGGGATGGCAATGGCGATGTCGGGGGCTGAAGCGGGATTCAGCCAGGTCTCCGTCAGGAATGCGACGTCTGGGGAGGTTGAGTCGAGAAGGTCCCAGAGTTCGATGGCGTGTTTGCGGGCGGAGCGGGTGTTGAGGAGGATGCATCTGAGGTAGTTGGGTTCTTTCCTGGGCGGTGGTTTGGCGGGGCGGGTGCTGGCGAAGCTGCAGTTCCGGCAGGTGAAGGGCCCTTGGGTGCGCTTCGGGGTGGCCTGGTAGCAGGCGTGATCTTTTCCGGGGTTGAGTGCGTGGAGGGTGCTGGCGTCGTATCGGCGTCTGTTGATGTGGCGGGCGCGGGGGATGCCCGGACCAGGGGGTCTGGCGCTGGGCGCGGCCACGGCGCGGACGGGCGCAGACGGGCTTGCCTTAGGCGTGCCTTCGGCGCGCCAGCGGCGCGGCCGCGCAGCGGCCGCCATAAATGGGGAGGTGGGAGGGAGGAGCAGGGAATGGGGCAGCGAATGGGCAGTGAGGGGGCGGGGCCGCAGGGGCGCAGCGGCGGGAAACAGGCACAGAAAGGAAAAACGATCACAATCAGGGGCAGAAAGGGGGCACAGAAAGGAAAAACGATCACAATCAGGGGCAGCAAGGGGGCACAGAAAGGAAAAAACGATCACAATCAGGGGCAGCAAGGGGGCACAAAGGAAAAACGATCACAATAAGGGGCAGCAAGGGGGCACAGAAAGGAAAAAACGATCACAATCAGGGGCAGCAAGGGGCACAGAAAGGAAATAACGATAACAATCAGGGGCAGCAAGGGGGCGCAGAAAGGAAAAAACGATCACAATCAGGGGCAGCAAGGGGGCACAGAAAGGAAAAAAACGATCACAATCAGGGGCAGCAAGGGGGGCACAAAGGAAAAAACGATCACAATCAGGGGCAGCAAGGGGGGCACAGAAAGGAAAAAACGAGCACAATCAGGGGCAGCAAGGGGGGCACAGAAAGGAAAAAACGAGCACAATCAGGGGCAGCAAGGGGGCACAGGAAGGAAAAAACGAGCACAATCAGGGGCAGCAAGGGGGCACAGAAAGGAAAAAACGAGCACAATCAGGGGCGGCAGCAGCAGGGCACACAGACGGAGCTGTGTGGTGGGGGAGCGACCTACCAGTCAAGGTCAGGGGTCAATGAACAAGCGGCAGTGAAAGCGAAAGCGATCGCTATTGTAAAAAAAAAAAAAAACACGCCCGCGAGTGCTGCGCGCGCCACAGCGAAACATGTGGGTTCAATTATCGCGCCCGTGTCTGGGCACGATAATTGAAACCACATGGCCTTTGGTGCGCGTAATAGACACCAATAGGCCATGGGCGGAACAATGCGCCCGCCTTTGGCCTATTGCGTGCTCTCTTAGTAAAAAACACGCACGCAAAGGCCAATAGCGGGGCACAAAAGGAAAAGCACACGCACGAGCGTGTGAGATTCCAGGCTCCGTTTTGGAACCCCGGACAAAAGGACTGACATTATTTTGAGCTATTGACATTGTAAACGACATTTTTTTTTTTTTTTGGTTTTTCTTTTGTAAAGCATAAATAAAAGGCATTGTAATTTAAAATGCCAATAGCTAAAAGTTTAGTTTAAGCTATTGGCATTGGTACCAATGCCTTTTATTTATGTTTTAAAAGAAAACACAAATAAAGGCATTGTCATTTGCAATGTCAATAGTCAATAGCAAATGCCTTTTATTCATGTTTTACAAAAGAAAAAAACAATGTCATTTACAGTGTCAATAGCTCAAAATAATGTCAGTGCGAGACCTATTGCATTGTAAATGCTTGTTGTTATGGCCGCTGCACACTTACAAGACAGTGACCACAAAGTCAAGAGTTCCTCTCTCCAACTGCCAAGCCCAGACATGGAGGATGTCGCTGCATATTACTCTGCACATGGAGTGGCACCATGCAGCCTCTTAGCATGGTCAAAGGGGACATTCAATGACCTTCAGAGTCTGTGGCCGAAGTTGCATGTGCAGGTTTGACTGTGGCCTTTCCGCAAACAGGTCCCACGTGATGACCCAGTGCAGTCCAGTGTCCGAGCAGTGGCTCTTGGTAGAAGCCCTCTAGAAGCAGCGCAACACACAGGAAGCCAGATGGGTCTTCAGAGTGGTAGAATAATTATGGGGATTAATGAATTAAGTGTTTATCCAGTGCAGGTCGTTACCTAGCTGCTGTCTAAGGTATAAATGTCCTTTTCACAGCGACCAGACACGCCCTTGGTGTGCGACCCAAACTCCAGCCCCTGAAAAGAGCATCAGACCACACAGCTGCTTGCTCTGCCCCGAACACTGGTTCAGGTGGGGTAGTGTCAAACTGCTAAACGCAGATTACAGTTCAATGCCTACTCATCACATTGGCCAGTCGAAACCAAACGGTAGCCTTTCTAGCCCGGTTGAGTGCAGGTGTCATCCCTGTGATCAAGGAGGCACTGTGTTGCCACCCCCTCCCCCCCACACTTCTATTAAGACACTCTGCACAGAACACTATCCTTAAGCAGTCTACAATATACCACACAAAGAAGCTCGACCCCCAGGCCCTTGATCCGAGGTCATCAGTGGGAGAACAGGATGTACCCACCTGTTCATGGGCCCACAAACCAAGCACTACACGCAAAAACACACGTTTGGGTAAGGACGTATGTAGTTTCCACCAGTGCATATTTGGCGATCGTAATTTGAATAGCCTCAACCAGGGCATAGGGGACGCAGAGAAGCACATAGGGAGAGAAAGAGAAAACATGCACTCTTAGACTGCACAAAAAGAAAAAAGTAGCTCCCAAAACACGAGCTGTGAAAGGACCTGAAGGGTACTTATGAGCCTCCTCTGAAGCCAAGGCAAGCAGGGCCTAAATGAATGTGATGGAGCAGTACACAGAATGCTGGCGCACTCCCACGCACCTCTGTAAAACAAACAAAAATAAACACTCCCACATGCCCCTTTTCTGTAGGACAAGGCTTCAGCGCCATCACATACCAAAAACATGCACTGCAGCCTTCTTGCTTCCCCCAGTCTGCAGCCTTGAGGCGCCCCTGCAGCCAATGCTTTGAACCACCAAGCACTCGAGACACGGAAACATAAAACAGTAAGTTAACAGCAGCAGCAAGTAGCCACCGAGAGCTCAACATGTGATCAGTTTTAAAAGCATGCAGGAGTGGACGAGCCTTTCGTTGCAGCCAAAGGAACAGCAGCTCGCAGACTCGAGAAGAGTGAATGAATGCACATTAGACAAAGCTGGTGTTTGAGGTGACGATCGCAGTCAATTTTTATCCTAATCAGACTCACACGTCCAACGCTCAAATGAACAACTTATATTTCCCTATATTAATCCACCTCTAATAGTTTGGGTTCCGGAGTAGCATGCTACTCGCCGAAAGCGCTTCACCGCCTCGTCAGGTGCAGTAAGCGCTAAAGAAATACAGTTACAATTTCATCAAACGTGGAAGAATAAAAAGTAGAGATGTTCCAGCGGAGATCTGAACCGCTGACCTGCAGCAGGTGCTAACACGTTCAGACAGGTGCCTGCACTTTCACGCTGTAAAGCCCGATTGGTCTGCAAGGAGGCTCAGCTGGTTAAGTGTTTACTGCACGCCTCGAGTCTGATGGGATCTGTAGATTACAAATTTGCATACGGATGAGCATCTTCATTCGTCGATTAGGACCTCATCCACGCACACAAGGCACTCCACAAGACTGTCCCAGCCTACCTCAACAGACGACTCCTCTTCTACGTCCCCAACCGCCAGCTCCGCTCCGCCGACCTCTCCCTCGCCACCGTCCCTCGCATTCGAAGAACAACCACCGGCGGCAGATCCTTCTCCCACCTCGCCGCCAAGACCTGGAACACCCTTCCACTAAGCCTACGACAGACCCAAGACCTGCTGACCTTCAGGAGGCTACTCAAGACCTGGTTGTTCGACCAGTAGCAGCACCCACCCCCCCCCCCCCTTTTTTTTTTCTCCCCAGCGCCTTGAGATCTGATCTGAAACCTCAGCTAAGTGATGTCTGAGGAATCCTGGAAAAATATCACAGAATGTTCTTGTGCTTATAATCCCTTATCTATAGTCACTTGTTGAAACTGACCATAGCTTTGCCTTTAAAAACAAGGCATTGAAAATATTTCTGCATTTGGGTGAATTCAATTCCTTTGTGCACTTTGCAGACAACACATATCTTTGATGTACAATGGGCTTCCTTATGATGGAAACCAAGAAGCATTCTGCAAGTCTAGACTGTATCTTGCATGCATCCCAGACAGGTCTCCTTAGTACTGGAGTGTTTTGTTGCATAGCTGTGTGTTATTGTTTCTGAATTTGCGTTTCTAATGATTTTAAATTCTTGCTTTCTCCTCAGGTCTGTAGCAGCACCAGCACCAGCAGTTACCCAACCAGCACTTCCAACTCAGTTTGCTGCAAACCTAAACTGGAAGGAGCACTTTCCTTTGGGGGAGGCAGGGAAACACAGGTAGGTTGTCTTTTGCGGCCTATGTGTTTTGTCATCTTTGTACTTCTGTACAAGAGGTCGTTCATAGTACAGTCAGACAGTGCGCCGACTAAATCTCTGCTGAGCCCACCAGGGTGACATGGGCTCATGGAGAGCCACTGTGTTTTAATGTAGTAAATGGCTTAAGAAATGATTGTTAAAGACCTCTTCTACCCCTCCCATGACCTTTATTAACAGAAATATTTTCAAAATCCAAACATTGCCAGCAGTGATTTTCGACATGTTCCCTTTACCGAAATTACTTTATGTAATGCAAAATACATTGTTTCTTGTACTGGAGGCGATCTTTCTCCGGCGCTACAGATCATTATGGCTGTGTGATAAGGTCGCTCCAAGAATAGCGATGAAAACGTTCAGTAGGTGTGTACAATGAATGGATTGCCCTACCAGATATAAGAGCCTGTTACTGGGCTGTGCAGATTCTAGCAATAAATGACTGCATTTAGACACCGAAATATGACCCTTCGGTTAGACTAGAAAGATCGACGATGGAAACATCCGCTTTAATGGACTACATTTATGCTGCAAGCGAAGAAACACCTGCTGCTTGCCACACAGTCCTCACTGGCAGCCTAGGATGAAGGGGTAAGGCACACACAATTGGGCTGCAATAAACTACAGGAATACTGGTGGAACATCCTATCTGACGTGGGACGGGGGATTGTGATATCCCCCACCAAATATCATGATGAGACCTACTAGAATCATTTGTAGGCTTTGTGTCCACTGTTGTTAAATGGCTTGGTTTGGGAATTTGATTTGTGTATTGGTTATGATCTGTGACAAAATCCCAAAATGTCATTTATTTTTATTTTAAATCCATGAATTGAACATTTGGCATCTGAATCGTTTGACACACCTACTTTAGTGGGCCATTTTTGCTTATAATTATAAAAGGATTGAGAATTGTATATATTTTTAAGCACTTTAGTACATTCATCAGACATTTTCCCCTATTCAGATTTGTTCCCCAGATTAAGTTAATCAAGTATACAATCGTATATGTTTATGCATAAGAAAATTTGCCAACTCTGCCCTTACAACTTTATTCCATGCCAGTGCACTCTTTCGAGAATTTGTATCTGAAGGTCAGCAGAAGTGCACTCCTTACACTTAAAATTTTACACTAATTCAAGTTCTGCCAACATCTTGGCTACGATGGTTTGTTGAAAATCATAAAGCAGCCAATATAGCCATAAAAAGTGTTATCTTCCCATTTACGTCCATTTCAGACTCCAGGTCAGCTCCAATTCCTTACAAAAGTATAAACTCAAACTATCCCTGGGTAGAAACGATTTTTTTCTTGATTTATTGGAGTTACTAGATGTTTTTTCCATGCGTTATGTGTAGGAAAGTGCCCCTTTTTGACATGGTCACCCCCACTTTTTGCCTGGTGTCTGATGCAATTTTGACAGAAGTGCACTGTGTTCCTGCTATCCAGGTCCCCAGTGCCAGATCTCGTTCTCTAAACTGTACAATTGTTTCCCCATTTGGCAAAACCTTTAGCACCCCCTATATGTCCCTAGTAATTGGTACCCCAGGTACCTAGGGCAAGGAGGCTAAAGAAGGTCCCAAGGGCTACAGCATGTATTGTACCACACTAAGGGATCCCTCGCCTAACTCATGCAGACTGTCATTTAAGGCGGAGTGTCTTGCTGCAGATAAAAGTGAAAACATGACATGGCACACATCGCTCTGTGCCACACCTACAGACACTGCATGCAGTATTGGTAAGCCACCACTACAACTGGCCTTACAGCCTAAGGCAAGGTACACTACACTACATGTGTGGACATCTCTGCATGAGAAGATATGCCCCTGTGATGTCTAAGCCAATTCTTAGATGTCACAAGTGAACAGGGAAACCATTTTGAGGTACATGTGCTGGACACTGGTAAAAACGAGTTCCCCAGCTACATGATGGCTTCACTGAAATCTACGGTGTTTTATATCGAACACCTTGTATTATTATTAAAACCACACTGATTCCAGTGGTGGATTTATTAATATCTGCACCCAGAGTGCACCTTAGAGGTGCCCCCTGTAAACCTAGCAGCCTCTTTTGTGCTGGCTGACTGGTGTAGACCAGCGTGCCACCTCAGACAGGTTTCTGACCCCCTGCTGTCACCTCCTCCAAGCATATCAAGGCAGGAGGCTTCAAAGGCCTCTGCCGCCTTTGATGTGTGATTCGGGCTTCCCCAGACAGGGGAAATGTCACCCCCTGCCATGGGCCCATTTGGCACCAGGACAGGCGGGAAATTAGAAATGCAGGGAGGCGTGGTGCACTACTTTAGGATTTTAGAATTGGGAACTCTGGGACAGGGTTATGCCCACTTACTACCAGAAGGGGTCATATAGGGGGTGTAGTGACGCCAAGGGTAAGTAGCCCATTTGCTACCACCCTTCACTCCCCCTTAATACCCCTGCATTTAGCATTTCGGGGAGCCCCTGGCACCAGGAAAGCAGATTTCACCGAACTGAAGAGAAGGACACCGAAGAGCCGTGAAAAGTAAGAACTGAGGAGCAGCAACTGACTTGGCACCAACCCTGCCGGCCTGCCTGCTGTCCCCGACAATTGTGCCAAAGACAACTCGTCCTGCAGCTGCTGTGCCTCCAAAAGCCTGGGAGGACTGCCAGCACTTCGAGAACCAACCAGGATCCCCCGTAGAGTAGAGAGCAGCTCCTTGCAGGCACCCAAGAAGAACCGTGAGGGCTCCAAAAGCCCGACAACCGAAAGCACCACTGCACCTGTGCCCCTCAGCCTGAGTCGAAGTGGGCCAATGGAGCCAGTGAGGTCCTGAGACCCTCCAAAGTCGAACACCACCTTGGGTTTGCCCAGACTGGACTCCCAGTCGCCGCCTGCAATCTCTATGCAGGCCCACTGTTCCGCAACTGTCTCCTGCAGTGAAAACCCGATGCCTCAAGACCACTGTACCCGAGCCCCACAGCCAGAGGTGAAGTGGACCGAAGGTGTCCCTATGTGCCCGGACATCGTGAGACCTGAGCCCCCTGTTGGTTCAGCCGGACTGGCCCCCAGTCCCTACGTGCAGCATCATTGTCCCAGGACCATTCCCCATTGAAACCAACGGGGGTCCCAATGCCAAAAAGCACCTCTGCACCTAGACGACCCAGAGCCTCCCGAGGTGAACTGTTGATGCTTCCTTGGACCTTGCCCCGTACTTACTTTAACTCCAGAAGATTGGTTATGTAAGTTGCTGCTAAGTAACACGTATGCAGTATGTGTGTTTCCCCCCATAGGATAACATTACCGCATTAGAGACCATACAAATATATTTACCTGGTTTCTTTACAAAACTGCTATTTTAAAAGGTACTTACCCAATAACGAAGTTCTTGGTGCTAAAAATTATATAAAATGTGTGCTATTTTTCTACATTGGTGTGGATCTCTTTGTGTGTGTGCGTATCATCATTTATTGGCTGTGTGTAGGCAACAAATGTCTAACAATCCTCCTTGATGAGCCTAAGGCTGCCTGACCACACTACCACTAAAAGAGCAACTTGGGATTGTTAAAGCAAGCCCCTGTCAACTCATAAGGGATACCTGGACTCTACACAATATACCTCTTGTTGGTATATTATATAAAGAGCCAGCTTCCTACAGTATTTTAATGATTTTGCTTTTACTGTAGCCAGATGCAATCCGAAGAACAATACACATTTTTTACCCATCAAATTTGGACCCAGTTGGTTTTATTTTGAATAATTCATGATCCTGTTTCATTTTAGTATAGTCATTAATAATCTTTTGCGTGACTGTCATTGCAAAGCCACAAATGACTCTAATCTCTATATAAAGCTGTTCCAGAGTATGATGTTAATCTATCTTAGGCAGAATATCTTTGCAGAAGAGGAATACCTGTGCAGAACGCATAAATACAGTAGAAATTAAATGAGGATAAAATGTGTTCTTGCTACGTTTGTCTATACTGACAAATTAATCACTTAACGTAAATATTTTAGCAGGCCCGACAGAATTATAAATCCACACTATATAAAGCAAAAAGGAACTGGGACGAGCCGAGATGGCTGGACCTTTATCAGGCCAGCCAGGGGAGGAACCAACAGTCCTTTTGGAAACAGGTCAGATGGGGGGGGGCAAGCTTCAGCGCCCCACAATCACGTATCTCAGGAAATGTGGGTCTCTCACTTTGCAAATCAATTTGCGATGGAGGAAGAGGGCTCCGGTGAGGAACCCTATATAATTCCGCGAAGTGATGTGCTGAGTTTTGACATGGAGGGGGGGGGGAGTCGAAATCGCGCTGGGTACAGTTGTTAGTGGTCGGGCGCCCGGTCCCGACGGTATCCCGGCTGATTTGTTTCTCAGCGATAGGGCTATATGGCAGGATTATGTACTCTTGCTAGCAAATGCTATCGCAAGTGGAGCACCCATCCCTACCACCTGGAAGGGTGCTGAGATTTTGCCAATTTATAAGAAAGGAGATCGCTCACTCCCAGGTAACTATAGACCAATCAGTCTTCTAGATGCCATCCAGAAAACAATAGCAAGAATGGCACTAAATAGGATTCAAGACTGGATTGTTGAAATGGACAAATTGACTCCACTTCAGGCAGGGTTTCGCACAAACGAGAGCACGATAGATCAGGTCTTTCGGTTTATCATGATATACTGGCGGGTTGTTGTGCTGGCGGGAGGAGTTATCTATGCTGCCTTTGTAGATCTAAAATCCGCATATGACCTAGTGTCTCGTACGAAACTCTGGAAGGTTCTTGCGGACCTGGGTATGCCCGCTGAGTTACTATCTTTAGTGGAGCGTTTTCATGCAGAGAATTATGCCCAAGTCCGCTGGAGTACTCCGGGCAATTTAACCAGTAAATTCCCGGTAGAGAAAGGGGTACGACAAGGGTGTGTTTTGGCCCCAACTCTGTTTTCGTTGTTTATTAACGGGGTCGTTGATTATTTTTCCTCATTTCCAACAGATGCACCATCACTTGCGGGAGCAAAAATACCTATACTCATGTTTGCAGACGAGACTCTCTTAATTTCAAAAACGTTGAGTGGTCTGCAGAGGGCACTAAAGAGATTTGAAGGATTTTGTAATGATCGCGGCCTGGTGATAAACGCCGACAAAACAAAGTTCATGATACTTCACAAACACCGGGCCATTAAGGGAAGGGTGGTTCTTAACGATGTAATGCTCGACCAAACTGATGTTTTCAATTATTTGGGGCTAACGCTCGGGAATAAGCTTAGTTGGAAGCCACAGATCGATACTTTGGTACTTAAACATTGTCATTTGGCTGGAGCATTGCTGAAAGAACATAAGTCTTCATTGACTCAACCCATGCTCCACTACTTAAGATTTACAATTCCAAGGTAATTGCCTCAGTAACCTATGGTGCGGAACTCTGGGGATTCGATAATTTAACGTCACTAACCCTAGCTCAAAATAAATTCTTGAGAAACATCATTGGTGTTCCACAGAGTACCCCATTGAAGCCAGTCTATTATGACTTCGGGTGTAACAGACTGGAAGATGTTGCCAGGTTTCGCCCCATAGCGTATTGGCGTAGACTGTGGACCACTCCTGAGCTGCAGCATTATGCAAATGCCCTGAAAGATGTATGGGTATCCGATACATCTTGCAAAATAAAATGGTTGCACAACATCAAAGTAACTTTGACAAATATGGGTGTGCGCCATTTATGGGAGGACCCAGAGGGCCAGCAGTTTCCATCTAAAAAAGAAATGAGGGAGCTTTATTAGTCGGTGGTGGGGAGGAGGAACTCACTGTCCCCAGAATCATCATCATTGACGGGGAAATTTTTAGCTTCGTAGAACAAGGGTCCCACACAATTAGAATGTTGAAAGAGATATCACAATTTTATAATAAAAATCGGATTTAACAAATGTCTTGATACACAAGTAAGCTATTTAATGAGTAGGTCAATAAAACGTAGAAATAATAAACACGAGAAAAAATAAGTGAGCAAAATGTGACAAGGCAGAGGGAAATCAGCCGATTTCCTTACCACAGGCAAGTGACTTAAAAAAGTGACTTTTCAGTATGTGAGAATATAGAGAAACAAAAGTCACAGTTAGGGTTACATTGCATACTCCACAGTAGAATATAGATAATGGTATAGAGTTGAAGATGTATGTGTCGACGACGTTTCAATCCCGGAGAGGGTATCGGGATCTCATCAGGACTAACGGATAGATCAAGTGCCTGAAAAGTTGCCAAAATTGCAGCAAGGAAGGGAGCGCATGAATGTGGCCAGTGGGTACGGCTGAAAGTAGGTTATGGCATACAAGGCCAGGATATCCGGGTTGGGGGCGTCGGTTCAATTAGGTCACGAGTCAACAGCAAGAGGACCTCGGGTGCGGTCAACGTGCTCGAAGAGGCTGCGGCTCCCAGCCGGGAGCCTGCGATAATGCCGGGGTACAGTCTGCGCGTGCCAAGCGCCAGAGCTAGGTCTGTGGGAAGGTGCTAAATACCGTGAGCCAGGGTGGTTACCAACGGTCATAGGGTGCAATTATGCGTGCCATAAGTCAGCTCAATGTCTGATGCGAGGTAGATGGCGGAAGGCCGGAGAATCCGGTAGGCGAGCCGCACTGCGAGAGACCGATCAGTGGCGGTCGGCAGGGAAATTTTTAGAGCACAAATCATGCCCCCACTATGAGAGTTATTGGGACGGTATCTCCAAACCCAGGGATAGACGCCTTTATTTTCAATTTCGGGTGGGTACGCTACCCACAAACGAATTTACACGCAAATGGCGTAACTCTAACGACAATAAATGTAAGTCGTGTATGGAGCATGAGGAGACCTATTCCCATATCTTATTTGTTTGTCAGGCTTATCAGATGCCGCGACGAAAATGGTTGAAGCCCCTATGTAGGAACATGGGTGTTGGAAGTAGTGCCGTCGCACTGAGAATATTGTTGACCGACACAACCACACCGACTGTCATAGCTGTTGCCCGATTCTTGAGTTGGGCGTGGCTTATTCGGGGAAAAAATGATAACCCCGCTGATCACAGTGAATCCCCGGGCAAGTAAAGGACGAATCAAAGTGTGGAATTTTATTGTACAGTAGTATGAAATATATAGCAGATTGTATATTTTAAAAATCTTTTAGTCTCCTAATGCGATTCTAGTTTAAACTTATTTTTATGACACAGTAAACTGTTATGAAATTTGTTCTGTCTAAATCTGTGAATAGTAATAATTTTTTTTCATTTCTTGGGCAAATTTCATAATTTTATAACTTCATCTTTTAATGTCTCATTTTTAACTGATTGCTGTGTGTATATTGTTACTGTCTTTTATGATCTCAATTGATCAAAATAAAGACTATAAATTGGTTGTAAATATTTTAATGTCTTGAATCTTCATACCATAAAAGTATGTAATTAAATCGAGTTCAGCAAGGATTAATCGCTAAGATCACATTTGTTTCATCGGAAAATGTGATCTATCTGGCAAACAGATTTAAGGAAAAAAGAACAAACTTTGTTGCATTTTAGTTATTTATTGAATTTGTCATGGTTCTGCACTGGTTCATTATAAAGTTCTCACTGTGAAACCAGTCCTTCTCTAGAAGAAGCAATGCTTATGTTGTATGTTATTACCTTTTCTTTCTTAAGCTTCAATTTAGCAGCATTCTAATTCAATCCAAATGTAACTGTTACATTTCAGAAAATTGGATCTAAAGGACCAGACCAAGCCCTCTCCACTTATCCTGGATGACCAAGGACGCACAGTGGATGCCACTGGAAAAGAAATTGAATTAACCCACCGTATGCCAACTCTCAAAGCAAACATCAGAGCTGTGAAGCGGGAGCAGTTCAAGCAGCAACTGAAAGAAAAGCCTTCCGATGACTTGGAGTCCAACTCCTTCTTTGACCCTCGTGTCACGATTACTCCGGCACAGAGGCAAAAGCGAACTTTCAAATTTCACGACAAGGGCAAGTTTGAAAAAATTGCCCAAAGGTTGCGAACAAAGGTAACATTTTTGTTATTGTTCTCCTATTTCAAAGACTTAAATCTTCCATTTAATTTCAGTGAGGTCTACCATTGAGTATTATGTCCATTCTGGTCTTCCATAAACACAATTCCAGAAATGGATACCATCAAGGGACTTGTTTTGGAAGAATAATCTCAAATTTCTTTTATTTTCAAAAACGGTGAAAAAAAAACTACTTCCCGTAAAAATGAAGTCATGAATGAAAGGGAACTTTTAACTGTTTTAACTGTTTTTGAACATTGAAATGCAGAAATGTAGTTTTCCTTACTTAATACCATATTAAGGAGGATTGTGAATGAAGGGTTAGATTAATTGTTTCATTACCATATACATAATTACCTCCAGAAGCTTTAAAATTAGAACTGTGATATCTAGTTGGTTGCATCCCATCGTTTATCCATTTCCTGTTTTATTTTGCTTTTTCATCTGCATTTACACAGAAGAAGTGGATTTTAGATACTTGCCAAATGTGGTTCGAAAGCTGGGTTTGCTATTTGTGTTTTTGTTAAAGCGGTACACAAATTGGAAAGTAAAATTGTAACCGTTTGTAAAAGGCATGGTGTGACTTGTGAGCTTGGCTTGCCTAGGGCTCAACACCCAGCTATATATCATGCCCTCCTCTATGCTAGTGGACTAAAATGTGCTGCTGCGGGTAAGGGGCCCTTGCTAATCACGCTTTGGTTATTGCAGTAATGAAAGATTCCTTTGATAAATGGTTTGCCTCAAACGAAGAGATAGGACCACAGATACAGAGCATCGTAGGAGAATGATTCCCTTGAATGGTCCACTCTACAACCCATGGTAAACCTGTGCTTCTAGGCCAGCATGCAGCACAGAAAATTCATGCTCCTAAAATCTGAAGAATCAACCTTTGACAATAAAGCATTTTTTAATGTGCGCTCGAGAACTTTAAAAATAAATACCTTATGGATAGTTGCTTGAATGACCTCACATTGCTTTTATTTATTTTATATTCGATAGTGAGAGCTGTTACTTTAGGAAGTAGCTGGCAAGACACCTCTGTGAGTGAAGCACTCACTGTCTATACATGCTGCGAAATGCAATCCAATCGTTTGAATCCTGCAGCACTAACTCAACCTTTTATCCTACTAGGGATAATTCATTTTGTACATTAAATTGGCAGCAAAACCTACTATATTATATACCAATTCACAATCCTTTGCAAAACCTTTGGTTTGGGGACTTGTGTTATGTTTTATTGCACTTGAATATGGTGTAGATTTTGAAGTAGGTTTTGGAATATCCTGGGCACAACACATAATTTCCATTAAAACACCCCACAGCCACACATGCTATAGTTCCATGGTCCTTCCCCGCCCATCACGGCAACACTTCAGCTCTGATAAGAGACGTTTATAACTGTTCCACAAACCGAGATGTTATGTGATCTTTCCACTCTGCCACCCCATGTCATGAAGGTTAGTTTGTCCATCCTAGTTTTCTGCCAATGGCACTTGGGGTGGTAGAAGCTTCTCCTATGCTACCTCTCGTTTCTGGAATCAAATGCCAGAGCATCCGAGGAATCGATCTTACTTCCTTGCTTTCAGAGAATCCCTTAAAACCTGGTTGTTTACTCCTCCCATGTAGATTCCTTTTAGGCAGTTTCCTCCTTCATACAGTAGGCAGTGCCAAGACGCCCTTGGGCATACACCATGCTTTACAAAATTTAAATAAAATCAAATCTAGGCATGCTGAAACTGGTTTATGACGAGCCCTTATTTATAATATGAACGCAAATACTACAACACCTACTATGCTTGGGGCAGTTGGCGGGGGCAGTTGACCTAGCACAATCCAAGGATAGTATGTTGTACCAGTCATGTTAAAGTAGATGCTAGTACATTGGCCATGTTGGAGTTTGTTATTCTGGTTTACTTTTGCCCTCTCGTTTTAGTGATGAGCCCAGTCCTAATTTTAAATCTGCTAATCTGGTGAATAGTATGGCATAGAGTGAAGTCTGGTGAACTTTAGAAGCACATTTTCTTTTTCACAAGTAACACTGAAGACTGAATCAATTTTTCTTCTAATTTTCGAGAAAAAAACCTGAAAATGAACGTTGCTTTTAAAAACGAAAATGTTTTCTTACATTTTTTTACTTTATGAACTTGTTCCATACAAGTTCATAAAGTGCAGACTCTTATTAGCGAGTGGTGTCTTGTGCACTGCTTTCCCAGCCAGTGCTCTGGTTGCAGTAGTATAAAGCCCCTTTTTCCAAGGCTGGGACCCCTCCACCTGCAGCTCCTTTTAATTAACCTGTAATCTCCACAGTGCATCAGTGAGAGCCCGTTTCAGTGCTTGGAGATTGGTCTTCTCTAATGCTTCTGAAGACACCATAAGAGAATGTTTAGAGTGTTGCTGCAGCAGCAAAAGATCTGTCCCTGCGACCAGAACTTGTTGGGAGATTTAGGGACATTTGCAAGAGTTCAACAGCTGCCTCGCATTGCTGGTCATGTGGCTAGTAGTGTGTTGACTTGGTTTAAGACTATCATTGCCTAATGATAGAGATGCACAAAATGACATCAATGATTTACAGGGCACGTAGAAGAGACGGAAGGATAGTGATGCTGTTTGTCACGTCCATACATCTTGTACCCTCTTGAGTCACCATTGCAACACAACACCCACTAGTGGTCCTGCTGCTAAAACATTAAACGTGGCATTACTGTTATTGTTACTGTAATTTGCTTTGTTTAATAGAAGATAGTTTAATTCCATTGAACAGAAGTATTGTTATTTATTCATTCTTCTGGAACGCCCACTTTTAACTCACAATTTTCTTTTCTTTCTAGACTCAGCTGGAAAAGCTCCAGGCTGAGATCTCCCAAGCTGCCAAACGAACGGGGATACACACCTCAACCAAATTAGCCCTTATTGCTCCAAAAAAGGAATTAAAAGAAGGCGACATTCCGGAGATAGAGTGGTGGGACTCTTATATCATCCCAACTGGCATCGAGCTGTAAGGGTTTGTTCTTGCAGTTTAGCTGAATTAAATCTGAGAAGTATGGCTTTAGGATGGGATACAGCAGGCTCTTTGTTAAATTCATAAGCCCTGAATGCTTCACGATGGAGCAGCTTTTTATCAAGTGAACGATAGCTTTGTGAAACGAACTGTACCTTTCTGAATTAGCCTTTTTTCTAAGCTAGTCTACAGTTAAATCTAGCGCTAGAACGCAAATAGCTGGGCAAGCATGAGCCCATATTTTGTAGAACGATTCTTGAGCTCTGTTCCTGTTGATATTTCATTGTACTTTCACTAGAAAGAAAAACTAATCTGTGTATTTGCTGCCTTAAGGTAGTGTATTGGCTTTAAAGACCTCTTTGTGGAATTAAGGCCATCCACATTTTGTTTGGGGGGGGGGGGGCACAATGATAATTGTGGCACAATAATAATTGTGCCTGGTGTAATACAAAGAGTTGTACGATTGATAGATGGTGATGAATAACTGGAAAGGAAAAGATTTTCTGGACAAACTGAACATGCTCAGTAAAGCATTCCAGGTCGCCTTGAAACATTTTTTTAATTGTTTCCCAAATATAGGCCCCGAGCCCAGTAGCTATTCAAGGAGGAGACAGATCTTCTCCTCCTCCTGCCCTTCCAGGACTCCACTGTAATAGCCATAGTCACTCCAGGATGATAGGCCGCGTGGCTGGTCCCATTTGTTATAATAAAAAGAAAAATCAAATGTAAACAAATATTATGGGTGAAATGCATGAGCCACAGATAATTACTCTAGGCCGCGTCCCTGTCCATCGTTTTATTGCCCAGAATGTTCCATCAGACAGGAATCCACCAAATGCAAATGAGCCTGGGTCTGTACCAGCAGGAAAATATCAGACTGTATGCAGACTAGCTGTTCTCTGAAAAGTAAACACCAGCTACCCCCAGACCAGTTTTGCCTATCTGGGACATTTCAATAGGGTTTACAGTCCTTTGGTATAGTGAGCATATATTCACTTTTGGGCACCCCTATTGCACTTCATGGAGCACTTTTGAGCAGCGGGTCTCTCCTGCAACATGCAAGTTAACATTCAACATTGAGTTGCTAGCTTAGAGCTTAATTATCTATAGTATAGTTGCAGTCATCAGGAGCCCTGATGATGACTTCAAAGTTACAAGTGCTCTCTGGTTATGATCCATAGTCTTAGGGGTTGGCTTTTTCTCAAAATTGAAGCTCCATGTTCTCCTCAAGGAAAGTATCATCAGGTTCATTGTGCATATTTGGACCCTCTTTAAAGACAACTGTCCAAGAGGAGATCCCCATCAAAGAATTAAATCAGAAATTGATTTCTAAGGCCTCTCGGGGGCCTTCTTCCAGAGTGTCACCTTGTCCATTCTCAAACTCAGATTAAACAACTTTTCAACAACTCCACCAAATACGATTTGGTTCAGTGTTCCTTATCTACAAAGGGCTATAATCTTTGACTCTTCAGCCTCAAACTCCATTTGATATTCATATCCCCTACCATTGAGAATTTTTTCACACCTGTATCAGGGAAGACAAACAAGGCCAGATTAGAAAAGTACAAAAGTAAAAGGCACATTCCATTTTCTTCAGAAGCAGTCCTCTCCAGATTCAAATATTTTTCTTTAGGCCTCCTAGAAAATGAGCGGCACTGGGTTGCCTAAGGCAAGGAGGATTTTGGCTCCAGTGTCCTTGCTTCAGCTCTGCAGAATAGATACTGTGGATCACAATTCGGGAAAAAAGTGAGTTACTTGCTTATAACAGTGTTTGTGTCGCAATGGGTGCGGTGGCCAGAGGATCCTCTGGGACTATGACAGTCCCTCTTAGGCGTGGTCATCACACCTGTTGTGACAGTGTTTTGATAGTAAAGGTGTGCAGTGTTCGCCGGATTTCCTTTCACTACCCTGTTTGTGTAATCTATGACAGTGTTTCTTCATCATAGTCATGTTTTTGAGAATTGGCAAAAAAAACGTGACGAATACCAAAAAAGTCAATTGAAAAAGTGTAAAGCTTCAGATAGGCTCCTTCCAAAGCTTTAGCTGTCAAAACTAATTGAGGCCAGACTGCAGGCTTAGGTGGTGTGAAATTTACTGAGGGCATCTGCTAATGTTTCACTTTCTTTGTTCCATTTTTGCTAAACAATATATGTAGTCTTGTTGCATTTTATATTTTTATCCCGATTACTGCAGATAGCTCTTTCAAGACAAAACGAGAACCTTTATTGAAACTTTCTGAAAATACTGCCAGTCTGAAGTTGATATTGCTTTCCCTTTGAGCTACTTTTTAGGGGGAAAGAATAATCATAGGAGCATCTTAAATCTCTCTAGCTCTTCACTCCCTACCAATTCTATAAAGTACACCATCATAGCTTAATTTAAAGGATTGCAGACATTCCGATGCTAAGGAGCTTGGTTTAAGTCCTGATTTCTGCAATTGTTCTTCCTTGCCAACAACCTAGAAAAAGGTAATTGTTGCTTTTTTTTGTGACATCATGTTGCGTTCGCTAGTGAAACCAAAAAATTTCAAAATGGCACTTGCTTCAGGGTCTTATTCGAAATGTAGAGGAGGCAAAGATATTCACATTGGCAATAAGACTTTAAAGCTGGACGATAAAGGATCACTTGAAATCATCAGCATTTGGTTGCTCACACTTGAGTAATCTTCCAAGATTTGATCAAATTGATTAATAATCTTGTGGAGATTGAAGAAATTATTACTTCTAATTGCAGCGGGTTTAACAATGGACTATAACCTGTTCATTGATACTTGTTTTAAGACTTTACTCTCCAAAGTTGACAAGTATTTGAATCACCGATGCTCAACTGGTGGCATACTCTCTTCTGCTACATTTCATAATCCTCTATCCCATCTTTCAACTTCTTCACCTTTGTACGCATATCTTGTAGTTCTGTTTCCTCGTTTGTGTCTCTTCAACTTACACTGCATTGTCAATTACAAGAACAGCCTGGACAACATTTCCCCATTTTATAGCACACAGTCTTATGACCTAACCTTTTCCAGATCTGTGGCATCACCCCTGAGGTTAATTCCGGCTGCCGTAGTGAGAGGCTAAGTGTCTCTTAAGAGCTCAGGCATTCCGGGTTAGACCAAGATGGATGCTAGTCTAGAATAAGAACTTCCTAGAACTCTACTAACAAGGGACCAAAGTGTGGCAGCAGATTGTAAAACCCTTTAGTTTAACCCTTTTGAACTACTCGAGGGAAGGAGTACTTATACAAGAACTTTGCCTCCCAAAAGCCATTTACCATAGACCAAAAAAGTAGGCCAAAACTGTCTCTTTAACGATAGTCTAAAAAACATGTCCAGTCTTTCAAGTAGAAGGGCCAACAATAGACTTAAGTTCTGGGAGGTATGGACTTACTCTTCTCGCGGAAGCCTTCTATGTTTTCCATGAGAGTCTTGCTCACATCGAACCCCAGACAAAACTGTTCGTCTAGCCCGCAAGCTGGGACAATTCCTTACTTCCGGTCTCAAAGGAATGGAATCAAATAAAATTTTATATTTTATCAAATTGGACCTGTGCTCACTCTTATGTGGTCAAAGGCAGGTTCTGCCAAGCCCTCAACAACCTATCAACGTTTGCATATTTCTAGAATAGATCCTATGCACTATGGTGACCAAGGACCTCATTTCAGATCAAACTTCAGCTACCTCTTACTCCATTACATTACATTACAAACCACTATTTCAGATTTTTAGGTCTCGCCTGAGCCAGCGCATGCGCTGCTCTGGCGAGACTTTTAGTGAGTGGGCATTCAAAAATCCGACCACACGCTTTGTGTGGCCTCGAGCGTGCGGTTACGCGCACAGTTACGAGCAGAGGCGCCATCTGTCTTACCTCTCTCGTCATGCGCTCAGCGCATCGCTCGCGGGCACACAGAAAGCTGTGGACGCTGCAGCTGCTTTCACTTTTGCCGCCGCGCGCCCACTCGCTCCGCCCTCTCCGTCTCCTTTTTGAAGACCGCTTGTTTACTGAGCATCAAATCTCATGTGAACGATGCCATCTCAAAACGCTTTAGTGGCAATTCCGTTTTTTTTATTTATTTAGGGCACTGTGAGCTGGTGCCATTTAAACATGAATGCTGTTTATTTTTTTTACCGAGCAACACACCTCACGTGAACGGTGCGGTCTCAAAAGGCATCGGCGCTAATCCTGTTTTTTGGACAATGTGAGGCACTTTAAAGTTAATGCTCTGTTCCATGGAATTGTTAGTATATTATAATTAATTTAGCGTAAAAGCGCTGTTGTTTTCGTTGCTTGTAAACGTGTACTTTTGGATCCTTAATTAAAGTACTTTTGGATCCTTAATTAAAGTACTTTTGGATCCTTAATTAAATATTTTTAAGCACAGTAAAAATACATGCAGTTTTTTTCTTTCTTTCGGTTAACTACTAATTATCTCTCCCCAACTCCACGTACCTGCACACAAACCATATATAATCACCACTCCCTTTTTTTAAACCCTCTTCTACCCCTCTTCCCCTCTACCACCCCTCTACCACCCCTCTACCACCCCTCTACCACCCCTCTACCACCCCTCTACCACCCCTCTACCACCCCTCTACCACCCCTCTACCACCCCTCTTCTACCCCTCTTCTACCCCTCTTTCTACCCCTCTTCTACCCCTCTACTAACCCTCTACTACCCCTCTACTAACCCTCTACTAACCCTCTTCTACCCCGCTTCCCCTCTACCCCTCTGCCCCTCTTCTGCCCCTTTACCCCTCTACTGCCCCTCTACTACCCCTCAACCCCTCTACTGCCCCTCTACTACCCCTCAACCCCTCTACTGCCCCTCAACCCCTCTACTGCCCCTCTACTACCCCTCAACCCCTCTACTGCCCCTCTACTACCCCTCAACCCCTCTACTGCCCTCTACTACCCCTCAACCCCTCTTCTACCCCTCAACCCCTCTTCTACCCCTCAACCCCTCTTCTACCCCTCAACCCTCTTTCTACCCCTCCACCCCTCTTCTACCCCTCTTCTACCCCTCAACCCCTCTTCTACCCCTCTTCTACCCTCTTCTACCCTCCGCTACCCCTCCGCTACCCCTCTGCTACCCCTCTGCTACCCCTCTGCTACCCCTCTACTAACCCTCTACTAACCCTCTACTAACCCTCTTCTACCCCGCTTCCCTCTACCCCTCTTCTGCCCCTTTACCCCTCTACTACCCCTCTACTACCCCTCTACTACCCCTCAACCCCTCTTCTACCCCTCCACCCCTCTTCTACCCCTCAACCCCTCTTCTACCCCTCAACCCCTCTTCTACCCCTCTACCCCTCTTCTACCCCTCTTCTACCCCTCTGCTACCCCTCCGCTACCCCTCCGCTACCCCTCCGCTACCCCTCCGCTACCCCTCCGCTACCCCTCTGCTACCCCTCTGCTACCCCTCTACTAACCCTCTTCTAACCCTCTTCTACCCCGCTTCCCCTCTACCCCTCTGCCCCTCTTCTGCCCCTTTACCCCTCTACTGCCCCTCTACTACCCCTCAACCGCCCCTCTACTACCCCTCAACCCCTCTACTGCCCCTCTACTACCCCTCAACCCCTCTACTGCCCCTCTACTACCCCTCAACCCCTCTTCTACCCCTCCTCAACCCCTCTTCTACCCCTCAACCCCTCTTCTACCCTCTTCTACCCCTCTTCTACCCCTCTTCTACCCCTCTGCTACCCCTCTGCTACCCCTCTGCTACCCCTCTGCTACCCCTCTGCTACCCCTCTGCTACCCCTCTGCTACCCCTCTGCTACCCTCCGCTACCCCTCCGCTACCCCTCCACTAACCCTCCGCTACCCCTCCACTAACCCTCTACTAACCCTCTACTAACCCTCTTCTACCCCTCTTCCCTCTACCCCTCTTCTGCCCCTCTACCCCTCTACTACCCCTCTACTACCCCTCTACTGCCCCCTCTACTGCCCCCTCTACTGCCCCTCAACCCTCTACTACCCCTCAACCCCTCTTCTACCCCCTCAACCCCTCTTTCTACCCCTCAACCCCTCTTCTACCCCCTCCACCCCTCTTCTACCCCTCCACCCTCTTCTACCCCTCTTCTACCCCTCTTCTACCCCTTCTACCCCCTCTGCTACCCCTCTGCTACCCCTCTGCTACCCCTCTGCTACCCCTCTGCTACCCCTCTGCTACCCCTCTACTAACCCTCTTCTACCCCGCTTCCCCTCTACCCCTCTTCTGCCCCTTTACCCCTCTACTACCCCTCTACTACCCCTCTACTACCCCTCCAACCCCTCTTCTACCCCCTCAACCCCTCTTCTACCCCTCCACCACTCTACCACCCCTCTGCCACCCCTCTGCTACCCCTCTGCTACCCCTCTGCCACCCCTCTGCCACCCCTCTGCCACCCCTCTGCCACCCCTCTGCCACCCCTCTGCCACCCCTCTGCCACCCCTCTGCTACCCCTCTACTACTACCCCTCTTCTACTACTCTACTACCCCTCTTCTACCCCCTACTACCCCCAACCCCTACTACCCCCAACCCTCTACTACCCCCAACCCTCTACTACCCCCAACCCTCTACTACCCCCCAACCCCTCTACTACCCCCAACCCCTCACTACCCCCAACCCTCTACTACCCCCAACCCTCTACTACCCCCAACCCCTCTACTACCCCCAACCCTCTACTACCCCCAACCCTCTACTACCCCCAACCCTCTACTACCCCCAACCCCTCTACTACCCCCAACCCTCTACTACCCCCCAACCCTCTACTACCCCCAACCCCTCTACTACCCCCAACCCTCTACTACCCCCAACCCCTCTACTACCCCCAACCCTCTACTACCCCCAACCCCTCTACTACCCCCAACCCTCTACTACCCCCAACCCCTCTACTACCCCCCAACCCCTACTACCCCCAACCCTCTACTACCCCCAACCTCTACTACCCCCAACCCCTCTACTACCCCCAACCCCTCTACTGCCCCTCTACTGCCCCTCTACTGCCCCTCTACTGCCCCTCTACTGCCCCTCTACTGCCCCTCTACTACCCCTCTACTACCCCTCTACTACCCCTCTACTGCCCCCTCTACTGCCCCCTCCACTGCCCCCTCCACTGCCCCCTCCACTGCCCCCTCCACTGCCCCCTCCACTGCCCCCTCTACTGCCCCCTCTACTGCCCCCTCTACTGCCCCCCCTACTACCCCCCTACCACTCCTCTTCTACCCTGCGGTGGACTAAGTGGCAGCCGGAGCCTGATAGCACTGCTTGTCCTTTAACAAAAAAAAACAAGCATTGGCATAGCCAATAGGTCTCGCCTTTGGGACCTTATAAGTGTTTAGTTATGCAGCACAATATCCTTGGTACAACAACATCAACTGTTGCATGGCTAAGCACTTATAAGGTCCCAAAAGCGAGACCTATTGGCTATGCCAGTGGTTCCCAAACTTTTTTAACCCACGGCTCCCTTGACCTTTTGCCCATTGGCCGCGGCTCCCCATTATGTTATTATTTTTGGGGGGGGAGGTGGGGGGGATGTAAGCCCGGCCTCTGGAGTACTTCCATTTTCTCCCTGAAAATAATTGGAATGAAGCTAATGACGGTATTACAATCATAGATGTAATAAAATTAAAATATAACCGTTGTTTAATATAAAAACTTTAATTACTTAAGTCAGAAATAATACAAGGGAAACTCTTCAGCACTGGGGTCTGCATATGGAATCATGGGTGTACAAAATACTAAACAATACTACAGGATTCTGGGAGATAAGTCTGCGCCTTTAAGGCTATTGTCCTTGGAAATACACTGTTGTATATATGTATCACAGAGCTCCTTGGACGACATGGAACTTCATCAGTAACAGATTCTGCTGAGACTCCAACACTAAAATCATCTGTGCACTCTACTGGTGTGTGTTAAAGGAAGTCTGAGGAGCTGCTGAAGGAAAACATCAGATTGGCGTTTGATGAGCTGTTAAATGACCCTGACCTGAAGACATGATTAACTCTAAACCCCTCTGTCCATATCACACCTCTAAGGAGCAAATTTTGGACGTTACAAGGATACACACAGTCATTACATTTTGTTGGTACTGTGACCAAGTGAAGGGCAACACAGGTCATCACTCCTTTCTTTAATGAGGAAGATGTACCTTACAGATTGTGTTTTTCCTGTAAGTTACTTTAGTTAAGCGGAGCCTAATAACATTTGTTGGGCTCTGCCCTGAAATAAGCTAAGAAGAAACTGAGACTGAATGATATTGGAAATGGTGGTCCGAGGGTCCCTGGCCTGTAATCTGAGGATTCCTGACCTACTAAATACTGTCCATCCGCTTTAAATCCTTTTGCTCTTCTTCTGAGCTTGTTTTCAATTCAGTCAGAGATAGCCATGTTCTGGCACAATCGCACCTTTAGCCAGTCTAAGAAGCTCCTTTAGCTTCCTTAATATCTTCCTTGCATGCCCAACGACCTATGCCTCGTTTTATGTCCTTCATGCTCTCTAGCGAGGCCTCTAGTCCCGGAGAGGCAGAGTGGTTTCCTTTTCTATCACTTATTATGCTACCAGGCTTTTATTAGAAAAGCGGGTGCTTACTTCCCGCCTCGCATGCCTCTGAGCTGTCACGGTGCCGAAGTGAGTCTGGTGTGTGGGCCTTACTTTGCTTGCACCTTTGTTTTGTGGTTGCAGAGGTTCAAAAACATACAAATAAATACCCAGTTGGAAAGCATGTGACAACTATGTTGGAATACCAACAACTGTAGAAAGAACATAGCTCATTCCCCTGCTCAAGGGCTTTTATGCTTGTGGGCTCTGCAAAATGCACAAACTGGCACACAGTTATGCAAAATAGTTTGGGAAGAGGAAAAAAGAAATCGTTTAATTACAAAATTCATTTATTTATTAAACTGTTTAACATCTTTTTGGTGTTTATTATAAAATACCTTTGCGGTAAGCAATACATTGGGAGCATGACCAGAAGTCTGCAAATACACACTGCGTGACATAACAGAGCCACAGAAGATAAAAATCTTAATTGTGCTACAGCAGAACATTTTTTAGAAAAATAAGAGGGTAAAGTGGGTGGCGTTATATTTTTGGAATCGATAAGGGTGAAAAATGTCCGTAAAACAAAAAGAAGCAATGTTTAGTTTAAACTTTAACCTATTGCCGCTAAACCTTTTGTTTCTGTGCTACAGAATAATGAATATTGCTGTAAAGGTTATTGATCTTGTTGGACGATGTTGAAAGCTCTAAGGCTGTTATTGTAATGAATGTTCTAAAATTAATCCAGTAGATGGCGATAAAGATAAAAAGATACCTTGCGTCTTGGAACTATTATGTATGTTTAAGCTCGGGATTGAAGTGCACTGTTAAAGGTGATTTATATTGCTCTACCTTGCTTGCAGTGTGCTCGGTGCGCATCTGTTTGCGGCGCCCCAGGCTAGTTTTGACGGCGCACTAGGGTGCCGCGGCGCACAGATTGGGAACCACTGGGCTATGCCAATGCTTGTTTTCTTTATTATCTACAGACTTGGTTAGAGAACCGAATTTCTGAACCAATTTGTCTGCTCTTGAGATTGTTGCATCTGTATCAGAGTTCTAGGTGATCAAATGATCTCCATGCAGTGCTAGCTTGCAGCTATAATCCCTGCATTTGAAGGAGATAACTCTAATGTCCAGCCTTGAAAGTTGTTCCAAGGGCTCAAAGAATAAGTTGTAAAGAGGAAAAGGACACTTCTCAGAGCTGTGTGTCTGATAATTCCCCAAAATATTGGCAGTAGGTGATCAATAGAAAGCTTGTACTGCTTTGCGGAAGTGCTTTCCAAGATTAAAACCTTGAGGAACAATAGATAGAGCAGAGGTCTTTAAAGGTTTTTGCTCTGAGCCCCCCTTAAAAAAAATGGTTTAATTCTGGCCCCCCTCCAAAACTCTATGGCAAGGATTGGGGGGGGGTGGGCAAGAGGTGCAGTGCAGAGCACAGGGGTACTTGTTCTATAGTTCATGATCCATATTAAATGTGAGACTTCTAAATGAGGAAATGCACCAAACAAAACAAACTGGCCAAAAACCACTGCTCCCCATAATTGAGGTGATGTGAGCGCCTCACGCTCCTGGGTCCCAGTGCAGCTGCACCCGATGCACTAATGATAGCAATGGCTCTGAGTAGGAGGCTGGCTCCTGTGCTACTTTTACCCTTTCCCCACCATGCCTGGTTATCACTCCAATCTTGAAATAGGCGATCAGTAAATTACGAGAGAAAAAATTACGCCACAGATGTTGCCCCGCCTCTGTGCACCAACAGTGCTTTCAGCCATAAAGTAAGACTGTGGTGTAGTCTGCCTTCCAGGCCCTGAAGCCCCAGTGCCAATGCACCTGCTTCACTGATGATAGCTACTACCTCGCAAAGTGGTTTGTCTCTGCCCTTTCTTTAAACATGGTCCCCCATCATGCCACTTCAGCACCCAAGCATCTCTCCGACTTCAAGCTAAGGATTCTCCTCTGCTTCAGTTTTCCATTCCCTTAGATCCATTGCTCAGGAGCCCAAAGCAATACTGGCACATTAAGGGTGCACTGGGCCGTAATAAAAGAAAGGATACCAAAACAACAATAATTGGGATTTAGTTGGCCTTTTGTGCAAAAAAAAGGGATGAAAGCCCTACATCTTGCACTGTTGATTGGGCCCTGTTCCCTGCATAGCTACCGTGACCTGTAACATAGCAAGGAAATTGGCCCCCATTTCTCTTTTTGGTAGTACAGCAGACATAAATGGGGTGCTGTGGCCTCACACTCTTGGCATCAATGCCACTGCACTGACCGCATTCATAGTAATAATGACCCTTTAAAAAAAAAAAAATGCAAGCCCCCCCCAAATTTCGTCGCCTTCCTCAGGGCACCTCTCGGAGGAAGCAGTATTCAATTTGTAAATTAAATGAATTCCCACATAGAGCCCTCTCCTCTGGGCATCTCTTTTCTCCTGGGCCATTACCTTGAGCTCCTAGGGGTCGGGGCTGTTGGGGGCTCTGCATCTGAAAGGGACCCTGCTGGCCTTCTCCATGACACCTCCATGACCCACCAGAAAGAAAATATGCATGTAAACAGAGGTTGAAGTGGGCAGGATCCATAGGGACCAAGTGCCAGTGCTTTAATTTGACAAAAAACGGCTTCTCAGACTTTTTATTAAATAACAACTGTACCTGGGCAGTTAATGCAGACCTTAAGGTACCTCTGACTGAAAATGAAGAGGTGTTGTGTCTCCTGTGCTGTGAGGCAGAGAGTGGCAGAGCTCTAAAGAATCAAGCCTTTTCAGTGTGCCTCCTACCTGAAAGAAATGTAAATGTTTGAAATTGGTTATTCACCAAATGCAAAGGCTGATTGGGAACCTGTAAAGACTAGATGGAGTCATTTGCTGCTTCTTGGTGACAAAGATTTATTTTTTGAAAAGTAATGCAAGTGGTTTATCAGCAGTGTTCTTCAATGCATCATTCTAATTGATACTTATACAAATGTTTACTCTAGATACAGTCTGATTACCTATTGCTAAAATATATACTTTGAAAGCAATTGTTTTATCTTAAACACTGCAACAGTACATATTAGACTGTGCAATACAATCTTAAAGTAATGACTTGCATGTTCCCAGTGTTTTCTGTCACAGACCGGGACCTCGTAGCACTATAAATACACAGGTCACTATTTCTCACTGCACCAACCAAGATTCAATTCTGTGACTATCTGATCTCACATACAGACACCTACAGAGATGACACTAATTGAGGTTTCAGAAGGTAAAATAATGGATTTCCTACTGATCAGTTTAGCTTGCATTTCTTTTTCATTTAAGGTGTGTGCATTATTTCACATCCAGTTACCTGAAAGAACAACAAAATAGTTATTGAACATTGTGATCTTTTTAGACATGTTTTTGACTCTGCCACCCCACTAAGTGACGCCTGGCACCACAGCACTCAGGATAACAGGCCTTTTTTTATGCACTTCAACCTCTGTAAATGAAAATGCCTGGAAACATGACAACAAACAAGGTTGTGCTTCTAGGCCGTCTTCATTAAAAGTAATTACAGAGGCATTTGCTCTCCCCTGGGAATACAGCCACAGACCTATAGCGAGGTGCGCCTCACAGTATTAAAACTTTGTCATAGATGGCTCCAGTTACCCCGGTCAACCATTTTGACCTCATCTGAAGTAGAAATCGGCAAGTTTCTTTGCAACAGCTAGGTAAATTGAACCCGCATCAAATATATTGTGAAGATATGGCCTTGAAATAAAGCTTTCGCAATCATCATTATACTACTAACAACCAAGTATTGTTGCATTTTAGAGTTCGATTTCATTCTGATACATTCATTTTAGAAGAAATAAGTTCAGATAGATACAATTAGATTAAAAACAGAGCTCTGCACTACAATTGCACTATTCTTAGAAACTCTTATGCTTATAAATTAATTTCAAATACTTTATTGAATTTTTCAACCATATACCAATATAACCAAAAATGACAAGTTTGGAGTAATGTACATGCTGAATATTTGTGCTAAAGTTACAAACTAGCATCGCATAAAATTTAGCAATCTACCAAAATTAGTAATCCAAACCATGTAAACCCAAAATAGAACAATGGAAAGACCAAAAGAAAAGACAAGAAGAAAAATGGGGAAAAAAAGGGAAAATGAAAAGGAGCCCTTGAGAAACAGAGAGAAAAGAAAAAGAGAAAAGGCTATATGATAAACAGGAGAACCCCATATTGAAGAACTGATAGCATATAAATGTTGGAAAGTTCACTGTAAATACAAGAAAAAATGATGACAATCAGAGCATCAAATATTATAAACATAATATTACAGAGTACAAACAAAGTATGAATAATCACGGAGGTTTGTGTGTGTTGAAGTAAATGTCCAAGGAGTTCTACAATGATCTAAACGAGGGTTTCCATGGAGAGTTCTGTAGCGCAATATTGTCTGCACCCCTAAGGTGAGTAACCCAGCTCATCCATCCTTTGTATGTAGTCTTGTGTGTGTCTTTCCAATTGGTAAGTACCATCTTCACTGCTGACGTAAGTAAAAGGTCCAATAGGGCTCTGTCCGTATCAGTATACGAATCAATCGTTAAAAGCCAGTAGTTGATACAGAAAACTCTCTTTTTAACTCACATTTAAATACTTTGGAGAGAAAAACAAAAACCTTGTCCCAAAAGGACGACACAGCTTTACAGTGTAAAATAAGATGGGCTAAGTCCCCAGTTTCCTCTTTTCAATTCCAACACAATGGATCATCGCGAATGCCAAGAGAATGTAGTCGAGCTGGGGTCCAAAATGCCTTGTACAAAAGCCAATATTTAGTTTGAGATAACACTGGGGATATTTTATTGCTTGTTATTGAATTCCAGACTTGTGGCCATGAAGAATCCGGTATTGGGTCAGTAGAGTGCGAATCCCAAAAAGCGACCAGATTATCATTGAGCTTAGAAGATTTATGGCGAAGAAGTTTGTAGATATGTGACACTTGGTTGCCTAATTTAGTAATCTTTGCCACAAACATTGGTAAGGATGGGGGGGGCACATTATTAAATTTGGCTCTAGTTATTGCCGCTCTTTTAAAAAATTATAAAATTTGATGTTATCTAATTTATAACTGGTTTGAAGATCTACAAAAGTCACGGGATACAAAGAGCATTCCAACTGATGCAGGAAAAAGATACCCTTTTGATCCAATCATCAAGATTTAATGATTTCCCTTTGTTTAGTACTCTACGATTAAGCCATAGAGACTCCATCTTAGAACCCCTAATACTTACGCCTAATTTCTTATCTATCAACAGAAGTGCCAATTTTGTGTTTTTGAAAATAGATTTAGATCTGTTTGGGTAAAGCTGGTTAGAAGTAAGTAATACCAGAGGATTAAGATTATCAAGAATGGATTTTTCTACATCTAACCACACCGGGTTATACTGAGCTGGAGGCGAAATCCAATAGGAACCCTGTTTTGCAAGAAACGCTGATTGATGCATTTTAAAATCCGCTAAATTGACTCCACCCAAGGAATTGTCAAGTCTCAATTTTTAATGCCAATTCGAGCTTTTTGCCGCGCCATAAAAGCTTTGTAAGGAGGATGTCTAGTTTATGATGAAAATCCTCCGTCAGGAGAAGAGGGAGCATGTTTATAAGATAATTAACCAAAGGTGTGATCATCATTTTTATGGTTTCTACCCTTCCCTACCATGTTATAAATTTTGGTGACCAGGAATCCAAAAGTTTTGTGATTTTTTTTTTTTTTTTTTTTCTCATTTCCCCCCCCCCAAGGTTTCCGTCTCGTTGTGATGCAGGGTATCAATAATATTGCTAGCGACTTCGATCCCTAAATATTTTATATATCCCGGTTGCCAAGCCAATCCCGAATTACCTAAAACGTCTCTGGTGCAATGCACATTCAAGGGTTTCACTTCCAATTTGTCCCTATTAAGTTTGTAGCCTGAGTGTACGGAATATTCTGCAATCGTAGCCATCAAGGCCGTAATTGAAGGACCCGGATTTTCAGTCATAATTAGGATATCATCCGCATAAGCAGCTAATTTAACTTGAATATCCTTAAAACCTACCCCCTTTATATCCGAATTCAACTTAATGTCTTGAATTAATGGTTCCAATGCCAGCAAAAACAGAGATGGAGACAAGGGGCAACCTTGTCTAGTGCCTTGATGAAGGGTAAAAGATTCAGAAAGAGATCCATTAATCGCAATACGAGCCGATGGCGCTAGATAAAGGGACATTACCATTTTTATATATGAATCCCCCAAATTAAATGTGTACATACATTGTTTTAAAAAGGCCCAAGAGACTGTCGAAAGCCTTTTCTGCATCTAATGTGATAGCAATAGCCGGATCTGGTCTAAACGCAGCATTTTCTAGAACATGACACAACAAACGAGTATTGTCGTTAGACATGCAACTTTTAAGGAAACCTACTTGAGAGTTTTGCAGCGTGAATCTTTATGGATTCACTATGCTGTGCATTATTCCGCGGTGTAGTGGTTGGGTCCGGAATCGTAGTCTTTTTTCAGTTTTTATCTTTTTATTTTTTGTGTAGCCCAGGTGGGCGTCGACGCCCCACCATTTGGTGTCCTCCCGTGACGTCGGCGCGCTTCCTCCGGAAGCTCCCACCCTAGGGCGCCATCTTCAGATTCTTTTTTCCGCCGGTGGGTCTGGATCGTCGTGAGGAGCTCCAGAGTTGGAAAAGGAGAGAAGAAGTAAGAGAAAGCAAGAAAGAACCGAGAAAAATTGGAGATCTTCATCACAAGACAAAGAACATACTACCGGGACGACGAAGCGGGCGAGAGAAAACTTCGACGTCCAACGGAGAATGCGCACACAGGGGGCTCCCTGAGCGCGGGAATGGACAAGACACCATTCAAGTTCTGTCGTAACTGCCACCACAAGTTCGCGCAGAAAGACCAGCATCCAGTCTGCAACCTCTGCCTACCGATCGACCATCAAAGCGGCGACTGCAACGCCTGCGCAGCATTCGCCACCAAGACCCTCAGGGTGAGGGACAGACAGAGGAGAGCAAACTACAGCATGCAGGGCCAAGGGCCATCTCCGTCGCTGCGGGACCTGGGCCTCTCCAGTGGGGAAGAGAACAACATCGCCGAGGGACCAGAGGACTGCACGGTCGTAGAGACCGATAACACTTCCAGGAAGGAGGTGAGACACGTCGACCCAAAAAACCCTGACAGACTCTCGAAAATCCGAGCCAAAGTCCTCGAAAGGAGCACCGGCGTCGAAGCACTCGACGACCAAAGCTGCGTCCACGGACAAACAGCCCAGCGGATCCTTTGAAAAGGACTCCCGGTCGGCGAAAGCTCTTGACACACCCAGGTCGTCGAAGCACGGTTCCGAGAAGCCACACTCGACGCCGAAGGGAAAAGAGCAGAAGGCACCTTCGACGTCAACTACAACGTCTAAGAGAACTGCCGAAACTCTCGACGCCGCAAGCGGCGCAGATGGAGAGGAAGAAGAAAAGGCTCGAGGCCGAAATGGCCAGTATCATCCAAAGGAAGAAGGACTTCGACGACCGGATAAGTAGATACACCATCCCTTCGAAGCCCTCGACGGTCGTCGAAGCGGAAACGCAAGAGGAGTTCGACACCATCGAGCCGCCGAAAACTCCCGAACCATCGGAACAACAGGACGAAGAGGCCCTGTACTATTATACGGAGGGTGATGACGACCAGCAAACGCACTTCGGCTCGACACCCTCGGAGGCTCAAGACCTGGAATGGCAGGATCTCGACGCCGAAAACCCGGAGGAGGCCGTGGAAACGTATCCGTCGAGGCCTTCGCCGCCGGACGACATAGGAGTTTATAACATGGTCGTCAGGAACGCGGCAGCCGCCTATAAAGTGGAAATGGAGGAGGAAAAGCCAAAAGCCTGTTTTCTCCTGGAAACACTGCTACCAACACAAACTAGGAGCCAATTCCTTCCTATGCTCCCTAGTGTGCTAGACCAAGGCAGGGCGGCTTTCAAGGAGCCATCTACCTGCAGATCGGTCACCCCCAGAGCTGAGAAAAAATATAAACACTCTTCAAAGGATCCACCATATATCCAGGGATCTGTGCCAGCTGATTCAATAATAACAGCAACAGCCAGGAAGAGGGCCAACGTTCCCACAAACTCTGGTCCGCCCCCCAGACAAGGAGAGCAAGAGGATAGACCTCACAGGGAGGAAAATTGAAAGAAATGCGGCAATACATTGGCGCATCGCCAACTCCAATGCCCTTTATAAATAGGCACGCCTACCAGCACTGGGAAGAAGTGGGGCAGTTGCTCAAACTGCTCCCCACCGAACAACAGCAGAGAGCGGCACACCTGGTGGAGGAGGGGAAGAACATGGCCAACACCTGCCTGAAGTCTGCCCTAGACACAGCTGATAAATCAAGCAGGCTGATGATGATCGGGGTGACAGAGAGGAGACATGCCTGGCTCCGGATCTCCGGGTTCAAGCCGGAGGTGCAAAACAACACCCTGAAGTTGCCCTTCAACGGGGAAAAACTGTTCGGCACACCCGTGGACGAGACGCTGGCGCAGCTCAAAAAAGATAACGAGTAGGCAAGGTCCATGGGAGCACTACAGTTCAGGGGTATGAGAAGAGGCACCCCCTCACGAAGACCAAATGGCTGAGGTGGGAACCAGCCAGGAACATCGCACCAGGCCTTCCAGCAAACATTTCAGGGAAGCAGCCAGGCGCAACAGGGTCAGCAGCAACAAGGCTGGCAGAACCAACAGAGGGGCCAGTCCTTTCGAAGCCGACCAAACGGACGAGGCAATACACGAAGAGGCGGTCAGCAACCCGCCCCCAAGTGACTCCACACTACAAAACGTGCCCGCACTCCCAACATCACTAGTGCCACGGCACAACAAAAGACACGGACAACATTTACAAATTTACCATCATACAACGCCCGTAGGAGGCAGACTAAAACACTTCTCCCAGGAGTGGGAGAAGATAACACCGACAAGTGGATACTCAACATCATACAGTTCGGCTACTGCATGAGAACTCGTAAAGAGGCCACCAAACAAGAGGCCAACAAACAAACATTCAACAGAAGAGCTGTCACTATTGTGGCAGGAAGCACAAGAACTCCTCCACAAACAGGCTATAGAAAGGGTGCCGTACAGAGAAAAGGGCACTGGAGTGTACTCCAACTACTTCCTCGTACCAAAGGTAGACGAAACGTTAAGGCCCATACTGGACCTACGGTTCCTAAACAAATACATAAAAACTCAAAAGTTCAAGATGACGTCCTTACAAGAGGTCATACCTCAGATAAGGCACGGGATTTTATGTCCACAATAGACCTCAAGGATGCCTACCTGCACATCCCCATGAACCAAGGACACAAGCATCTGCTCAGATTCACCATCAGCAAGACGCACTACCAGTTCACGGCCCTAGCCTTCGGCCTCAAATCAGCGCCAAGAGTATTCACCAAATGCCTAGCTGCCGTAGCAGCACATCTGCGAAGACAGGGGATACACGTATACCCCTACCTAGACGACTGGTTGGTAAAGGCGAACTCCTACAACCAATGCAAACTACATGCTCAGCATGTCACACAAATGCTGACAAAACTAGGTTTCTCCGTACACAAAGAGAAGTCATCGCTGGAACCAGAACAAGTGAAGATCTTCCTGGGGGCGAAAATCGACACCATTCAGGGAAGAGTGTTCCCCAGCGAGAAAAGGATCCTCGCACTACTGAAGGAGACTCGCCGCTACCTGAAGGGGCAACGTCTGACAGTGAGGACAGTGAGCAAGCTCATGGGCATGATGGCATCCTGCATACATTTAGTCCCCTATATTCGGCTACACATGAGACCATTCCAGGAATGGCTGCAACAGCAATGGTCACAGGCAACAGGGAGTTGGGAAGATCTAGTGGTTGTAACGCACGCAGTGCAGGAAGAGATCGCATGGTGGAACAGGGACAACATAACCAGGGGAAACCCATTCACACCACCAACTCCAACAGTGACCATCACAACAGACGCATCCCAAATAGGGTGGGGAGCGCACATGAAACTGCTCAAGGTAAGGGGGTTATGGACACAAACAGATGCCGTCAAACACATCGAACCTAGAACTCAAGACCGTGTTCCTTGCCCTAAAAGCGTTCCAAAAACAGCTGTACGGCCAAAGGGTGTTAGTACAAACAGACAACACCACAACGATGTTCTACATCAACAAGCAGGGAGGAACACACTCAGTGGCGCTCTCAGATCTAGCGCAACAGATATGGAAATGGGCAGTTCCAATACAAATAGACCTCCTGGCAATACATCTGCGAGGGAAGGACAATGTCGAAGCAGACAGACGTCAATCTCATACGAGTGGGAGCTCAACCCGCAGGAAACGCAAAAACTATTCAAGAAGTGGGGGACCCCACAACTAGACCTGTTTGCAACACACCAGAATGCAAAATCCCAATACTTCGCATCCAGGCAGCCAGGCCATCAATCCCAAGGAAATGCACTATGGATGAGCTGGTCAAAGACATTTGCCTACGCTTTTCCACCGATACCGCTGATACACAAAGTGCTCAGCAAGTGCAGAACAAGCAACATGACGCTAATTCTGGTAGCACCACAGTGGGCCAGGCATTCCTGGTTCTCGCAGATCGTGGAGATGGCACAGGGACCACCACACAAGTTCCCATGAAGGAAAGACCTGCTCTCGCTGCAAAACGGAAGGGTACTCCATCCAGAACCAGAAAGCCCCAGCCTAGCAGCGTGGCTCCTGAGGACTTGGAGTTTGCTCACCTCAAGCTTCCACAAAGCACGCTGGCAGTGCTGCGAGAAGCGAGGAGACCCGCCACACGGAAATGCTATGCAGCAAAATGGAAGAGATTCACTGAATGGTGCATCAACAAAAAGCTCCACAGAAGAATCACTAAAGAATCAACTGTGCTAAAATACTTAACACACTTACTAAAAAGTAACCTAAGCTGCACTTCGCTAAGAGTGCACCTGGCAGCAATAGTAGCCTATACAAGAGGAGAAACAGGGAAAAGCTTCTTTACATCTCAAGTAGTAAAAAGATTCCTGGAAGGAGCCAAAAGAATAGCACCGCCAAAGAGGATGCCACGGCCTGCATGGAACCTCAATGTAGTTCTAACACAGCTTATGAAAGCACCGTTCGAACCCATCCACAAGGCATCGCTACATATGCTCACAATAAAGACGGCCGTTCTGGTAGCGATTACCTCGCTACGTAGGGTGAGCGAGTTGCAGGCACTCACACTACAAGAACCCTACATTCAGATTCACAATGACAGGGTGGTAATGAGGACGGACCCACACTTCATGCCAAAGGTGGTGTCCAGGTTCCATATAAACCAAATAATACAAATTCCCAGTTTCTTCCAGAAACCATCCACCAGCGCTGAAAGGGCACTGCACACTCTGGACGCCAGAAGAGCAGTAATGCATTACATCGAAAGGACTAAGGATTGTAGAAAGACAAAGCAGTTCTTTGTGTCCTTCGCAAGCAGTTTCCTGGGCAGACCAGTGACTAGGAATACCATCGCACGATGGATCGCACAAACAATTCAATACTGCCACAAACAGGCAGGCCAAGAGCTACAGGGAGCAGCTCAGGCTCACTCCAACCAGGAAAAGGGAGCAACAATAGCCTTCCTAGCAAACACACCTATCCAAGACATTTGCCTGGCGGCAACATGGGCTTCAGTGCACACGTTCACTAAGCACTACTGCGTGGATATACAGATGAACAAAGAAGCACAAGTAGGTCAAAAAGTGCTTCAACATATATTCAACAACCAACGCTCATCTTCCACCCAGCCGCCACAAATATAGCAAACCGCTACAAAGTCTATGCACAGCATAGTGAATCCAGAAAGTTTCACGCTGCAAAACGAATAGTTTCTTACCTGTCTGTATAGTTTTGCAGCTTGAAGACTTTCTGGATTCACTAGCGAACCCACCCGCCTCCGCCAGAAAGATGAGACAGGAGGAAGATGGGACTAACAAATGGAAAACACCTTCAAAAGGGTAAAAGGATTAACAACACAAGCACAAGACAAAAAAAAAAAAGAATCGGAAGATGGCGCCCTAGGGTGGGAGCTTCCGGAGGAAGCGCGCCGACGTCACGGGAGGACACCAAATGGTGGGGCGTCGACGCCCACCTGGGCTACACAAAAAATAAAAAATAAAACAGAAAAAAGACTACGATTCCGGACCCAACCACTACACCGCGGAATAATGCACAGCATAGTGAATTCAGAAAGTCTTCAAGGGGCAAAACTATACCGACAGGTAAGAAACTATTCGTTACTTATTAGATATGGCAGAACATTGTTAAGTCTTGTAGCTAACATTTTTGAATACATTTTACAATCAACATTGATGAGGGATATTGGTCTATAATTCTTTGGGAGTAGGGGATCTTTCCCCTCTTTAGGTATGACAACTATGTTGGCTTCTGTCATGGAATCTGTAGTGCGCCCTTTACTAGCTATATTGTTAAAAACTCGCAGCATGGTCGGTTGTAATTGATCTGAGAAAGTTTTATAAAATATGGCTGTAAAGCCGTCTGGACCCGGGGCTTTATCTTTCAAGGTTTTAATCGAATTCGTAACCACCTCTGCATTGATTGGTTTCCCTAACGCTAATTTGTCTTGTTCAGTCAATTGAGGTCATCTAAGTCTGTTCAAGTATTGGATGCAGTTCTGAGTTAAGTTCTTGACCCTTTTTGTATAAATCTTCATAGAAGGATTTAAAGGTGTTTAATATATCTTTCCGTTTTGTGTGTGCTTGATCTCTGACATCCTTGATGGATGAAATAACATTCTGGTTCTGTTTATGCTTGAGATATGAAGCGAGTAATTTACTCGCCTTATTAGCTTCGCAAAGATTAGGGCTTTAAATTTATTAACCCATACTCCCGCTCGTTCGCACAGAATTTTATTGTATTCATATTTCTTTTGCGTAAGTGATGAGAGAATAGAATTATCATTTAAAGAGCTGGCATGAGAAGACTCCAGGGTTTTGATTTCGAGCTCTAATTTAACTAATTCTGCATTAATGTGTTTGTTTAGTTTCGTTTTAATTTCAATAATTATTCCCCTAATAGTGGCTTTCAAAGCATCTCATAAAGTATTGACGTTAGTGTCCGCAGTGTCATTATGTTTAAGATAAACCATTATAGCCTCTTCAATTTTCTTTTTGTCCTCCGGGTCTGATAAGATATCATTATTAAAGCGCCATCTTTTTGGTGAAGGTTCATTTTGGCTACCCGCCAGTTTGACACTAATGCACGAATGATCCGACACTAGCTTAGGTGAAATGTCTGATTGTTCAATTAAATGTGTGAACGAGCCTGAAATGAGAATGTAATCAATTCTAGTATACGAATTATGTGGAGTGGAGTAAAAAGTATAGTCCCTGGAATCTGGGTGTTGAAGGTGCCATGCATCTTTAAGATTAAATTTAGAACATATGGTGTGAACTATGGCATGCGATCTGGTGGGATGGTATTTGCAATTGGATTGTCTGGTAATTATTGGATCCAATGGAATATTAAAATCTCCTCCAACTATGATAAGATCTTCCTGGGGAAGATCCTCTATAGTTTTAGATATACCCTCCCAAAAATCTGGATCATCTGTATCTGATAGAGACTACTAGCCGCAGATTCCTTAACATAGAATTATCCCCAGGCGTGGGACTGGACCCGGAAAACTTTCTTTGCCCCAGCATCTCTGCGCGCCGGGGGGGCGGTACCACGTGACTCCGCCCTGACGACGTCTGCGGGCGTGACGTCAGCGAGGTCACATAAGCCCGCCCCGGCGCGCCGACACCAGTTTCCTTCTTTTCCGCCGGCAACGCGGATTCGGAACGTGTCCCTGGCCTGTTTTCAGGCCTTCTTTTACGCTTTTGCGTTGTGGAACAGTGTGCGAATGCCTTCGGGCTTCAAGACGTGCTCTTCTTGTGCGCGTCAGATGTCGGTGACGGACCCTGACCCTATTTGCATGTGGTGTCTGGGCGAGCACCATGACTTTACGGACTGCGACGCTTGTCAGCATCTGAAGCCCAAGTCCCGGCGGGAGCGCCGGATGAAGCTCCTGTCGGCCCGCTTGTCCAGATCGGTGTCATCACCGCGTCCGTCCCCCGCGGAAGGGCCCAGGAATCGCCGCTTCCGCCTCCGACATCGTCCTTCACCGAGGCCCCAGGGGCGTCGCTCGCCCGCCGGTTAGTCTTATAGCTTGTCCCCGAGGCCTGGTCCCCGTTCTGCGGAGGGCGCAGGTTCTCCTCGGGACATGCGGCCTCGTTCGTCGCCCCCCCCCCCCCACCCGCCGTTTCCTGGCGTTGGGGCGACGAGGGCCCAAATGGGGGCCTATGCTGCGGCTCTGCAGGCTTCCTTGGCCCCTCCTCCTCCTCTTCCTGAAACGTCCGCAGATCCCTTGCCACGTGCGGGGCCTTCCGCGGAGTCGCCAGCGGCTCCGGCGCCGACGGGTTCAGCTCCAGGTTTTAGGGGTGTGGTGTCGTCGGGGTGCGGCCCTGCGGGGTTCCCCTCTTCGGCCCACGGTGCCTCTGCCTCGCCGCAAACCCCAACGGGGGTCCCTGTGGTGTCGCAGGAGGTCGCCGGGACTCGCGGTTCGTCCCCGAGTCCCCCTCGGTCCTCTGGGCAGGGCGCGTCCTTGCCGGAGGCCGAGCCAACGCCGCTCAGGCGCCGACGACTGTCGGCGCCGCGGGTGCTGGCTAGGGGCCGGGGCGTTTCCCGGATCCCTCTCGGCCCTCCGTGCAGGCGGCTGCCTCGTCGGAGGTCGGGTCGGCGCCGTTCTTTAGCCGCCCCGGCTCCGACCCCGCCCCATTCTCCTGGGGCGCACGTGCTGGTGGGGGTCGACTCAGCGTCCCCGGTGTCAGCACCGGCGCCGGTCGACATCGCGCAGGCACCTGTGGCGGACTCCACGGCGCCGCGTCGGGTCGCCGACTCGTCTCCAGAGGTCCCCTCCTCTCTGGAGGTTTGTCACCTTTTTGTCTCTTCTTCCCCGGAGACGGGCCGCCGCGTCGTTGCTTTTTCTCCGGCGTCCTCCAGGGAGGGCTCTTCGCCGTCCCCGCGACCTCGGCCTTCCCTGGAGGCGCCTCAGGCCCCCACTCGTCCGTGGGTCCTCCATTCAGGGGCTGGCCGTTTTTTCTTCCAGCTGGTCTCTGGGATGGCCGGCTTAGTTTACAGCCATCGCCCACGGAGGAATTGCTCTCTCCCCCACGGCGCCCTATGGAGGCGGGTGCGGCTTTTGTCCGGCCCATTTCCACGGCCGCTGGCATTTTGCGCATGGGCGACCCCGGCACCCCATTCCCTACGGACCATTTGTTAGAGGTTCTCCATCAGGGCTCTGGTGGACGGGAGCTGCTTCTTCCATTCGAAGCTTCGCTCCATTCTTCTCTTCTGGGGGCATCCTGCCACGGGTGATCCCGTGCCTCAGCCGCTCCTACATCGCCATCGCTCTGCTCTGCACGATCCAGTCTGCCTTTCTTTCCACCCTTCTACACAGGGCCCTCTTCTGCAGACTGCCTTTCCTTCCCTGCCCTTGGTGTTTCCTCCGTCACGGGAGGCCCGGTCCTTGGATTCATGGGGGCGTCACATCTTCGCTTCCTCTAGTGCTGCTTTGCGAGCGCTCAACACACTTTGTGTGTTGGCCAGGGCTACTTCCAGTCTGTGGGATTCCGTGGAGTCCCTTCTGTCTGGTGCCTCCCCCGAAGGTGTCCGCGCTGATCTGCGGACCCATGTGTTGGATGGCCGGGAGTTGGCCGAGTTTATTCTTCGTTCGGCCTTAGATGTTTCTGATGCTCTCGGCCGCGCCATGGAAGTTAAGTAGCTCACCGTTGCCATGCTTGGTTGCGGGATAGCGTTTTTCCAGAGAATATTAGGGAGCGTCTGGTTGACCTGCCTTTTGATGGGGTTCTTTTGTTTAACACCCATGTGGACTCCGCCATTCAGCGGCTTCTTGCGGGGCTCCGACCTCCTCCCCCCCCCTCCGTGAACTTGGCTTGTCGGTCCTCTGGTGCCTTATGGGAGGCATTATCCCACCTTTTTTCGGGGGTCTAGTGCTTCGCTTGGCCCGGTTGTGTGTTCCGTGTGGTTTGGCGTGCCTTCGGGGTCCTTAGGTTGGCCCCCTCTGTACTGTTGGCTGCTGGTACAGCCCCCTTTTGGCTTCTGTGTCTTTTTTGGCTGGTTGACAAGCAGTCTGTGGTTTTACCCGCAGGTCCTTTATGTTCTTGTCCTCTGCTGCGGAATTTTTTCTTAAGAGGTGTTCCCATGTTTTCCTTGGGACGTATCATGCCCTAAGTGGGGTACTTGTAGCTATTACATAGCTCTGTCCTACGCTGGGGAGGTGTGGTTGCCCCTTTTCGGGTTCCTTGCCTTTCCTGGCATCACTGTGTACCGCTGGTGCGGTCTCTTTTGCCTTTGTCTTGGTGCAGCTTACGCTGCTCCAACGTTTGTCATTTTCAATGTTCGCTACGTCGCTAGGCCAGCCTGGCATGCCGTCTACGGCATTGTGTTGTGGCGTTTCCACCTTCCTGTCCGCATTTCGGCCTGGTCCTCTGTCTGGTGTTCCAGGGGTGGCTACGTTTCTTCTGGCTTTCCTGTGCTCTGGTTGCCGGCTGGTTCGCCCTCCGTGTCTCTCCTCTTTCTCTTCTGCCTGGTCCCACTTCTTTCGTGGGCCGGTGGGTGTCTCTGGCACGGTCCCCCTTTGGGTATTGTTCTGGATTTCCCTGGCCGCTGTCCTCAGCTTGCGCCTGGCTTGTTCTGGGTGCACTGCTCCAGGGTGTTGCCGGCTGCGCATGCCTGCTCGTTATGGTCCACCGCCGTGGCCCTTGGTGTGTTCCCTTGTGCCCCTGCCTCTTGTTCTGTTGGGGCTTTGCGCACCTGTGCCTTTCTTCTTCGCCTGCGCCTTTTGGCTGTGGAGCCGCTCCTGCCTTGTCCGCTGCCTGGGGGCTGATGCCTGTTCAGCTGCCCCCTATCACTGTGTCTGTGTTTTCCTACGGCAGGCTCTGCCTCCGGTTCTACCTCTTCTCCCTGGAGTTGGGGGTGGTTCTTTTCTTCCTTGGTGATCCTCTGGCGCTGTCTGCCCCTATGGGGTTTTCTGGCGGTTGTACCTTGGATGGGCTTGGGTTTCCTGGCCTTCCCTTCGTTCTTGCTTACTTCTGCTTGGTGAGGGCTGAGCTGCCCTTCTTGTCCCTGTGACACATCCCCTGCTGGGGCCCTGAGTTCTTCCAAGCTAGTGAGATTCTCTCGCAGACCCTCCTCCCCTCTGGGTATGGCTAGGGTATCTATTCTACGTTAAGGAATCTGCGGCTAGTAGTCTCTATCAGATGTACAAGTTACTTACCTTCGGTAACGATGTATCTGGTAGACGCGATTGTAGCCGCAGATTCCTTCCTGACCCGCCCTTCCTCCCGTTCTGCGAGGACCTTCTGTTTGGTCTTCTGCACTCGCCTCCCTCCGGGTGGCTTGTCTTCTGTGGGGGTGTGCTTCGCCTCCTCCCGGACAGGATGCTTCGTTCTGCTTGATTGTTCCACCCCTTCCTTTCTGATCCGAGGTCGGTTGGTTCATGTGTGCTTCTGCCTCCCTCCACTTTGGTCTTTTCTCCAAGTGTAGGGGCCTCCTTGCCTCTTCTCCTTTTACTGGCTTGGGGTTTCTGATTCCTTTGCAGTTCTCTGCGTTGGTTTTTTTTTTTTTGCTTGTACCTCGGCCCTTTCGCTCCTTTCAGGGATACGGCCCTCCTTGATGGTGTCGTCGGGGGGTAAATTGCTGTTACTCCTCTGTTTCGGGCTTGTTGCCCCTTCACTGTTGTGGATTGTGATTGCAGATTCTCTCTCTCTCTCTCTCTTTTTTATTTTTTTTATTTTTTTATTTTTTCCCCGTTTTTCACCTGGGTTCTGCCTCCAGGGGGGATGTCGCCTTAGCTTGCAAGGCTGCTCCTCAGGGTGGTGCACTGCTCTTTCCCTGCTATGGCCTTCGCTGCTATGCTTTTTGGTTGCTTGGTGCTGTTCCTCACCTTTCGTTTCTCTCCTCTTTTTTCACTGATTTTTCGCACACTGTTCTTGTACTCTCCACAGTTTTGTTTGTGATGGCTCCGCGTTATGGCACGGAAAAGTTCTCCGAAGAAAACTGGTGTCGCCGGGGCTTATGCGACCTCGCTGACGTCGTCAGGGCGGAGTCGCGTGGTACCGCCCCCCGGCGCGCAGAGATGCTGGGGCAAAGAAAGTTTTCCGGGTCCAGTCTCACGCCTGGGGATAATTCTACGTTAAGGAATCTGCGGCTAGAATCGTCTCTACCAGATACATCTTTACCGAAGGTAAGTAACTTGTACGTTGGGGCCATAGATATTCACCACATGTATAAGATCTTCTCCTTTCTTTAAGTGGGTAACTATTAGTCTACCATCACCGTCGTGAGTGTGATTCTAATAAAACATTCGCTTTTTTAGCTATCAATGTGATCACCCCCTTCCTCTTATGATCTGCCGGTGAACAAGCAGTTTGTGAAATCCAATTATGCTTAATAAAAGTAACATCTTCTTTAGATAATTTTGTTTCTTGCAGTAAAATGATGTCCCCTTTGGTTTTAGCTAAATAATCAAATATTTTTCGGCGTTTTAATTGGGTGGTTGAGCCCTTTAACATTTAATGATATTACATTGAGATCTTATGCAATATTGCGTGACTTGGGTTGTGCCATCATAAATACGATCGAAAACAGGTTGTTCTAAACTCGCACCTTATAAAATAACAGCTGACTTCCACATTGAGTACTAAGTCATTATCCGAAAACACAATCACAACATAGATATAACCTGTCATGGCACGAAACAAACTATAAGTGCCGACCATAATTATGTATGAAATAACCCATAGGTACTCTTGTCTAATGGGGCCAAAGCATAGCCCAACTAATAATAGAGAAAGGACAGCGAAAAGAAGAAAAAGAAAGAAAACACAAAGTAATAGAAAACAATAGGGGATACCCAAAAAGCAAAACACTGCACAACTAGTAACATTTCTTATATTCTGGGGATTCCCCAAACACCCCTCACCCCCCTCCCTCCCACCCAACCCTGCAAACCTCGAATGTAGGAGGTGCGACGACAGGAGCGTCAAACTGTCGAGCGGATATTGGATAAAATCAACATTGTTAAGATTTCCCAATACTTGCATATGGAGTGACTCCATTTAGGTAGGACATCAGAACCTCCTAAAGAGCAAACCGGCTCATAAACAAGGCTACTAAATAGGTAACCGTAGAAAGACCCCCCTTTTAACCATACTATAACGCAATAAATGTAGCAGCTATAATCAAGCTCCCTATCTGAAGAACACATCTAGGAATAAAGATCTGACCACAAGATTCTAAACACCATGCGAGCTAAGCAGCTGAAGTAACCAATGACTTATTTATACAGTGTTACAATCACTGACTAAAAACAAACGAGTGTTATCTGTTATCCGGTTAATAAGAATATATGAGTGTCATGATTTTCTTTTATTGGAGGAAGATTGAGCAAAGTCCATGTCTAGAGGTTGAGACCCCTCTAGAAAGTTCAGTAAATCTTTAAGGTCCGTAAAGTAGTGACGGCGATCATTGACTATGATTCTAAATTTACTTGGGCCTACAAAGGAGAATTGAATGTTATTAGCTCTAAGTGTATCTCTCAGGCTGAGAAACCCCTTTCTGGTGTCCACTGTAGGCTTGGAGAAATCCTGCGTAAAAATTATTTTGTGGCCATTCCAAATCAGTTGACGACTTTTACGAGCAAAGCTGAGAATAGCTTCAGTATGCTGGAATCTCAATGGCTTACAGATAATAGGACGGGTTATTTGACGTGAAGAAGAATTGAAAGTAGGTACCCTGTGTGCACGATCTAACTCAAAAGGATTCGAGAATTTTATACCAGTAAACTGAGGTATCCAGTCCTCTAGAAAGGCTATACAGGAATCCGCTGAATCTTCTGATCCTTCCGGAATACCTAAAATCCTTATGTTACCTCTTCTATTTCTATCTTCAAGCTCGGCTGTTTGTTTCCTAAGATTGGCTGTAATGTCACTAAGGGATTTCATCTCTTTATTGGTTTTAATAGAAACATCTTCAACATCACTGATTCTCTGTTCTGCTGCTGCCACTTTAGTATTAATTGCACTCATGTCTGCTCTAATTGCCGTAAGTTCTAACTGCATAGTATCTATATTTTGTTTAGTGGACTTAGCGAGATCATATACGTCTGCAAGCTTTTTAAGGATCATATCCATTGTACTGCTTACGTCTGCTTTCGCTTTGATGGGAGAATCTGATGGTGAAGGTTCCCCTTTGTTTTTTTTTAACTGCATCCTAGAGTCTTTTTCAGCCATTATAATGATACTTAATTGGAAGGATAAATTCCTTCTCAGATTAGGTATATTCGCACAAGAAAAAGTACGTTTAACAGGCTGCTAGCAATAGAGCTCTGGGTAACCAGTCAGTGCCCACTTTATTAGCCTACCGTTACACTAAAATAAGCCACTTTTCAGAGCATATGCACCACTGAGTCGCACAATCAGTAAAAAGGGGGCGATCTGACTCACTTTAGTCACTGTTTCCAGAGTTAACATCAGCATATGGTTTAAGGCGACACACAGTTGTATGACATAAGCATGTCCTTGGTTTAATATATGGCCCCTCTATCTAAAGCAGAATTGCAAACCTGCTGCAATTCCCATCTTGAGATGTCAACGAAGAACTTCCAGCAATAAACATTCTAACTGGGGTCAGATCATAATAAAGATACTCAGTTTCCTCTCATGTAGGCACCATATCCAGATCAGGCAGTGAACATCATTGCGATTGTGAATGCTGCAGAATGGCGCCCCATGGAAGCAATCCAGAAATAAAGCACCAGCCTTCTCCCAAATCCGCAAACAACTTCTATTTTCCTTGCATGCGGCGCTTCTGGGCTCTACTTTCCACTATCGCCACTACAGGTGTCCTCGCACACGCTTCTCTCACCACTTCGCATCCCCCTCACCTCCGCTTAGCTCTGCTCACCGTGACCCCAGCCAAACACTTGTCCGCTCCTCATCTATCACTCCTCTTAATGGAGGGGAAAACGGTCGGTCTACCGGTACATCAATCAGCCCCCAAAATGCTGGAGCCAACGGGGGTAATCCACATAAGCTAAGGCTGGGACCGGGCTGGAACCGTAAGCAATTTAACAGCAAACACGGCGATCTCCTGCTTTCGCTGCAGCTGCCGCTCCGATCTGTTAACTGCGGTCAGCGGGTAAAGCAGAGACACGGTAATTGTAAACATCGTCATCAGGAGACAGAGTTCTTCCGTCGGGTGCGTTATGCCGCCATTTTAGGGTCAGGCTGGATGTTGCGTAGTTTAAATTGTCACTTCGGCATGAAATATATATTAATTGCCTCACCGGACCTCAAGTGACGATGTAAGCGTGAGAATTCAATACTCAGCAGGGCTCAAAGTGTCCTCGTCTGTCCGCCGCAGCTTCCAACAGACGATCAACTCCGTCTGCCATTTTGAGTCGCCACATATAGTTGGAACTCAAACACGATCCAAAGTCATTATTTTGCCGATAACGAGCTCAAATAAGATCAGCACTAGACGCCGTAACTGTTCCGATATCGAATCCCATCTTCGCCAAGCATGAACAGTGCTGACATCAAGGGGAAATCAAGCGCTGAAGCTCCGCACTCGACAGAGCGACGGGATCAGGCAGCCATCGGCTCTGCCGTCCAAGCCACGCCCCCAGGCTTATAAATCAAATGAAGAATACTCACCTAATAGGATTACGAGTAATCAACATTCCTGAATAACAGAAGTTTGGCATTAATTTCAGAATTTCATTGAAGGAATTCTGCACTGCATAGAAGTGTGTATTCACATTTCCATAGTAAGATAAATGAGAGAAGTGAGATTGTAGGTGAACCTTGCCATAGGATAGTTACACCAGTCAAGTAGGCACTGTTTTGGGAGGTAGCCAAGATCAGCTCCTGTAAATACTGGGGGTGCAATGCAACGTGAAATGCAACAAAGTATTTTCCAACCCAACAAGGTAATGAAGAGGGGGCAAACATCCATGTCTGCCTCCCATTCTTATTTTCTCTTATTTCCCGAATTTGGCCGAGCTAGGAGCTATGTTTCCATTCTATATTACACCCAAAGGTAAAACTCTGCCCCTCCCTCCTACTTTTATACATTTCACAGCTTGAGCTCGATCGTCCGTTTATAATACAAGCCATGGTGGAGATTGGGGGTGCAAATTACCTATGACGGGCCTCGAAAAATCATAAAATGTTACCAGACCTGCAGGTCTAGTGACTTAAATAATCTGCTCGACCTAAGTGTAATGCTCATGACCTATAAACTGGTTTCAAATTAAGTGATCCTGGGCAAATATTGTAATTCACTGAGCTGCCATTTTCTTCTCTATCGCATAGGAGGGCACCTGCAAACACGCGAGTTCAGCATGTCTGCTGTACAAAAAACTCTTGTTTGATTTAATAAACTAAACTTTTACTCCATGTACAATAAGAATCTAGCCCACTTATAGAGTACACATGAACCCTGACTTTCCTCTTAGTTAATTAACGGCGTTGTCATTGGGGCGGGGCAGGAATGTTTCTCAAATCATGTTTAAAAACTATCACTTTTAATAAATATATCATTAAAACATGAAGTGATAGCACACTGTCATGTGCAATCAGCAAATTTTTCATTGAAATGGCCACCACATTTCCCACTGACATGCGGTTTTACTGATAAAACTATGCAGTGTACAAACAATGTTTGGAAATCGAGTTTCTGCATATATTTGTCATTTGCACATCACCAGGTAAAATTTTCTGATTTGTTGTGCTCCTATTTAAATCTTTGTTCACATCACACTTCTGAATTACAAAAAAGTGCATTCGTAATTCCTGATATATTTTGAAATATTTGTACTATTCATTTACAAGGTATTAAAATGTTGTGTTGGAAAAAAACTGACATCCTACAGCCTTTTGTTTCACCATGAGTGTCAGACTGCTCACTTGACAAATGCCTCTAACTGTAGTAAGAGAAAGAAAAGTAAACACCATTTTCCAGGATAAGATAACCAGCAGTTAGTAAAAAGACAAACTGAAATTTGACCTCTGCCACTGAACAGACCGCAAATGTGTCAAGATAAAATCAAGATTTTAAGTGCTCTTTATTGCTCATTCACTTTCTGACTGAACAGACCACCTGTTCCTTTCCACCTCAAGTTCACTCGCCAGAACGAACCAGTAGGTCCTAAAAATAGCTCTACCTGATAAAATCTGACTCGCTATAGCGAGTGGATGAGTAGATTTTTCGAGGCCTGCATGATCTATAATATGATCCGCATCTTGCATTCCATTAGATGTATTGCTCCTCAAACAGACCCAAAGAGTTTTTTATCAGTTACATCCTAGAGCTAGTTTGATCATATGTTAACTGGGACTGTTATTATTTGCCAGATTGCAACACCATATTGGCCCGTTCCTCTGCAGACTATTCAATCTTCTTTCCTGCAGACCACTTCTATGTAAATCAGGGCTACACCCTTTGGATGCGTGAAACAAAACGTGCTTCTTTAAAAACCATGCTGTAGAGCATGTCTCCCTCCCCATGCATAACTTCATATTCATTGCCATGAATGGATGGCTATGTGTAGCTTGAACTGTAAATTTCAGTTTGGGAAATTTGCTGGTCTGTGGTAGGGACCAGCTCAGATATATTGGCTAATCGGAGAGCTTTAGGGAGGATGTTTTGTATGAATGTCATGGTTTTAAGCAAGAGGAGAATTGCTTCGGTTTCTGAAGCTTAACCTTAATAAGTTTTGTTTATTTGTAGAACTGAAGAAACAATATCTAAAAGAAACGATTTCTTTGGAATCACAAACTTGGTGGAGCACCCGGCGCAGCTGAACCCCCCAGGTAATCTTGATGAACACTAACCTTACTGCCTGAGGGAAGTAGGAGAAAAACACGTAGAAAATAAAGAAAAATTCTACTACCTAGGCAGCATGCATGAAAAGGTTTAATTTCAAGGATTGTGTGTTTTAAGGTAACCCCCATATTTCATAATTCCCAGTTTTCTTTGCAGCTCATGTAAGAAGGATCCCAGAAGACTGATAGGGTTTTGATGACTTTTTAGGTCTCGCCTAGGCAGCGCGCATGCGCTGCTCTAGGATGGCCTTTAGCCATCGGTCTTCACTTTTCAAGCACTGCACTCGTGCTTGTGGCGGCATCCACCTTGCAGGAGCGAGCAGTGGCGCGCCACAAGCACGAGTGCAGTGCTTGAAAAGTGAAGACTGCTCTCCCAAGCACGAGCGCGCGCACCACTCGCGGGCTCCATTTCCACCCTCCACACACCCCTCCAGCCCGCACATAAGCAGCTCTTCAAGCGACGCTTCACCCACTCGGCCACCCAGGCCTCTGCTTCAATTGCTGCCTTCAAAAGAACACCCTTCGGAGCGCATTTCTCTTTTCAGCGCCCTCCCGATGCACCCGGTTCAGATCGCAGTGCAGTCCAGCGGGACCGACACGGCGAAGAGATTTACGGTCTAAGGGCAGTATTTTTGCTGCTTGGACTCAGTCGCACAGTTGTACAAACAGTGAAGTGGGCATTTCATCATCACTGAAAGCGTTGGCCTGAAAATGTTGTGTGCCAATAGAGGGACATGAGATGCTCTCAAATACCACTGGGGATCGATCTGTCTGTCTGTCCGTTTCGCTCTCCCTTTCTCTGTCGCTCCCTTTCTCTGTTTCATTCCCTCCCTCACACACATTCCGTTCTCACTCCCTCTTCCCCACATCATCCACCCGCCTGTAACATCTGCACACGCTTCTGAATTGCAGACACACGTGATCATCTGACTTGACCACCAGTGTCTCACATAATCTACACTCGACAGCATACTTGTGACTGTTTCTTTCATTGTTCAGTTGCTGCTCATGTCTCGCAGCTAAGTATTAACACTGCCCACGTCGTGTGTCCAGAGGCTGGGGTCAAAGGCCCACCTTTGACCCCGCATCACACTGCCAGGTAGGTAAACATGACCCTGCAATAAACTGCACCGATTTCATCCGCAGTCTGTGGTGCGCGCGCAGAGTCAACAACACACCCTCTCCTGACAACGCCCCCTCCAGCGTGCCCCTGCCCAGCAGTCCGGGTCCACGCCCAACGCCGTGGAATCATAGAGGTGACCCCATAGCTGAGCCGACTCAGCCTTTCATCCTTCCTAGGTGGATACAGCTGGCATTACCTACTTCCTAGGTGGTACAGTGCTCGCACGCAGGGCAGAATTTGTTTGGTAATGCTTGTGACTGTACCGTGCAGCACGGACCGCTGAGTAAGTAAACTAGTATTTGGTTTGAATGGCATTGATGGAAACGCAGAGGGAGAGGTTAAGGGAGAAAAGTAGATGCTTTGTGCTTTGATGACTTGATGTGGCTTACTCCTGACTCAGGCAGTGCTGGGAAACTACATCTGCCCCCAGGTGACCACGAGCACACCAGCAACCCACCCCCTGAACCACGTGCGCCGCCAGACCTCTAGCCTTTTGCCACTGTCTCACAAAAGGTGTTTAGTGCTTTTGTGTGGATTATCATGTTTTTTTCATTTATTTATTTTGATTTCAAACACGTCTGCTGTCTACTTTGACATGGCTAAACACTTATAAGATCCCAAAGGCGAGACCTATTGGCTATGCCAATGCTTGTTTTTTTTATTTTGCAAAGTTTTCACTAAACCTGATTCTTTTGGATTTTACTTCTTGGTCTCAAATCTGATCAAGTTTTCCTCCTATTTCGGAGAGAATGCAAGATTTTTTTATGCTTTTCCCACCCTTTAGTCCAGAGGTCTTCAAACGTATTTGCTCTGACCCCCCCCCCCTAAGCAAAGTGTTTTGCGTTCGGGCCCCCCTCCAAAACTTTATGTATAGATTGGGGGAGCGGGAGGGACATGGCTGCGTTCAGGGTGCAGCCCCCCCACAAACTATCAATCACAGAGCTAAATAAACCATATGTTCGAGGCATATGAGCTGCAGATCACACACTATGCATAGATCGCCATCTGGTATTGGGCCTGGATGTTTGCACTTTGTTATTGTATTGGAATAAGTCTTTGGAAGTCACGAGATCGGTGACTCCTCCTTTGGACAATAGTGCGCATGGGCATCGACTCCATCTTCAGATTTGTTTTTTTCCGCCATCGGGCTCAGATGTGTTTGTCGCGCTCCAGTTCGGTGCCGCCACCGTTCTAACTTTCCACGCGCAATCCTTCACCCTTTCGTCGGTATTGTTTTCGACTGCGTTTCCCTTTTTCGACGCGCATCTCTACAACTCCAACCCTTCGATTCCGATCGTCGACGCAGGCCTTCGGGCCTAACTGCGCCATCAGGCCTTCTTGGCTCATGGAAAGGACTCCCTTCAAAAAGTGTCCTCAATGTGGCTCCAAGTTTCCCCACGCCGATCTTCATGAGGTGTGTAACCTCTGCCTTTCGCCCGAGCACGAGGCCAAAGACTGTCCAGCTTGTGCCTCTTTCCGCTCCAAGAAAACCATACGGGATCGTCGAGCTCGAAGAAACATGGCTCGATCGTCGACATCCATACCAGACGATATCTTCCAGGAAGGCGTCGATGTACCGGAACAGGAACGCCTCGAAGAGGGCCTCGTCAGCGCCTCTGAAGCCGACGATTCCGATGTCGAAGACATCACTCCTGGGCAACGGGTCGTAAGTACTGACGTCGACCCCTCCCCACCATCCATTCCGGCAAAGGCTTCGGTAACACCTTCACCTTCGGGCCTAGGTGCACACCGGGACAAAACTTCTCACGCCCCGCCTTCCGGCTCGGCCAAGAAGTCGACAAATAAGCCTTCAGGCCGCTCGGGCTCGAGCCAGCCTGCCCTCGGTGCCGAAACCCCATTCCCGGCATCGAGGCCAAAAGACAAGCCACTGTCTACGCCCGCGCCAAAGCCGGGTTTCACATCGGTGCATTCGGCACCGAAACCCACCGGCACTGCGCCTTCGACTCCGAAAAAGCCATCGGAATCGAGCAAACAACCAGTTCCGAGAACCGCTGGAACGCAACCTTCGGAGCCGAAAAAGTCACCGGTACCGGCTCCAAAGACCCCAACGGAACCAACCAAAACTCCAGTTTCCAAACCTAAGGAGTACAAAACAACTCCAAAATCGGTGCCACACAAACCTTCGGACCCGAAAAAATCGGCGCCGAAACACCATACTTCACAGGAGGAGCTTTTACAACCGGATCCAACCCAGCAAATCCTGGAAATAGACCCAAATACAGGTCGCCTTGTGGTTAGTCCTTCCAGGAAGAGGAAATTGGACAAACCTGCACCAGCTCCACTCCCTCTCAAGAAAAGAGACATTGCCACTTCTCCTCTCAGGATCCCTTCTCCACCCCCTCCTCCACACCACATCTCTCCTGTTCCATCTCCAATACCCTCACAATCTCCTCCACCTCAAGATGATGAGGACCCTTCTGAGTACAAGGGTGATGATCAACCCTTAGGAGAACCTAGCCCTCCGAATATCCCAACTGACCCATGGGACAATTATGGCACACCAGATGTTCCTGACACACCACAGGATGATGTCTACCCATCTAGACCATCCCCCCCCCCCAGAGGACACTATAGGGTTCACTCAGCTCATACACAGAGCCGCAGAATACCACGGTGTAGATCTACATACAGACTCTATAGAGGAAGACTTTCTTCTGGACACTTTCGCACCATCTCAAAGGTCCACTTCTATTCTCCCAATGCTAAAAGGGGTAATCAAACACGCTCCTGAAGTCTTTAAAGATCCTGTAAGGGCTAGAGTCATTAACCCCAGGGTAGAAAAGAAATATAAGTCTGCCCCAGCTGACCCTGTTTACATTAAAGGGCAACTTCCCTTAGATTCCCTAGTGGTTTCTAACGCCAGGAAAAGGGCTAACTCCCAAACCTCAGGTGATGCTCCACCTCCTGATAAGGAGTCAAAACTCTTGGACGCATCAGGTAAAAGAACAGCGTCCCAGGCAGCTAATATTTGGCGAATTGCCAACACACAGGCGTTGTTGGCTAGGTACGATGGGGCACATTATGATGAACTAGAGACCCTACTACAACACCTTCCAGATCAATACAAAGCAAGAGCCAATGATCTCATACAGGAAGGCAAGACTATAACAAACACCTCCATTCGCTGTGCTCTGGATGCCGCAGACACAGCCTCACGAGCCATCAATACCAGTGTCCTTTTGCGTAGACATGCATGGCTCTGTATTTCAGGGTTCAAACCCGAGGTCCAAACTGCCATATTAAATCAGCCGTTAGACCAAGAACATTTATTTGGCCCTACTGTGGATTCATCTTTAGAAAAGATGAAAAAAGACACCGACACAGCCAAATCAATGGGAGCATTACAATCCCAAACTCCCAGAAGTTCCTTTCGTCGCTCCTCTTATAGGGGCGCCTCTAGAGGCTTTACCATGGACAACTCCTCCACGTCCTATAAAAGTCCCGCCCAGACCTCCTCTTCCAGAGGTTATTACAGAGGAGGCTACAGGGGTAATAATAACAAATGTAGAGGCAAAACCGTCATACCCGTACTGCCTCCACCTCCAAACAATAACTTCCCTCCGCTCCCCCCAGACCATTCCACTCCGGTCGGGGAAGATTACTACAGTTCCTACCTGTCTGGAACACCATTACCACGGACAGGTGGGTGAGACAAATCATCCAATCCGGTTATTGCCTGGAACTCACTTCAACTCCTCCAAACATACCACCCAGACAGCGTCCAATGTCAGCAGACCATTTAACGCTTCTCAAACAAGAGGTACTTTCCCTCCTACAAAAACATGCAATAGAACCAGTTCCCCTGCATCAGCAAAACACAGGGGTCTACTCACTGTATTTTCTCATTCCAAAGAAGGACGGAACCCTGAGGCCCATCCTCGACCTCAGACCATTAAACCTCTACATACAGTCAGACCATTTTCATATGGTCACTCTTCAACAACTCCTTCCTGAGCTCAAACAAGGCGATTTCCTTGCCACCTTAGATCTCAAGGACGCCTACTTCCACATTCCCATTCACCCGGCTCACAAAAAATATCTTCGATTTGTAGTGGACGGTCAACATTATCAGTTCAAGGTGCTCCCATTCGGAGTCACCACAGCACCCAGAGTCTTCACAAAATGTCTGGCAGTCGTAGCAGCCCACTTAAGAAGACAACAAATTCACGTCTTCCCATACTTGGACGTCTGGCTCATAAAAGCCAAGTCGCATACCCAGTGTGTAAATCACACACACACCACAATCCAACTACTTCACGACTTAGGGTTCACAATAAACCTCACAAAGTCTCACCTCCAACCCTCCCACATCCAGCAATATCTAGGTGCCACAATAGACACCTTAAGAGGCCTTGCATACCCCAATCCAGCCAGGATAGCAAGCATGCAAGCCCTTATAACAAAATTCCAGCCTCAGCACTCCCTTCCAGCTCGGGTGTTCATGCAACTAAGAGGGATGATGGCCTCTTGCATATTCATAGTCCCGCATGCAAGACTCCAAATGCGCCCCTTGCAAGAATGCTTAACACGTCAGTGGAACCAAGCTCTAGGTCAGCTAACAGATCTGGTGTTGGTGGACGGCCGCACACATCGCTCTGTGCAGTGGTGGAACACCCAAAACCTTTCCAAAGGGCGACCGTTCCTAGAGCCAGTTCCACAGATTGTATTGACCGCAGACGCATCGCTCACCGGATGGGGAGCTCATCTACTACATCACACCATACAGCGCGCATGGACACCTCAACAAAAACTACTCCACATCAATCATTTGTAGTTACTAGCAATCTTTCTGGCACTAAAATCATTCCAGAAACACATATCAGGCAAAGCTGTGTTAGTCCGGACTGACAATATCACAGCAATGTATTATTTACAAAAACAGGGGGGGACGCACTCTCTGCAGCTCTCTCAACTAGCTCAGACCATATGGAGATGGGCTATTCCTCAAAACATATTCCTGTTAGCCCAACACCTTCCAGGAATTCAGAATCAGATGGCAGATCTGTTAAGTCATCAAACACAACAGATTCATGAATGGGAACTTCACCCACAGGTTCTTCAACCGTTTTTCCAAATGTGGGGGCATCCAGAGATGGATCTCTTCGCCACACATTACAACACAAAATGCCCAAGCTTCGCCGCCAGATATCCACACCCATTGTCCAAAGGCAATGCGATATGGATGAATTGGTCAGGCAGATTTGCTTACGCTTTTCCACCTCTCCCACTCATTCCATTAGTGGTGCGCAAACTACAACAGCAGTCACTAACACTGATTCTAGTTGCTCCAACATGGGCCAGACAACCATGGAACACAACATTGCTGGAATTATCCGTAGTCCCGCACCAAAAACTACGCCTCTCCCCACATCTCTTAACACAGAACCGTGGAGAGATCAGGCATCCAGATCCAGCACAGCTCAATCTAGCGATCTGGCTCCTGAAGTCCTAGAATTTGGTTACCTCAATCTCCCACCTGATTGTATGAACGTTATCAAAGAGGCTAGGCGCCCCACCACTAGAGCCTGCTATGCAGCCAAGTGGAAAAGATTTGTTATATACTGTACCAATAACACAATCAATCCTCTAGATGCGTCCATTCAACACATGTTACCTGCTGCATCTTCAAAGATGTAATCTAGCATACACATCCATTAGATTGCATCTCGCTGCCATAGCAGCTTACCTACAAAATAGACAACATTTGTCATTGTTCAGGGTACCAGCCATTAAAGCATTTATGGAAGGCCTCAAAAGAATAATTCCTCCCAGGGTACCACCCTCTCCAGTGTGGAATCTAAACATTGTCCTCACTAGATTAATGGGCCCTCCATTCGAACCTTTACATAAATGTGAGCTCCAATTTCTTACATGGAAAGTTGCTTTCCTTGTAGCCATCACATCTCTCAGAAGAGTCAGTGAGTTGCAGGCACTAACTATTCAAGAGCCATTTTTACAACTCCATCATAACAAAGTGGTTCTCAGGACAAATCCCAAATTCCTTCCTAAAGTTATTTCTCCCTTCCATCTCAACCAATCTGTGGAGTTGCCAGTATTCTTCTCGCAACCACAAACAGTAGCAGAAAGAGCTCTTCGTACACTAGACGTGAAAAGAGCCCTCCTTTACTACATTGACAGAACAAAACCTTTTCGCAAAACAACTTTTTGTATCCTTCTCACCACCATATAAAGGCAATCCTATATCAGTCTGGGATTGCAAGGTGGATTGTCAAATGTATACAAATTTGCTACCACAAAGCAAAACGTACACCATCTATTCCCCCTAAAGCCCACTCTACCCGCAAAATAGGGGCTTCCATGGCATTTTTAGGGAACATTCCCTTAGATGACATCTGCAAAGCAGCTACATGGTCTACACCGCACACATTCACAAAACACTATTATGTAGATGTGCAGGCAAAACAACAAGCTAGTGTGGGCCAAGCTGTACTCAAAACACTATTTCAAACTACTGCAACAGATACTGGTGGTCGCCGCTAAAGGGAAGTACTGCTATGCAATCTATGCATAGTGTGTGATCTGCAGCTCATATGCCTCGAACGGAAAATGCTACTTACCAGTAATCATCTGTTCTTGGCATGTAGAGCTGCAGATCCACACACGCCCACCCACCTCCCCGGCTACCTTTATCTGTTCCAGTATTATCTTAATTAGATACAACATACATGGACATCTTTCTGTTTCTCACAAAACTCCATCATTTCCCTTCTTGGCGAAAAAACAATCTGAAGATGGAGTCGATGCCCATGCGCACTATTGTCCAAAGGAGGAGTCACCGATCTCGTGACTTCCAAAGACTTATTCCAATACAACAACAAAGTGCAAACATCCGTGCCCAACACCAGATGGCGATCTATGCATAGTGTGTGGATCTGCAGCTCTACATGCCAAGAACAGATGCATACTGGTAAGTAGCATTTTCCGTACAATCCTTGTGCCTCAGTAGGTACTGGTACTCTAACAAAACAATGGCACTCCTAGGTACCATTCAGAAAAAAACAATCAAATACTCAGAGCTAATTGGCCGCCACATGCAATTAATGCTGTCCACAATGAGTCACAAATATATCCACTATGTGTTTCTGAGAAAATTTATCAATTTCCTTAGTGCACAATAACAGACACATGAAACACTCGATTCACTGAACATAATAAAAAATGAGCAAAGTGTCCCCACTGAAATAGAGAACCACAAGGAAAAGAAAACAAAATCTTTTGACGTGACAAGCAAACTAACAATGTGGGGACATTAAATCTAAAAACGTGGGGCCATTAAAAAGTCAGACTACTAAAGCTGATTTCTTGTAGTTTGTTATGAGAAACACACATGTACTGGAGTATGCTGCATGGAAATCTATCGGCATTTTCCCCACGTTCGTTAGTTTATTCCCCTGTTGCTCTCCTAGTGTACATCTGACATACCTACCGACCGTCTCACATTTCTGATTTCCATAACATCTTGCAATTTTCTATTTGCCTTTTCCATCCATAGCATGTTCAGTTCATCTTACTATTCTACCTCACGCCTCATCTTTTTCTACCTAAACCTCTGTTTGCCTTCCTCCTCTTCCTGTCTTCAATCCCTCCACCCCCAACTCCTTAACGCCCCAACTAATTCTAAAAATATAGTATTGCGGGCACTTTTTTCCTTAAATAATCACTCCACTACAGACCCAAAAAGTAAATAACAAACATTACAATTTATGCGCCAATAGGTTTAATTGTTACAAATGCGAGACCTTTACTGTGAAAACACAAAACACTTACTTTTTTTCTTTTTAAGCAACCTCTTTGACCCTGCCAGCACATTTACTGACCCCGCCCTCACTGTACTCCGGAATAAATGAAGACCGCCTGGAAATGCGGCAAATAAACATCGCCGCACTTCCAGGCCATCTTCATTTACATGCACTTGCAGAGGCATTTGCACGTTCCTGGGAACTTATCCACGCCCCCCCAGGGGGGTACGCGCCCCAGTTTGAAGACCTCTGCTTTAGTCTATCATAACTTTACTGTTTGTGAAGTGTCCATCCTGTAGCAGGCAAAATGACTGCAAATGACCAACGGACTGTATGCACGTGCTTTGTCAGCCATCCTCAAGAAATGTGAATTTTTACTCAAAATGTCAATGACTACTCTGAAAGACAGGGAAGCCAATGCCCCTCAGAGGCAACTGGAAGAAATAAGGAGATGTAGAAAGGGCATCCTAGAAAAAGGATCTTTCCTTGCCAAATAGCCCTCAGTACCTTAAAGGGAAAGCAATGAGAAAGAAGGACCATCATTCTAGCTATTCCATGTTGGAGACAGTCACAGGCCTGAAATTCGTGCTTTCACCATCACTGTTTCGAATCATCATTGCCATTCAAAAGCGAAGGCACATTGGCGACAAGATATATGTTGATATAAATTCATTTGACGTTTTGTTATTCATCTCCACACTTTTTACGTCCCTCCACTTCACTTCCTCCCATAGCTCTTGGATGTCAATACATGGAATTTCAGCGCCTATAGGACGGTCATCACGTTCTCTGACGTGTGGGGCCACTAGTTCATCCTGTGCTTCTGCTGATGTTAATTTAACAAAAGGTTCCATGAAAATTCCTTTGCAATCATTGAAATTGCCTCCGAATTCTCCTTCAAGGTTCATACTGGTTCCAAGTCAGGCTTTTATACTGCAGCGCACTACTTCAGCACCATCATGTGGTGTGCCAGCACATCCTCTACAGTCTTCAGATCCTGCTTGTCCTTTATAAGTTCTGATGGTGGCTCCACCTTTTTCACCACAATAGCCAGAGGATCCTTGGCAAATGATTACACAGCACGAACTTGCCGCACTGCTGTTGCCACCCGCTACCATATCGCCTGGAGGGACTACCTGTCCCAGGCCTCACTGCTCCCTGGAGGGAGGAGCTATCGCGCTCTTAAGCGCACGAGGCTTCCCGCGGTACGGGACGCGCGCGGGCCCGTCCACGCCTGAAAGACTGGACTGGGCCCACCCTTTTTCATCTGTGATTTGGGACCCTACAACACACCCGACAAGGTACTTTGTTGTAGTCTGTTAAGATTGTGTGTGTCTTTCTTTATCCCACTTATATACACTTTTAAAACTCATAACTGATGGCTAAAAGGAAGACCCGTGCTGATCAGACAGTGGGGAGCATGGCAGGAACATTGGATGCATTTCTAACGAGGGCAGAATCGGTATTGACCCATGAGATCGCAATAACCGAGAGACGACTTTCCCTGGACTCTTTGACTGCCCTGTAGCGTTCTTCGCTTGGTGCTAATACTCCGTTAACCCCCCTATTAGCCTCACCACCCTCCTTATCAGTACCGTTGGCATTATCCACACCCACGGCTGCACCGGTGGGCTCCCACGCCCCTGATGAGCCTGTAACCAAAACAAAGTCATCAATAGTGGGTCTGACAGTTGCGCCTGACAAGAACAGTGAGCCCCCAGAGAAACGCAGAAGGGGTGGTGGACCGGCAAAGCAGCCGGTGAAGCAGAAATCCCAACCTAAAAGATGTAGAGGAAAGTAAGGAACCGAAAGAACTGACCTTGGCCCAAATTCCACCCTGTCTCTTGCGATAACTAAGGATCTTGTTTCTCTTCCACTAACAGAGGGTGATGATCTGTGGAAGAGGTTTGAGACACTAATTACTGTACTGTTGAACCCATTGCAAGCACACTTAATGAGAATTGAGGAGCGACTGTCGCACATTGAGGATCTGGTTACACCATTTTCCCATCAATCCATTGGGCCTCCCCACCAACATACGGTGTCCCCGCATCAACATACTGGGCCTCTGCCACGTTTACGTAGTGGAACTGTCCAGGGGAACCAATATACCCAGGGGGGAGAGGAAGGACTTGAGATCCCGAACACAAAAGAGGGGAATCTAAAGAGGCCCTCTAATATGAGTAGTCGGCCATCTACTGCCCAAGTTGAGCCTCAATCCCAAATGGCCCATCCAGTACACCAACATCAACTGCACCGGAGAGACGAGATCCCTTCATTGCAATCCGTCACTGCCATTAACGATTTAGGCAACAATACCCGTCAAACCTTACAGGAACAGGGGGGGACAGTTCATTCTAACAAATATAGACCGCTTAGGGGGGTACCTATTAAATCCTATCAGTCTTTGCACCTCCCTCGGGCCTCAGATCCCTTTGTCTTGATTCTGGCCAATGTTCCGATCCTAAGAAAAGATCAGACGGAAAACACTATCCAATTGCTGGATAAATCTTTGCACTGGTTGTCTCGTCTGGTCCCTAGTGGGGGAAACGGTGTTCTCCCACTTGCAAAACAAATTATTATGGCGAGAAGGGTGGAGTGGCTAGGCTCGACAAATAAAACAATGGATGGGGATTGTGTTATTCTGAATTTTAACAACCACCATAGTCCTAGAGCTCTCCTGGACCATCTGTATAGGGACCCCCCCTAGGGGTACACAGACAAAAGTATTACCCTATGGGTTTTTCTTTTCTAGATACCCTTTGACACCGGTAAATGAATGTAGACCACTTGGGCGGGAGGGACAAATGAGAACCATTGCTCCAACTGAGGAGGGCAATAGAGGGTTAGCACTCTACAATAGATTTGCCCCCCTCAGTGATCTGGAACAATGCGATTGACTGAAATCACCGTTAAATTTAGATCAGAAAGGGTCGCCCACTCTGTCACTTATTGATAGACAGCAAAATAAACCAGGGCTCAGGGATAGCCCACATATAATAAAGATCTTTCATATGGGTGGGCAGGCTGAAATCATGGTGTCCGATGCAGGGGAGGCATATGAGGCACTAGAAAAAGATCCCCCTAGAGTCAGAACAATAGATATCGGGCCAACAGGACAACTCCGTGGGGAAGGGTTTGATTTCGCAACCTGGAATGTGAATGGGCTGGTAAACAAGGTTGAGAACATTGTCTGAGTTAATTTTATATCCAGTTATGATATTATATGTTTGCAGGAAACCTGGTGCATAAATCCTGTACACATTGATGGATATTCCTCCTACTTCCTCCCAGCAATTGGTTCACAATCGGGTCGAGCAAAGGGGGTCTACAGACACTTATCTCTAATAAAATTCCTGTAAGGGTTAAAAAAGTTACATCAGTGGAACCTCATGCTCAGATGTTACGGTTAAGCAAGAAGGGAGGGAAAGATCTTATCTTAGTAAATTTGTATAATAACACTTTTGATTCGAGACGTATCAACGTGGTAACAGCCCTTGACCGGGCACTGGAAATATTTTTAGCTCCAATTAGCACTGATTATGTCCTACTGTGGGCAGGAGATTTTAATATAAAGGCATGTGATATGCCCAATATTCAGGCATGCAGCCCCATCCATGGTGACTGGGAGGGAACTGACCACTTTTGCCGTAACGAGTACGGGAAAGCCCTAAACCAGATGATATCAAAATATGATCTCCTCCTACTTCGAGGCGGTTGTGGACAAAATGGGGTCATATTTCCAACCTTTATAGGGAGAAATATGTACTCAGTCATTGACCATATATTAGTGTCTGCCCCGGATATATTAAGGTGTGGCACCCCCATCGTCGTTCCCTCTATTCTGAGTGACCACAATTTACTTGCATTATCTTTGTTTTTTTGGGGCTCCAGGAGTGAAGTTTTTGATCTAGCTGACCATATCACTCCTTTTAGGAAAAATGGCATTAGAATAAAGTGGACGGGTGTTGATCCAAGTAGGACACTAAAGCAAATAATAACACACAATCCGCGTGAAATGGCTTACTGTCTCCAGGATGAGATTTCCCCAATCATAGTAATCAGAAAATTTAATTGTATTACCTTGTTTATTAAATCACTTTTAACTAGGCAGACTGATAAAATACCCAAAAACAAAAAGGGGTGGTTCAACAGCACCTGCACCAAAGCACTTCAGGTGCTAAAATATGCACTGTCCAAAACACTGCGAGACATACTGGCGATTAAATCCCTACGACAAGAGTATAAAATAGCCCTAGCAGCCCGGAAAAAGGTACTACAAGAAGAAGCGTGGGAAAATCTGATCACCTCCTCAGGGACCGGGAATAATAAACTTTTCTGCAACACAGTAAATACCCCATTTCTAAAACATGATGATATACCAGAGTTTGGTTCCTTTATTCCGGCAGACTAATGGGTGACACATTTTTCTGGGATTTTTAGTAACAATGAGGAGATGGTGGGGGGGGATCAGATCAGGAGCCTCATAAAGGGAGGTCCTGATTCCTAGACATTACCTGTGAAGAAGTCCTCCAGGCAATCCAGGAGAGTGCTGGGGGGCGGGCACCAGGTCCCGATGGAGTCCCAGTTGATGTTTTTAAATCCGAACCGGAATTATGGGGACCTATCTTAACAAGAGTGTTTAATTCAGTCGCAATGGGCATAACACCACAAACATGGGGCGAGTCCATTATCGTACCGATTTATAAAAAAGTGGACAAAACTGATCCTAAAAACTACCGCCCGATTTCCCTTCTAGATACCTCCTTAAAAGTTATGAGTAGTGTTTTACTTAAAAGGCTGGAGGAATGGGCTGAGGAGTACCATATTTTAACGCCTGTGCAGTATGGGTTTAGGAAACGCCTGGGGACAATTGAACAATGTCTTAATTTGGAGCTACTCATCGGCAAATACACCAGGGCAAAGACCGGTACCTTATATTTATGTTTTGCCGATTTGAGTAGTGCTTTTGATCTAGTTGACCACAATTTACTTTGGCAAACTCTGACCTCCCTGGGAGCCCCTAGGGCGATTATCAGCTTCCTTTCCCACCTATATGAAAAATTAGTTAGTGCGGTCCGTTTTGGTCCCCAGGCTGAATGCACACCTAAATTTAAAGTGGGACGGGGTATACGACAAGGATGCGTGTTAGCACCAATTTTATTCTCCCTTTTTATTAATGAGGTCGACAATTATTTACAAAAAATACAGGCTGATGTTCCCAGGGTGGCTGGTCGTCCGATACCCGTACTGTTATACGCGGACGACGCAGTACAATTGGCACGGACCCCAGTAGGCCTCCAAAGATTGATGGATGGTTTTTCAGGTTTTATGGAACAACGTAGGATGGTAATAAACAAATCGAAAACATTCACCATGATATGTGGGTCCAAAAAGAAACCCAGCGAAACCTTTTTTATAGATAGAACCCCAATATATACAGTAAATTATTTTTGTTACCTTGGTATACTATTCTCAGGAAATGGTACATGGTCCCAACACATTGTAAATACAAGAGCAAAAATGAGTAAGGCCAACCAAGGGATTTTTAAATTTGCCGCTAAATTGTGTAATCGACCAATCAAGGAGATGGTAACTATTTATAAAGCCAAAGGAATAAGTACCGCCACATATGGGGCAGGTCTTTGGGGGCTACACTAATAGTATGGCCCTGCAAGCAGAAGAAAACTCTTTTTTTAAACGCTTGTTGTCCTTACCATCATCTGTATCAAATACCATCGTACACCAGGAGGTGGGGTTGCAATTTTTAGGGGATACCTTGATGGTAGGGCCATTGTTATTATGGGCATCAATCTGGAGACGAGAAGAGACGGCTTTTACTAGGTCAATTATTTTAGATTGTTTAAAATTGGATGATGCACTGAAAATCCCTTGGTTGTTTTATATTAATGCCACATTGGGGAACCTGTTTAATATGTCTGTATGGTCGGATTCTGAAAAAATATTAACTATTACAAAGAAAGAGATTAAAGTTTCCTTCCTGTCACTAAGACAGAATCTCAGAGCAAAATCGGACCTGACTAAACCGACCGTGGTTCTATATAAATCTTTTAAGTTAGAAGAGGGAGTTAATAGCTATTTACCACACGTGACCCATGCCCAGCATCGATTTGTTTTACTGAGACTAAGATGTGGTATTGCACATTATTGTGTTGCTTTTCCTAAAATGAAAACACGTCCCCCAGACTCGATACCATGTCCGTGTGACAATAAGAGCAAACAAAGCATGCTGCACTTTCTATTATTTTGTAAATTTTACTGTAATTTTAGATGTTTTTATCTGAAGCCCCTGTTTATAACCCATAAAATTAGGTCCCATAAAATTGCAATGACATTTCTGGTTACTCTAGAGGACCCATTGACGTGCTATAATGCTGCCCTTTTCATTTTGAAATCGATTAACGCAAGAAAAAGCATTGTGCTATAAACTAGAAATGAATGGTCTTAATGTTGGTATTTTTAAATGTGCTAAAAAAAATTTAAACTATTATTTTGTGTGTGCTTTTATGGCTGTTTGTTTTTAATAGCCGAATAAAGATTTTGATGATTACACAGCAGGAGGAGAGTCACAGCAATAATCATGACGTTGGCCCTACTAAATGGAGAAGAAAAGGAATGTCGAGGATATCGGAATTTCACATTGTATTTGTGAGCGGTGCTTGGAAACGGAACATTCCACTTGAAATTCCCGAGGTTGCGAAATCTGTTGTCATTCTACAGTTTTAAAATTCAACAATCAATGTTTCTCCGGATATTCTTGATGCACTGGTTCCATGATTGTTTGAGCTCGCATGAGGGATATCACAGACTCCAACCACCACAACTAATTGTGGCTCTCCTGTTGTTCAATAAAATGTTTGTTGATACACCTACCCTAAAGCCAGCCAGTAATACAGCTCTCTTAGACAATGATGACAGGTTCCTGGTGGACAGTCTACCAAAATTTATGAAGAGTATGCTCAAGGTTAAGAGATCCTTAAACAAGGCCTTCTAGTCTCCAGTCAGATGATTAGCTCAAACCTCAACTACTCTGGCAGTACTAGTCATATCGGAGTACTGCAAACGGATAACTGTTGCTCACCCGTCCTTGTTCACGACTACTCGTTAGCGGCAGTGACCTCATAACTTCTCCATGGCTCCTTGGGACTTTTTTTTTCCTTTGTCATTTCAATTTTTTAAATAGATTTAGGAGAGCCAAGCAGCTGCAGTTTGCTGCCAGTACACTCCTTTCCCTATAAACACTTTTCCCACACCATTTTGTGGTTTTTTTTTTGTGTTTTTTTTTTAAATATCATTTACTGCTTCAAACTGGGTATTCACTATTTTGGAATGGTACATTTAAAAAAAAAATGCCCACCCTGTCATGACATGACTGTCCATCCTTAATTGTGCGTTTTTTAGTTGGGTATTTTTTTCTTCACATAACGTGTTCATATAGGCAGCTAGCATTTGTTTCCTCTCATTAAGCACCGGCAAAGCTAAAAGGTTGGCTAACTCCACTGAAGCTTAAAACCTGTTGGCTGTGCCAAGTCTTGTGTGTAAGATGAGAAGAGCAACTCGTATGCCTACTCGAAGTCTGCACAAGTTCGTTTAGCAAAATAAGCAAGTGCAATATTGCTATGTGAAGCAGCAGTATTGTCTAACTATCTGGTTATGAGCATTCCACCGCGGAATGGAGTCTAGTGTTTGAGAGGAGTAATTTGTAGGAGGCAGTGTGAAAACTGATATTTTGATGTTCACACACATTTAACTGACTAGATAAACTGGTGAGATCCTACCTTGTAAGCTTGTTCTGGGTGTAATTTAAAAGGGTCTGCTCAAAGGTGGTAGATGAAACTGTTCTTCACATTCTCACAGAGAATGTGACCAGGTACACATAGCTGATGGAAGAAGCTACTTTTGGACTGACACTAAGCCCAAGATAGTCCAGAGCTGACAAGTGCTTTTTTAGTAACTTAGATGAAATAAACCCTGTTTTGTGGTACTAGAGCTAGGCTACCTTAATGTGTATATTTCTGACCATTTCTTATCATTTTCTTTTGTTGTGTTCATGTCTGCTCTGTTTTCGGCGGGCTAATGCTTTGGCAGTAGCCGCTTGAGTATTGTAAACTCTTTGTCACGTACCATGTTTGTTAAACAGTGTTTGAGTTTACATTGCCTCTTGGGCTATAATCATTGAACCTTCCTCTTTCTTAAACAGTGGACCCTGATACACCTGTGACTCTGGGAGTTTATTTGACCAAAAAGGAACAAAAAAAATTACGTCGGCAGACACGGCGGGAAGCCCAGAAGGAAATGCAGGAGAAGGTCAGGCTGGGCCTGATGCCACCTCCAGAACCAAAAGGTTGTTGATTTAAACTCTTCCAGAACTAATAGGCAACATAGTGTGTTTGTGCTAACAATGGAATTTACCTGCTTAGCCTGTATTCCTTTTTTTTAGTATGTTCCTTACTGCTATAAATAAACCTTTGGGTGTGAAGGGGCGGGTGGGGGGGTGGAGAGCCACAGAATTATACAGATTGAATACCCTTCAGACTCTGCAGTGATAACTGAATTTGGGCCTTATTAAGAGTTTGGCAGTCCTCCTGTAGGACTGCTGCGACGGTCCCAGGAAGACCGCCAAGACCCCGGTAAACCCGCCTGCCGGCTTACGATAGGAATCCAGGGCTGGCGGTGGCAGTGTCACGGCGGTGGGAATGTTTGGCTCATAGGAGAGCCTAAAAAGCATAACGCCGCCATGACCGCGCCTCTAGCACGTCTGTGCGCGTTGTGGCATGCACCATGTCGTGCATGCCACGCAGTGCACACATGACTGTGCACTTTTGGGAGGGGGCACATCATGTTCCTCCCTCCCCCCCCCCACCCCCATGGGCAGATTTGCCCCGGTGGCCCTGTTGGTGGCACCTTTACATGCCTTTCCGCCAAGCATTCCATGGCAGGGTCCCCGCCATGAAATGCTTGGTGGAAAGGCAGGTCGTAATCTGCACCGCCACGATTCCAACCTGCTTTCCCCACCGCTGCTGCTGCAGGATCCTGGCGGTAGCAGTGGTCTTGTGACGGTCCCATTGCCATCATCATAATCGGGCGGGAGGCCCGACGTGATGGCTGCGGTCCCAGGACCACCATACTCTTATTTAGGCCCTTTGTCTCTTGGGCCTCAGGGAAGGGGAGGGATGTCAGACAGATCAAACTGAGAAAAGGACTAAAATGGGATAGGAATACTTCTCCATAATCGAAGACTGTATTTCATGCAGAGGTCGTTTAACACTTTGTGGCGTCTTCATGAATGACTAATTCTTGATTGCCATTTCTCTGACATTTAAAGCAATAGATCAGACTGTAGCACATGATTGAGCATGTGTTAAGATGAGCCCAATAGCAATTATGGTAGATGCCATATGTTTTCAGCTGAATTGTTAAGTGAGATCATAGGCATGTGCAAAGGCCCTAGGCTTCTATATTCCTTTATAAATTCTATCTTTGAATTGAGTGTTTAACCACTTGTGGTCTTCCTTACAGTCCGAATATCTAACCTGATGCGAGTTCTGGGGACAGAAGCCGTCCAGGACCCCACGAAAGTTGAAGCTCATGTCCGTGCACAGATGGCCAAGAGGCAAAAGTAAGTTGGACATTGATGGTGCCATAAAGGCTCTCTTCTGCATGTAAGGTTTACAGCGTAGACGGTGCATCTCGGAGGTGAAATCAAAGAAAGCAATTCATAGAGTAGCACTGGCAGAAATGTATTAGAGCGCATCACATCTCTGCCCCTTGGGAGAGCTGAACAAACTGTATCATTCAGTAAATGTTTTCATTTTCCTTGTGTATCCTTTGGCAGGACAGACTGCAAACATGCTGTAGGGCTGAGGCGACCCGCACCTTTCTTCATTGTTGTTGACCACAAGCGTTCGGCATGTTGCATTTTTTTGGTTTGATTCACACCTTTGGACATTGCTTCTTGACTGAGAAGTGTCTCTGTATGCAGACTGGTGTCTTTTGCTTTTGGGTTTTCCCAACGGGAAATCCAAATTGAGGTCAGGGTCTTGTTACCTGCACCCAACTAGTGTCAGTGGGCCTTGTTTCAATTATAAGGTACAAATATTGTGTATCAGCTGGCATCTCTGTGCTGTGCATTTGCCTTTGTCCCACGTCTGAGTAAGCCTGTCCGTGTGTCTCTGGCCTATTGCTCATATCAGCATTTCTCTTAATAAGTGGCCATGTTTGTTTTGCCTCTTAAGCCGACATGTCTGAGATGGACTTTACCAGCTCATCACGGAGTAAACCACCATTTTGTGCTGCACAGATGCAGGTTCCAGTGGGACCCACATTCACCAGTCCACCTTTGGAACACAGATGTCACCAACACACACCATTTATTCTACACCCTCACCCTGTCCATATTACATGATGAAGATAAAAGACCAGACTGTTGGGTTTGAACACCTTTTTACTGAGGAATGCTGCAGCCACAGCATAGCATTGGTGGAGAGGGTATTACTCCGTGTCACTCCAAATGGGAGCAGACTTTGGGTTTTCTCCAGAGTCAAAAGAAAAACGTATTGACCCAGAGAACATACATCAGCTTGTGTGATTGTCAAGCCATCTCTGGGGAAAAACGGCTGTCAAGGGGAGAAAATGAGCAAGGCGGCACAGCTGGCCCTCTAACTAAGGACTTTAGAGCAGTGGCGGCCGACACAATGAAGAGGTGGTGGACGGGTTGCGGGGGTAATTAATAAAAAAGAAAACACATGAAGCTGCCGGCCGCATCACGCCTCTGTGTTCTGCTGTGCTGCTTCCTGGTCCCAGCAGGCACTGGGGCAGCAAGCAAACTACCTGTGCAATCCCCACGCTGCTCTCATTCTATGAGAGCAGCACGGGTATTGGCCTGAGGGGGATGAAAAGGTGCTACGCTCAGGACAGGGAGTCTTTGCTGTTTCTCCAGCCCGGCTGTTCAATACAGCCGGGTTGGAGAAACTTAAGTGCGCATGTGTGTTTGGGCGGCCTGGGACAGTCGGCCAAGCACACATGCGCACTTAGAAGTGCACATAGCACTCCTCCTCCCCCCCTCCCATGCCCCGGCTCTGCCCCTCTCTGCACACGCTGGGTCAGAGCTGGCAAATGAAAAATAAAACAATTATGGTATATCGTTTTATTTTTCACTTGCTGGCTCTGAGCCAGTAGGGTGACGCTCCTCCGCCATTGCGGATGAGCCGCCCCTGCTTTAGAGACTATTTACCACAGGTGTCCTTTTGTGTTTTTAGTCTTATGGTGGCGATAATATACTAAAATGGTCTCTTTAACCTAACTGCAAGTAGTTGTAATCGTTATTCAAGCACTGTTTAAAATGATTTGAAGACAATGCAGAAGTGTGGGTCCTTCGATCTCAAAAAGGAACTCCTGCATGGAGCCCATTGGATATTGGACATCTGTTGAACCGGAAATGGAAAGAGGGTCAATCCTGCGAGTAACAGTGTAATCCCATGGAGTGTGAGTGATAGGTATGCAGATTAAACAAGCTTTTGCAATGCAATAGGTCTCGCATTACTGATAGTTTGAGGTATTGGTGTTGCAAATACTAATGCAACGCCAATAGCTCATACTTTCAGTAATGAGAGACCTAGTGCATTGCAAATGATTGCATAGTGAGCCAGGAACCAGCATTGTATGTCTCAGTGCAGTACCTCAAGCTGCTCCTAGAGCTCCCTAGTGAGCAAGGCACCAGCACTGCATGTCTAGGTGCAGTCCTGCAAGCTGTTCCTAGAGGTCCCTAGTGAGCAAGGCACTAGCACTGCTTGTCTAGGTGCAGCACCGCAAGCTGCTCCTAGAGGTCCCTAGTGAGCATCATAAACTTTAAAGATATGGTAAATCTACCCTACCCATAATGCATTGCATGCAAGACAGTACCACGAGTACATTCAAATAGCTATGTCCATATATACAATTAATAGCTTTGAACTGTGACAAAAGAATTTAATTAATTCCGGATTAGGTTGTACTCTGTGTAGCTGATGAAGGGAAATTTATAGAAGGTCTAATATAAATGTGAGATGTGGTAGGTGCAGTACCGTTCGCTGCTCCTAGAGGTCCCTAGTGAGCAAGGCACCAGCACTGCCAGTACCGCAAGCTGCTCCTAGATGTCCCTATTAAGCAAGGCACCAGCACTGCCAGTACCGCAAGCTGCTCCTAGAGGTCCCTAGTAAGCATCACAAACTTTTGGTCACATATGGTACTCCCATAACGCATTGCATGCAAGACAGTACCACGAGTACATTCAAATAGCTATGTCCATGTATAAAATTGATAGCGTTGAAATGTGACAAAACAATTATATTATTTCCGGATTCGGTGGTACTCTATGTGGAGCTGATGACGGGAAATTTATAGAAGGTCTAATATAAATGTGAGATGTGTAGGTGCAGTACTGCAATCTGCGCCTAGAGGTCCCTAGTGAGCATGATAAACTTTGAAGATATGGTAAATCCACCCTACCCATAATGCCTTGCATGCAAGACAGTACCACAGTACATTCAATATATACAATTAGTAGCTTTGAAATATGACAAAATAATTATTATATTAATTCCGGATTAGGTTGTACTTTATGTGGAGCTGATGAAGGGAAATTTATAGAAGGTCTAATATAGAAGTGTAGGTGCAGTACTGCAAGCTGCGCCTAGAGGTCCCTAGTGAGCATCAAACATTTGGTCACATATGGTACTCCCATAATGCATTGCATGCAAGACAGTACCAGAGTACATTCAAATAGCTATGTCCATATATACAATTAATAGCTTTGAAATGTGACAAAACAATTATTATATTAATTCCGGATTAGGTTGTACTCTATGTGGAGCTGATGAAGGGAAATTTATAGAATGTTGAATATAAATGTGAGATGTGTTAGCGAGTAAAGTAACCACTGCCAACCTTGTGTAGGACCAAGTGAGTGTCCTGTCTGAAGGCCTTTAAGAAAATAGTGCCTTGAGGTTGAATTTAAAACCTACGGCGTAACAGCACATGTAATAGGGGGTGTCCAATGGGAGGTTACAAAAAGAGACGGGGAGGTACTAAGGAGGGACTACAAAGCCTAATAACCAATGAAAAGCCACCATTTACAAAGGACAGGACAGCAGCCAATCAAAAAGATAGGCGGGATGTAGGCGGAGCTTTATGCACATATCCTGAATACAGCATGTCTCAAAGAGACAGCGCAAGCGCTGCCTAGGCGAGACCTAAAAAGATGTTGATTGTGTCAAACTCAATATCATTGTTTTTATGCAGCATCAGTCTTTCTATGTATTATCCTGCCATCTAGTGGTTGGGTCTGGAATGGTCTCCTTTTTTTTCTTTTCTTTCCACAAAGACACAAAGATGGCTGACTGGTGAGGAGCTCTGGCGGGAGCTCCCGGCTAGGGATTGCCTTTTTGGCTTTATCCCCAGGAATCTACCCCATCCCCGGGCCTCTTTACTCTCCTGGGCTCTCCGTGGATTGCGGGCTTTCCGATTCTCCAATTTCCCGCGATAGTTCTTCAAGACCTGCCCCTGCAATTTCCCAAAAATCGTGAGGATGTCTGCCGACTAATGAGACCTAGCTTCGTGGCCGATGACCGGTGGAGCTACCGTTGTAGCTATAGGGGAGACTGGCTGTGGGTCACCCCCCACGGCTGTCACCTACCCAGCCGGTCACTGGGCACAATTTCCTTCGTCTCTCCTTTTGGTTCTCCCACCTCCCCCGCCTTTTTCTACGACTCACCGAGGTTTTTCTCTGATGGCGGACTTCAATTCTGCGCTCCATGCTGCCCGGTGGAGTTGACTGGTGGCTGCTGAGGTGTTGGGTTGGTGATCTACCCTCCGGCCGTTCTCCTGCCTTTCCGGGCTTGTCCGCAACTGCTTGTCCCCTGGTTTCGCTTTGCCGGATTGTCGACGGAGGTGCGTGAATTTCGTTTCCCCTATGGAGGTGCTACGGAGGGATTCCCACAGCACTGATGACCAGTGCCCCCGTGCTTGTTTCCACTCCTCGAGGCAAAGTCATAGTGCACACGCTGATCACGGAGTAAGGGGTCAGCGTTCTAGACGCATAACCTTTCCCGCTCCTCCTTCCTTAAATTGCCGGATGTTGCGATCGCGCAGCGGGCGCGCGCAGCGGGCGCGCCGCCGGCGCGCCAAAGGCCGCCAAAGACAAGCCTGTCTGCGCCCGTCAGCGCCCGGAATGCGCCTAGCGCAGGGACCCCTGCCCAAAACAGGACTTTTAGCTACTCCCGGGAGGAACTCCTTGCCCTTAGACATGGTGAATGCCGCCAACCGGTGTCAATCCCAGACACATTAAATCTAAATTCGAGGAATTGTAGCACATGTGGGCTGGGAATCCTGTACTTACCAATTTCTTCGGGCTATAACAGAAATAATAATGTAGCTCCTCGAAAGAACACTGTTCCCCATCCACCGGCACAAACACAGGGACCCGACCAGAATGAGACAGAAAATATTCACTGTATCCTACTCAATACTCGATCCATGGTCAAACATAAATACGAGCTAGAGCTTCTAATCCAAGCAGAAAATCCCGATCTGCTGTTTCTCACGGAAACTTGGGCAAATAACTTCTCGGACCCTGACTGGGGAGCAGCAGTGCCTGCGGGCTATTTTGTAGTCCATGTAGACAGAAAGGGATCCAAAGGAGGAGGTCTAGCGCTGATCTACCGATCCCACTACACTGTGACGATGAGGCACGAAGCTACACTAGAAGCTGAGGCAATGTCCTTTAGCATCAAAGAAACAACCACGAACTTTTCCCAGGAGTTCTTATTTATAGACCCCCGGGCACCAGAGCTGCTTTTTTAACGTCTCTGCAGACCTTTTTAGAATCTTGCCTAGACACTGACACCTACACGGTTCTTGGAGATTTTAATTTCCATCTGGAATTAAATAATGACACCGATACTTCATGTCTGACGGACATTTTGGCCGGATATGGCATGAGCCAGATAGTTTTAGAGCCCACGCATCAAGCGGGACATACGCTGGATGGACTTTTCACTAACAACTCCGACACAGTAGTGACGAGAGTACAACAAGTTCAATGGTCAGACCATGCGACCGTCCACTTTACTGTTAGGACAGCAGCAATTTGCAGAGGACGTAGAATTTCCACGCTGGTGAAATCCCGCCCCTGGAAACTAATTCAAAAACAGGATTTGATCTCGGCTTTATCTAGAAACATACCGGATATCTTGGACTCCAACCAGGCAGCCGATAACTATGAAATATGGCTAAATCAGGCAGTAAACAAGCTGGCGCCGGAAGAGTCTAAACCACAAAGGAGGAAACAAGTCTCATCTCCTTGGTACTCCACTGAGCTCAAACAGCTAAAAATCAAGTGTAGACGTCATGAACGAATCTGGAGATCGGACTATAGTGCTGATCATAGGAGTAACTACAACCTCGTTTTGGAGGAATATAAATCAGTCATAAAACAATCCAAATCAAAATATTTTTCTCTCAAAATCCAGGAGGCGTCGAACTCATCGAAAGAACTGTTTAAAACCGTTAGTACCCTATCCAAATGCCCACGGGACACGGTTTTTTCGCCCAATCAAGCAATAGTGGATAAAATGGCTGACTTTTTTCAGCACAAAGTGCAGACCGTTTATAATGAGCTCCTTGTCACCATACCACTCTTAGGAGGGACTGACATTGAGCGACAAGAAGGTCCTGCCCCAGATGGAACTCTAACTCAGTTCCGAACTTTAGATCAGAATGTAGTCACAGATCTACTGTTAAAAACTAAGTCCGGGTCTCCATTGGACCCGTGTCCCCCTTTCATTTTACATCTTGCTCCTGAGGCTATTAGTGCGGGTCTGACTAAAACACTGAATACTATCATCTTTTCAGGTGTTTTTCCACAGTGTTGGAAAAAGGTCTGTATCAGGCCTATACTAAAAAACCTGCGCTAGACCCTTTGGAGGTTAAGAACTACCGACCGATTTCCTGCCTCCCGTTTCCTTCCAAGCTACTCGAGAAAGCCTTAAACAAAGAGCTGACGGAACACCTAGACAAGAACAACATACTGGATTCAACGCAGCATGGTTTTCGAGCTCTCCACTCTACAGAATCTGCCTTGATTATGGCGATGGAAGAGATAAGAAAAGTGATGGATGGAGGGGCAGGTCCATCCTGATACTACTAGATCTAACCGCAGCGTTCGACACCGTAAACCATCAGGTGTTGGTGCAACGACTGAAAGCGGCCGGTATTGAGGAAAAGGCCCTGGCCCTTCTGGCCTCATATTTGGCCAACAGGGTACAGGCAATTCATTGGAATGGTCTTCGGTCAGGAAAGTTTACTCTCCCTTGTGGAGTTCCCCAGGGGTCTGCCCTGTCCCCCACTATGTTCAATGTTTACGTAGCCCCATTGGCCAGACTAATAAAAAGTCATGGTTTTCTCTAGTGTCATATGCTGACGACACTCAGTTAGTGGTGTCAGTCACACAAGATGTAGATCTGATGGCGGAAAGGTTCCGGAACTGCTTACTGGCACTGATGGGTTGGATGAACTCTAACTTTTTGAAATTAAACACGGGTAAAACCGAGGTTATAGAGTTCGGCCATAAGCCCTTGGTCTGGAGTGAACTCTGGTGGCCGTCTGAGGCCGGAACTTTCCCTGTCCCGACACCGAAGGCAAGAAATTTGGGGTTTATGGTCGATAAAGAGCTAACGCTTACTTCTCAGATCAACCAAGTGTTTTCGGCCTGCTTCTTTACACTAAAAATTTTACGGAAGATTCTTCCATTTATACCACTTTCATTAAGGAAAACAGTGGTTGGCGCATTGGTGTCTTCTAGAACTGACTATTGTAATGCACTATACTTAGGCGCAGGAGTCAGGCAGCTTTCCAAACTTCAATCCATACAAAACGCGGCTGCAAGAGTATTGTTAAACTTACCCAAACACCACCCCACTTCCGCGAGCCTAAGACTCCTCCATTGGCTACCAGTCCGCCGAAGAATAGACTTCAAAGCGCTTTGTTTAGTGCATAAAGCCATATATGGAGGAGGGGCGGCAGATATTCAACGCTTGTTCCCGCGATATCTGCCTACTCGATGTCTTAGGTCTGCAAACACCGGACTGGTTCTTGTCCCTAGGATAAGAAGAGCCAGATGGGGTGGCAGGGGGTTCTCTCACCAAGCGGCCAAATTGTGGAACTCCCTCCCTACACATCTAAGACTGCAGAATAGTAGGCCCCTTTTCAGAAAGTTGATAAAAACTTGACTTTTTTCCAGGACCTAGGTCAGTCATTCAGGATGGACTGTCATTATCTCAGCGCCAAGACGCCTCGGCATTAGTGCGCTCTATAAATACCTCAGTCAGTCAGTCAGTCGAGCCGGTGAGTGAAGTGCCCTCTTGGTCTCTGCTGCTGCCTCTCCTTTTTCTGGGGCGCTCAATGGTGACTTTTGCGGCTTTCTGAACGACGGGGGAGCAACGGAGGGCTTTCCATAGCACTGGTATCCAGTTCCCCCGAGCTCGTCTCCACTCTCCGAGCCAGTGAGAGAAGCACCCTCTTGGTTCCCGCGGCTGCCCCCTTTTCTGGGGCGCCCAAGCTGACTTTGCGGCTCATTGAACGATGACTCTGCCACCCATGCAACCCCGAGTTCTGTACTCTGCAACGACCCGTTTTTAACGGCGATCTCCAGCCCCCTCCCTCCTATCCCCGGCGGCTGCCCCGGAGCCAACTCCTTTGTTATTTTGTTGTTTTTGAACTTTTTCACATGCTTCCGCCATCTTGTGTTTATACTACTCTGTGCCCGAGTCATGGGTCCTCCATCTTGACGGTCCCTGTCTGATTCGCCTGTCGAACCTTTTCCCCCTAGGTCCCTTTCACCCCTTCTCATTTTGTTCCAGCCTCCGTGACCCTGGGGAGTTATGATTGTTGATCTCCAGCCGGTCAGTTGTTACCCTGAACTTCTACCTTCCGTTGCTGATTTATCTGACCTAATCGCTTTTCTTCTCCAGCCACTGACTCTTCCCCCCTTTTCCTCTTTTTTTCTCCTTGGACTTGTTCTTTGTGTTTTGTTACTATGCCCTTTTTTTTTATTGATGTAACTGTGAAACTTTATTGCTATGTTCCTCATGTAAAGCGCTCTGATACCTCCGGGTCTAGCCAGCGCTATATAAAACTCAATAAATAAAATAAATCCTGGACAACTTTATGTTCTGTCCCTTCTGTTGTGTCGTCACGTGTGCCCCGGAAGCTCCAATGCTTGGTCATCATCTTCTGATTCTTTTCTCCACAATTAGAGTCTGGATGCAGATTACACATCCATGGTACTGGACTAAAATTCCATACCTTGAAAACTGCCTTCCTGGTGGCCATAACGTCCTTGGGCAGAGTGACCGAAATACAGGCACTCACATTGCAGGAACCATACATTCAAATCCATGAGGGCAGAATACTAATTAGAACTAACCCAAGTTTGTGCCCAAACTAGTTTCATACTTTAACAACCACCAATAATACCACCCTATACACACTGAACGTCCGAAGGGTTGTGATGTACTACATACAGGAAACAAAGCCAGTCAGAAAAAATAATCAATTCTTCATCTAATTCGCCACAGCAACCAAGGGGACACCGATGTTGAAGGGGACTATTGCAAGATGGGTAGTTCACAAAGGTGTTACACTGCCACAGGAATGACACTAGAGGAGAGATCAGGAGCCCATTCCACAAGAAAGAAGTGAGCAACATTCTCCATCATAGCTAATGTCTCAGTCAGCGACATTTGCATGGCAGCTACATGGTCCTCCATACAGACCTTCACCAAACAGTATGTTAACATCTATCCAACCAAACAAACGAGCACAGGTGGGATAAAAGGTACTTAAACACCTGTTTCCAAGTTCAAACTCTTTCTCACCGCAGCTTCCCGAAGGACAAGAGAATACCGCTAATTAATCTAAGCACCGCATGTGAATCCAGAAAGATTCACCCTGCAAAATGAAGGTTCGAGGCATGTGAGCTGTAGATCACATGCTGTGCATAGCCTGCCATCTAGTGTTGGGTCCGCATGTTTGCGCTTTGTTTTTGTTCGAAGAAGTCTTTTCCAGTCACGAGGTAGGTGACTCCTCCTTTCGGTGATAGTGCGCATGGGCATCGACTCCATTGTTAGATTGTTTTTTTCCGCCATCGGGTTCGGATGTGATTTGCTGCGCTCTGGTTCGGCACCGTTTCTCGGGTTCCCTTCGACGCGCAATCCACTACCCTCGACGGTATTGTTTCTCGATCGCGTTTCCCATTCTCCGCGTATCGTTTCCACGTAAAGATCTTCGATCGGGAAACTCGTGGAGGGCCGTTGGGCCTACCCGCGCCGGGCTTGCTAGCAATCGATGGAAAGGACTCCACTCAAGCTCTGTCCCGGGTGTCGTGCCAAGTTTCTGTGCACCGACCTGCACGAAGTGTGCAATCTGTTTGTCCCCTTAACACGACGAGAAAGACTGCGACGTGTGCCGATTGTTTCGATCAAAGAAGACGCTTCGTGACCGTCTGGCTCGACGTCACGAGATGCAACACCAAGGCGGCTCCGTACCGGACATCTTCGGCGAAGATTCCGACTGTGAAGAAATACACCCTCAAGGAGCCAAGGAAGAGGAACATGTCTCCGAGGCCGACTCCGACATGGAAGAAGAGGAGCAAGTTACACCGGGTCAGCGTACCGTGAGTACAGAAACCCCCTTGCCCCAACAATCAAAGACAAAAAAGGCTCCGGTTCTTCTTCTGCATGCGGGCCAAGGTCGGCACTGAGAAAGTTTCGAGCACCCTGCCCACGGGCCCGGCGCCGAAACACAAAGAAAAGCCTTCCAGCTCGAGCCGGCCCCATGCAGGCGCCGAGCCGAAATCCACGACGCCGAAATCCAAGCACGTCCTGGTCCACGTTCCTTCTTTGTCGAAGCCTAAAGCTTCGGTACCGAAGAGTTCGGAGCCGAAACTTTCGACACCGCAAATTGCAAGTAAAGACAAAAAGACTCCGACAAAAGAGCCTCGGTCCAATGTTACCCCTTCGGATCCGAAACAAAAAGAACTGGTTATTAACCCAGATACTGGACATATTCATGCCAAATTACCTGAAAAAAGGAAATTGGCCCAACAGGATGAGCCCCCACATGCCCCTGAAGAAAAGGAATGTGGGTACAAAAGATTCACCACCTTATGTGCCACCTCCTTCACCTACTAATCCTCAATTACTCATCACACCCACTAATTCACCACCATCACCTAACCCACAGGATGAAGGGGATGGGGATGCAGATGAGGATAGGCCACAAAATGTTGACCCATGGGAGGGTTATGATACTGATCCACACACAGATACTGCCCCCGACTTGTACCCGTCCAGGCCATCACCACCTGATGACAATATAGGCTACATTGAGCTTCTTTGTAGGGCTGCTCATTACCATGGGGTGGAGCTACATAAGGAGGCTTTAGAGGAGGACTACTTGTTTGAGACCTTAAGCTCCACTCAGAAAACTACACATACACTACCAATGCTTAAGGGGATGCTTAACCACGCAGATGAGGTTTTTAAAGATCCTGTAAGGGCAAGAATCATCACACCCAGGGTCGAGAAGAAATATAAGCCAGCACCTACTGATCCTACATACATCAAGGTTCAGCTGCCCTTAGCTCTCTTGCGAGCATTAGAAACCACAAGAGAGTCTATCTCACAGACCACAGGTGAGGCCCCTCCTCCTGATAAGGAATCCAAGTTAATTGATGCCTCTGGCAAAAGGGTAGCCTCACAAGCAGCTAATCACTGATGCATTGCTAATGCTCAGGCTTTGCTAGCCAGATACGATAGGGTTCATTACGATGAGCTAGAAAAACTTATGCAATTTCTGCCTGATGAGCACAAATCTAAGGCAAATGATCTTATCCAGGAGGGCAAACTTATCACCAATACCTCCATCGAGTGCGCATTAGATGCAGCAGACACAGCAGCGCGCGCAGTAAACACCAGCGTACTGCTACGTAGACACGCATGGTTGAGAATTTCAGGTTTCAAACCTGAGGTACAGGCCTCCATTCTCCATCAACCTTTTGATAAGGAACACCTCTTTGGTCCAGCAGTGGACACCTCATTGGAAAAAATTAAGGACACTGAGGTCGCAAAGTCCATGGGGGCTTTACAGTTACCTGCGAGTAGGGGTTCCTTTCGGTGTTCCTTTTACAGGGGTGGCTCCAAAAATATTACCACAGAAAATCCCTCCTCCTTTTACACGGGCAACAACCAATCGCCCTCATCAAGAGGCTATTTTAGAGGAGGTTTTAGAGGAAATAATGGTAAAGGAAGAGGCAGAGGCAACTCCACACGCACTTCCCCCGCAAATAACAAACAGTGACTTCCTTCCGCTACCGCCCGATCATTCCACTCCTGTAGGGGGACGTTTCTCTCAATTTCTCCCTGTCTGGAACACCATCTCCTCAGACAAATGGGTTGTACAAATTATCCAATATGGTTACTGCCTGGAACTTACAGACACTCCCCCAAACATTCTTCCAAGATCACACGCAATGTCACAGGAACACCTTGCCCTTCTTAAAAAAAAAAAAAAAAAAAAAAAGTTCTCTCTTTGTTGGAGAAAGGAGCGATAGAACCAGTCCCATCAAAACATCAAGGGACCGGGGTATACTCCCCGTACTTCTTAATTCCCAAAAAGGACGTCTCTCTCAGGCCTATACTAGACCTCAGAGAACTAAATCTATACATTCAGTCGGACCACTTTCACATGGTCTCTCTCCAGCAAGTGCTCCCGCTCCTTCAACACGGCGACTTTCTGTCCACCCTGGACTTAAAGGACGCCTATTTTCATATCCCAATACATCCTGGTCATCGCAAATACCTCCGGTTTCTAGTAGCAGGCCAGCACTATCAGTTCAAGGTGCTCCCATTCGTAGTAACTACCACACCCAGAGTTTTCACCAAGTGATTGGCAGTAGTCGCAGCTCATCTTCGAAGACAACACATTCACGTCTTCCCATATCTGGACGACTGGCTCATAAAAGCCAGTTCACAAAAAAGCTGTCTCCGTCACACTCACAAAACAGTGCCGTTGCTGCACGATCTTGGATTCACAGTAAACCTGTCCAAGTCCCATCTACAGCCATCCAACACACAGGCATATCTGGGAGCCACAATAGATGCACAAAAAGCTTTGGCCTACCCCAATCCGAACAGAATCTGCAACATGTAGACTCTACTCTGCCAGTTTCAGCCTCAACACTCATTGCCTGCTCGAGTGTTCATGCAGTTACTATGGATGATGGCGTCTTGCATACTAATAGTTCCTTACGCAAGACTTCACATACGTCCCCTTCAGGAATGCTTAGCACGTCAGTGGAACCAGGCTCAGGGTCTGTTATCAGATCTAGTGTTGGTGGACGGCCGCACCCATCGCTGTCTGCAGTGGTGGAATACACAAAACCTTTCAAAAGGGCGGCCCTTCATAGACCCAGTTCCACAGATAGTGCTAACAGCAGACGCATCGCTCACTGGTTGGGGAGCTCATCTCCAGACGCATACAATTCAGGGCATGTGGAGCCTGCAGCTAAAGCAGCTTCACATAAATCATCTAGAGCTGCTAGCGATTTTTCTAGCGCTCAAAACGTTTCAAGTTCATCTAGTAGGCAAAGCTGTCCTGATCCGTACAGACAACATGACGGCAATGTACTACATACAAAAACGGGGGGGGGGAACACTCTCCAGCTGTCACAACTAGCACAGACTATCTGTAGATGGGCCATACGTCACAAAATGTTTCTCCTTGCAGAACACCTTCCAGGAGTAAACAATCAGATTGCAGATCTGCTCAGTCGTCAAAGACAACAGATCCACGAATGGGAACTCCACCCTCAAGTTCTCCTCCCATTCTTCCAAATGTGGGGTTTTCCGGACATAGATCTGTTTGCCGCAAACCTAAACGCAAAATGCCCAAGCTTCGCATCCAGACATCCACACCCATTGTCCAAGGGCAATGCACTATGGATGAATTGGTCAGGGATATTTGCCTACGCTTTTCCGCCTCTCCCACTCATTCCATTTGTGGTTCGGAAGCTCAGACAGGCGTCCCTGACATTAATCCTAGTTGCTCCCACATGGGCCCGACAACCCTGGTTCACAACTCTATTGGAGCTCTCAGTAGTTCCTCACCAGAAACTACACCTCACTACCAATCTCATCACTCAGAGTCATGGAGAGATAAGACATCCAGATCCCAGCCATCTCAACCTTGCGATCTGGCACCTGAAATCTTAGAGTTTGGCTACCTTAATCTTCCGCCAGACTGCATGAATATTATCAAAGAGGCTAGACGTCCTACCACAAGGGCATGCTATGCAGCAAAGTGGAAGCGGTTTGTAATATACTGCAACAATAATCAGATAGATCCACTGGACGCTTCAGTTCAAAACATCATTTGCTATTTACTACATCTGCAGCGTTCCAATTTAGCGTACTCTTCCATACACTTGCACCTTGCTGCAATAACTGCATATCTACAGAACAGACAACATCTGTCTCTTTTTAGAATGCCTGGATTAGAGCATTTATGGAAGGACTTAAAAGAATCATTCCTCCAAGAATTCCACCTGCTCCAGTGTGGAATCTCAACATTGTCCTCACCAGGCTAATGGGTCCACACTTTGAGCCATTGCATAAAAGTGAAATACAATTTCTCACTTGGAAGGTAGCTTTCCTCATAGCTATCACATCTCTGAGGAGAGTGGGTGAGCTTCAGGCGCTAACCATAGAAGAACCATTCTTACAAATGCACCAAAACAAAGTGGTTCTTCGAACCAACCCTAAATTTCTACCAAAGGTCATTTCTGCCTTTCATATCAACCAATCTATTGAGTTGCCTGTGTTCTTCCCTCAACCAGATTCTGTGGCAGAACGTGTGTTACACACTTTAGATGTGAAAAGAGCAATTCTTTACTATATAGAAAGGACGAAACCTTTCCGCAAAACAAAACAACTATTTGTCGCTTTTGCTCCACCACATAAAGGCAATCCTATATCAAAATCAGGCAGTGCAAGGTGGATAGTCAAGTGCATTCAAATATGCTATGCAAAAGCAAAAAGAACACTAACAATTCCCCCTAGAGCGCACTCCACACGCAAACTAGGGGCTTCTATGGCTTTCTTAGGAAATATACCCATAGCTCATATCTGCAAAGCTGCAACATGGCCTACACCTCACACATTCACAAAACATTATTGTGTAGATGTGTTAGCAAGACAGCAAGCTTGTGTGGGCCAAGCAGTTTTACGTACACTATTTCAGACAACTGCAACAGCTACAGGTTAGCCACCGCTTTGGGAGATAACTGCTTTATAGTCTATGCACAGCATGTGATCTACAGCTCACATGCCTCGAACGGAAAATGCTACTTACCCAGTATGCATCTGTTCTTGGCATGTAGAGCTGTAAAGTCACATGCGCCCACCCGCCTCCCCGGGTACCCATACCTGTTGCAGTTACATCTTACTTAGATACATATATACATGGACATCTCTTACTAACTCCATGATCACCCTCTGCGGCAAACAATCTAACAATGGAGTCGATGCCCATGCACACTATCACTGAAAGGAGGAGTCGCCTTCCTCGTGACTGGAAAAGACTTCTTCGAACAAAAACAAAGTGCAAACATCCGGACCCAACACTAGATGGCAGGCTATGCACAGCATGCGACTTTACAGCTCCACATGCCAAGAACAGATGTATACTTGGTAAGTAGCATTTTCCTTTTCTTACCTGTAGGAGTAGTTTTGTATGTTGAAGACTTTCTGGATTCAGATGTGACCCTCCCTCCGCTGCCAGAAAATGAGTGCAGGATTTGCATCAGAGGGAAACGTGTAGGAAGCTTCAAAGACAAAAGGTCTCGGATAGAAGAATCTGAAGATGGTGATCATATATCGGAGCTTCTGGGGCGTACAACTCGCATCACATACAGCCAAATAGTTGATGACTACTCCTACTTAAATAAGAAAAAAACTAGAAAACTGAGACTATTCAGGACCCATTCTAGATGGTGGAATAATGCACAGCATGTGAAACCAGAAAGTGCTCAAGTTGAGAACATCTCCTTGAGGTAAGTAAACATTTTGTTTTCTGTAAGCACATTTCATCCTGGATAAACATTGCTTTACGCGTTGTAGCAAAATACTACTCAAGGTGTGCTAAGCAGTTATATGCAGATTTTATCTATTTTCTGTATGCATGCTGCTAAGTGTTATGTTTTATTCCGTACAGAGAAGTTGGTTAGGATCATAGAAAACCAGATAAGCGAAAAAGATTGCATTCTTTCTGACCCGTTATTTTAATTCTTAATATCTGTTTAAAGACAGAGCAATTACATTAATGTTAGAAAATTTATTATTTGTAGCCTTTCCAGACCTCCGCCATATTGGTTAGGAAATGTTGTGAGGAAGATGGCTAATATTCTATGATTTTTAAACTGGGAAGGCTCAAGGTATTTGTTGGTTGCCAGAAAGGATTGCCATATAAACTATATAGCTATCCTTTGTGCTGGGATGGTGAACACACCATCAGAAGCCTTGTATATGTGGTCTAAGGTACAAAACATTGAAAAGTTGACATTGTGCTTTCTAAAGTGCAATGTAAAATAAACAATGAACTGCTTGATTATACAGATGTCTGGATATCCCTTGGGTCGCTGTTCCAGCGTAGGACCCCCTGTACATGGCTTCACAGTGTTTCTATGAAGTCTTAGTTTCATTGTATTGATGTGTTGGTTGTGTCCCAGTGTTTGTATGCCTCTTGATATGTGTTTATCCTGGTGCACACGTATCCATAACCCAGTACATTTTTGCTGTGCTTTCATGTTGCTTTCTTACCCATTGACAAAGCTAGAAATGATTTCCGAATGGTTAAGCAGAAGGCTACTTAGTTTGTTTATAGTTGCAAGAGGAGATTGGTTGAATTATCAGATATGAGTGGTGTGTTTTCTGATGCGTGTGAGACCTAGTGATGTGCTCCAGACTTGATTTAGTGGCTTGTGGCAATGTCTTACCTGTGCCATGTAAAAAGTTTGTGAGGGATGATTTCCTGCACTCTATATACAAACTACAATGACTTTTAGTCTGAGGGGTGGTAGAGATATTATTTTAAAAGCAATACGTTTTGATTTTCTGAGTGCTAGACTGCTATTGAGGTTCCTCTCTTTCTGTGCATGTTCCAGAACGTGCATGCGTGACAAAGAAGGGGCTCTGTCCAATTCAAGTGCCTAGTTTTTTTCCCCTTTTTTTTAAGGCTGGATGAGCTTTGCCATTTTAAATTGGAGGTTTCTCAAAGGAATGTCCAGTTTTAGTATTGATTATATAAGAAAATTTAGGTAATAGCCCAAGGACCAACCAGTGTGTCCTACAGAGATTTTAGGAACAAGGTAATTTGATCTTGTCTGTCCAGGTTTAGGAGTTGTCTTGCTGCTCCATGCTGGATTTATTGTGGCTTGCCTCTTTTGATTTAGGAATATTGTGGAGCTCTTTGTATGACATTGATGTTGTTGATGCCTGGAGCTTGTGAAATAGACATATGTAGGGAATGAATGGTCCTATTGTTCTCATGAAGAAACCACCAAGGTCACTTTGTTAACTTGGGTTTGGAGTAAGAAGACTAAGGCAATGAGAATATGGAGGCTCTTCACCACTTTTCCTGCAGTCGATGGTGCGCCATCTTCCGGGAGCTGGGTGGATATATGGGTCATATTTATTTAATTTTTTGCCATGTTCCACTCGTATTTCTGTCTTAAATGAGTTAAAGTTGTGATGGCTCTTCAGCGTCAAAATATTCTATTATCGGCAGGCATTTACTGAGGACGGAGAGCTTAACAGCCCCCAAAAAATTTAATTTGACAATTTATCATGTATTGTTTTAATGCTGAATGGAATTGACTAGATCAGGAATGTGGAACAAAAAATTCTTAAAGAGGAGTTTGACAATTGTTAGGTGAAAAAAGCAGGACAAAGGATACGTGACAATTTTGGCACTGCCGGTGAAAAAGGATTTTATAGAAATGATGACCATGCACTTCAATCCTGTGTCTTTTAGTCTTTGCACACATTTTCAGATAAGAGTTGGAGAAGTTGTGCTATTCTGTTAGAATCAACCATGTTTTTGAGGCCATCTGGAGATTACATATTCCTTCCTGGTCTGAATTCTCTCTGTCCGCAAAGGAGATTATGTTCAGTGAAGCTGGAAATCCGAAAAAAATCTGATTTATGAATTTATCTAAGAACCTTCAGTTTCTCCTTGGTGTATCGCCCTATGTAAGATGTCTTCAGGTCACTCTAGCTGTCCAGTTGATAGGGAAGAATAGATAATACTCTGGCCACCATAGCAGTGGTGGTTTCTAGAAACATGCCTTTATATATTTTGGAGGGAAATTGCCTCTTGAAGATCCTGCCATATCTAAACAAGCAAACAAGTCGCAGCTATAATCATAAATAGGTTTGGAGATCATAGTGTAGGTTGTCTTTTGAAGGTAGCGTTTTCTGTGCTTTGCAGTTAGGCAGCGTTATTGTCTGCTTTTACAAGAAGGTGTATTGGTGTGTTTGCAGCTCCATTGATTTGAATTTCTGTTTGTGTTTTATTTTCTATTGCTAATACATTTCCTTTCTGTTTGTGTACTTTCTGTCTTGGTGTCATTGTATCATGACTTGGTGTGTCCTAGTGCCAGTGTATTCCTCTATGCACTGCCTTAATATACATATCCCAGTATTTCATTCCTTGCCTGTTGTCATTCTGAGTGGATGTACATTCAATGTCTCATTGTTTGTCTTCACAGTGGCTTGATTTCCTCTTCAATATTGTTTACCTTCACAGGGGTGTGGAATTTAAAGAATATCTACTTGTCCATGGGGCAGGTTGCTTCATAAATCTATTTTGTCCTGTATCAAAATCCACTTATCCCTATCGTACCATGTAGTGCGGCGACAACTTATGGCAGCAATCTCATTATATAAGAGCTCTGATATAGCCTCTCTGATTATGCTAGGGCTCATACCATGGTAAGGTTTGAATACTAGCAATTCCATTATTTTGCCACCTTTCCACAGATCTACTTACTGGGGCTGAAGGAAGCACTAAGCAATAGTTCCAGGGTTGGAATGCCCATTTGTGTATGTGCTAACTTGCATGTTTTAAGGGTTTTCACCAGCTCTTGTCTAATGTTTTCCCATCCTGAGCGAGGTTGGAAATCTACTCCTGACAATGGCAGACGTAAAACTTCTTCCAGGGTTGGGGGAAAAAGTGGTTGGAGAAAAAGTGAACAGATTTTCCCTTGAGCAAATCTACACATGCATATTTGCTCGTGCTAAAATTGAGTTCACAAATATTTTCTAGGCGTACTATTTCTTGGCATGCTTCTGTAAATTCTTGTGAGTTCATGAAAGCCGTAAATCTGCAAGGACATATACCATGGGTGCACTTTTGAGACTTTCTTTAATAACTGGGCCCCTAATTAGGTCTGGCGTTAACCAAGACTTTTTGTGTTTATTAAAATGCTTTTTCTCTCTGGCTGGCTTCACTGTGAGTGACAGCATTCTGCTCTTTCACAAGGAGCACATCGGCACACAAAGTAGTTTTGTTCAGTGGCGGGAACTGCTGTTTCAAAGTTTGCTTTTTGAGACCAAAAACTACTTTTCCTTTTTGCCAATGTTTGTTATATTGGTGAGGGCCCGGCAGCTCCCACACCAATAAGCTTTTACAAAAACCATGCCAAACCAAGACACGCATTGACAAAACCAAAAGGCTGACCACCGATTTCAGACGTACTGGCTTTGCCGGTGCTTGTTTATTTTTGTTTCCCATAATCTTATTGAAACTGGTTACACTGATTTTCCATCCTGAATATTTTTTGGAAATATTAGCATGCATCAACGCATTTTGCTAAATGATGGTGCAAGGAAATAGTATCTAAAAGTTTACAGTAGTTTAGCAAAATGTTTTTTTTTCTGGTTGCATTTTTTGGTGAATTTTATTTTGAAAGTAAAGAATCATCAATCTTTCAAGCTTTTGCAAATATTTGCATCTAATCAGAGAGCATTCTGGGAGCATTATACATAGCCTCATTTTGCTAAACTTTGAAAACATGTATATACATGTTTATACTGAAACCACTGTCAGTAGTGCAGTCTGAGCTTACAACATTTCCTCAGAGCGCTCACCCTAATAATAAAGGCTTTTCATAATGAACCATTAATACTAGTTTGAACAGCATTAGCATATGGACACACATATTACCTTAACTGGAGACAATACCCTTTCTTGATCCATAAAGTGGTAATGTAAACTAGCAGCCAAATGGCTTGTGCTGCAGGGGGTTGAGTCTACTTGTCCCAAGGACAAAATACATATGAATATTTTGTTGTCCTTGACCCCAAACAATATGTCTTGGACGTTGAGCTATAGGAATTCCACATTTCTGCCTTCATTTTAGGAAAGTATGCGCTCTGATCCTGTACACAAGTCTCACTGTAACCTGATTTGCCTCCTGGAATACCTCGCTCTGTTCAAGTGTTAATCTCTACGATCCCAAAGTTATAGTCTTGTGTTTTTTCTTCCTGCCAGAGTTTTTATTGTGTTTCTCTGGTGATGTCTTGGTGGCCTTCTAGTGAAGGTGTCTCCCAATCAGTGTCACTGTATTTTTTCTTGGTTCATTGTCTGCCTCACAGTATCAGTATTTATTATGTTGACATCTAGGTTGTGATGACTATTCACTCTTTGTGGTGAGCAACAGGTTCGAGCAGTAGTACCTTGATTTGCCAAGGTGTCAAAAATCCAACTCTCAAATGTACTTGCTGAGAGGCCAACATTTTAATCATTAACTCGTACTGTGTTCATCCCCAAAAAATTCCATTGATTAGGCTTTGTTATTAATCTGAAGAGGTTAGTCTATCAAAATTAGATGATGCATACTATTTAGCAATTCTACATTATATGCCGAAGCTTTGAACCCCATAATTTATTGGTTAAAATGAGCTTTTTTAGGATAGCTTTGACCCAAGATCATTTAGAATCAAGCAATTTATTGCTTCTAAGTTGCTTTCATAAATGCAACACACCCTACAGTCCTAGTTTGTGCTGCCTGGCCTTGGATGTATCCTGGTACTTGGGAGTATGGACCATGATGCTTCTAAGGCACGGGTACTCCTAGTACGGCCCGCGGGCCGCCAGCGGCCCGGCAAGCCTTCCTTGGCGGCCCGCGGACCTTGCAGACATCGTACCTGTGGGTTTTTTGGGTGTATTTTTAACGAGTGTCAGCAAACACCGCCGGTTGCAGCAGTGCGGACTCCGAGAGACTCTGCTCTATGGGGGCCGGGCGATTCCAGCGATAGTCAGAGTGGAGATGCAGGGGCGCTAAGAAGAGGTGAAATACAACAAAGCCTCATTAACAAGTAAATGGTCTTTTAAAGACCTGTGAAGTACTCTGGTGCGGCTGTGTGTGCGCGCCCGGGAAGCTGTCTCAGCCCGGGCTGCCACACACGCGGGGTGAGGTGACAGGGTGTGAGAGCCGGGTGAGATGACGGAGGGCAGCAGGGAGTGAGAGCCGGGTGAGGTGACGAAGGGCAGCAGGGAGTGAGAGCCGGGTGAGGTGTGCATTAAGAGCCTGTGATGTGATGTTTCCCGCCAGCCTGTAGTCAGAGGGTTGAGCCAAGGCCAGGGAGCTCAGGCCTGGTCTCCGCTCTCGCAGCACAGCGCACAAATGCTCGCCGCCAGGTTGGCGCTATATATAATTGATGCATGCATACCTACACGGACGGGTGACTGGCGCCAAAGGGGGGCTTTGATCTGACAGCTCGGGGGTGAGAGTCAGAATTAAAGCCAGCGACAGATGAGACCCCAGGCCCAGTGGTGGGACACAAACCCCGCGAAGCAGCAAATTCAGAGAGAAAACGAGCTGGCTTTTACATTACACAGGGAGAGGGGGGAGTGGGGGGGGGGGCTGTCTCTCTGCTGGTGACGGGGACGTGTAGACACAGTATGTGTGCACTGCCCGAGGCACAGATACAGACGGAGAGGAGACAGGCAGAGACAGGCAGAGACAGGCAGAGACAGACGGAGGCAGGCACGGAGGCAGGCACGGAGGCAGGCACGGAGGCAGGCACGGAGGCAGGCACGGAGGCAGGCACGGAGACAGACACGGAGACAGACACGGAGACAGACACGGAGACAGACACGGAGACAGACACGGAGACGGACACGGAGACGGACACGGGGACAGACACGGGGACAGACACGGGGACCGAGACACGGGGACCGAGACACGGGGACCGAGACACGGGGACCGAGACACGGGGACCGAGACACGGGGACCGAGACACGGGGACCGAGACACGGGGAGAGAGACACGGGGAGAGAGACACGGGGAGAGAGACACGGGGAGAGAGACACGGGGAGAGAGACACGGGGAGAGAGACACGGGGAGAGAGACACGGGGAGAGAGACACGGGGACCGACACAGACGCGGACAGAGGGAGAGAGACACGGGGAGAGAGACACGGGGACCGACACAGACGCGGACAGAGGGAGAGAGACACGGGGAGAGAGACACGGGGACCGACACAGACGCGGACAGAGGGAGAGAGACACGGGGAGAGAGACACGGGGACCGACACAGACGCGGACAGAGGGAGAGAGACACGGGGAGAGAGACACGGGGACCGACACAGACACAGACGCGGACAGAGGGAGAGAGACACGGGGAGAGAGACACGGGGACCGACACAGACACCGACACAGACGCGGACAGAGGGAGAGAGACACGGGGAGAGAGACACGGGGACCGACACAGACACAGACGCGGACAGAGGGAGAGAGACACGGGGAGAGAGACACGGGGACCGACACAGACACAGACGTGGACAGAGGGAGAGAGACACAGACACAGACAGACACAGACGCGGACAGAGGGAGAGAGACACAGACACAGACAGACACAGACGCGGACAGAGGGAGAGAGACAGACACAGACGCGACACAGACGCGGACAGAGGGAGAGAGACAGACACAGACGCGGACAGAGGGAGAGAGACAGACACAGACAGAGGGCGAGAGACACAGACACGGACAGAGGGAGAGAGACAGACACAGACAGAGGGCGAGAGACACAGACACAGGGAGAGAGACACAGACACAGACGCGGACAGAGGGAGAGAGACACAGACGCGGACAGAGGGAGAGGGACAGACACAGACGCGGACAGAGGGAGAGAGACAGACACAGACGCGGACAGAGGGAGAGAGACACAGACGCGGACAGAGGGAGAGAGACACAGACGCGGACAGAGGGAGAGAGACACAGACACAGACGCGGACAGAGGGAGAGAGACACAGACACAGACGCGGACAGAGGGAGAGAGACACAGACACAGACGCGGACAGAGGGAGAGAGACACAGACACAGACGCGGACAGAGGGAGAGAGACACAGACGCGGACAGAGGGAGAGAGACACAGACACAGACGCGGACAGAGGGAGAGAGACACAGACACAGACGCGGACAGAGGGAGAGAGACACAGACGCGGACAGAGGGAGAGAGACACAGACACAGACGCGGACAGAGGGAGAGAGACACAGACACAGACGCGGACAGAGGGAGAGGGACAGACACAGACGCGGACAGAGGGAGAGAGACAGACACAGACGCGGACAGAGGGAGAGAGACACAGACGCGGACAGAGGGAGAGAGACACAGACACAGACGCGGACAGAGGGAGAGAGAGACAGACACAGACGCGGACAGAGGGAGAGAGACACAGACACAGACGCGGACAGAGGGAGAGAGACACAGACGCGGACAGAGGGAGAGAGACACAGACGCGGACAGAGGGAGAGAGACACAGACGCGGACAGAGGGAGAGAGACACAGACGCGGACAGAGGGAGAGAGACACAGACACAGACGCGGACAGAGGGAGAGAGACAGACACAGACGCGGACAGAGGGAGAGAGACAGACACAGACGCGGACAGAGGGAGAGGGACAGATACAGACACAGACGCGGAGGGAGGGAGGCGGACAGAGGGAGAGAGACACAGACACACAGACGCGGACAGAGGGAGAGAGACACAGACACAGACAGAGGGAGAGAGACACAGACAGACAGAGGGAGAGAGACACAGACAGAGGGAGAGAGACACAGACACCGACGCGGACAGAGGGAGAGAGACACAGACGCGGACAGAGGGAGAGAGACAGACACAGACGCGGACAGAGGGAGAGAGACACAGACACGGACAGAGGGAGAGAGACACACACAGACGCGGACAGAGGGAGAGAGACACAGACACAGACGCGGACAGAGGGAGAGAGACAGACACAGACGCGGACAGAGGGAGAGAGACAGACACAGACGCGGACAGAGGGAGAGAGACACAGACGCGGACAGAGGGAGAGAGACACAGACGCGGACAGAGGGAGAGAGACAGACACAGACAGAGGGAGAGAGACAGACACAGACAGAGGGAGAGAGACAGACACAGACAGAGGGAGAGAGACAGACACAGACAGAGGGAGAGAGACAGACACAGACGCGGACAGAGGGAGAGAGACAGACACAGACGCGGACAGAGGGAGAGAGACAGACAGAGGGAGAGAGACACAGACGCGGACAGAGGGAGAGAGACAGACAGACACAGACGCGGACAGAGGGAGAGAGACAGACACAGACGCGGACAGAGGGAGAGAGACAGACACAGATACAGACACAGACGCGGAGGGAGGGAGGCGGACAGAGGGAGAGAGACAGACACAGACGCGGAGGGAGGGAGGGAGGCGGACAGAGGGAGAGAGACAGACACAGACGCGGAGGGAGGGAGGCGGACAGAGGGAGAGAGACAGACACAGACGCGGAGGGAGGGAGGCGGACAGAGGGAGAGAGACAGACACAGACGCGGAGGGAGGGAGGCGGACAGAGGGAGAGAGACAGACACAGACGCGGAGGGAGGGAGGCGGACAGAGGGAGAGACACAGACGCGGAGGGAGGGAGGCGGACAGAGGGAGAGACACAGACGCGGAGGGAGGCGGACAGAGGGAGAGAGACAGACAGAGGGAGAGAGACACAGACGCGGACAGAGGGAGAGAGACAGACAGACACAGACGCGGACAGAGGGAGAGAGACAGACACAGACGCGGACAGAGGGAGAGAGACAGACACAGATACAGACACAGACGCGGAGGGAGGGAGGCGGACAGAGGGAGAGAGACAGACACAGACGCGGAGGGAGGGAGGGAGGCGGACAGAGGGAGAGAGACAGACACAGACGCGGAGGGAGGGAGGCGGACAGAGGGAGAGAGACAGACACAGACGCGGAGGGAGGGAGGCGGACAGAGGGAGAGAGACAGACGCGGAGGGAGGGAGGCGGACAGAGGGAGAGAGACAGACACAGACGCGGAGGGAGGGAGGCGGACAGAGGGAGAGACACAGACGCGGAGGGAGGGAGGCGGACAGAGGGAGAGACACAGACGCGGAGGGAGGCGGACAGAGGGAGAGACACAGACGCGGAGGGAGGGAGGCGGACAGAGGGAGAGAGACACAGACGCGGACAGAGGGAGAGAGACAGACACAGACAGACGCGGACAGAGGGAGAGAGACAGACACAGACGCGGACAGAGGGAGAGAGACACAGACACAGACGCGGACAGAGGGAGAGAGACACAGACAGACGCGGACAGAGGGAGAGAGACAGACACAGACGCGGACAGAGGGAGAGAGACACAGACGCGGACAGAGGGAGAGAGACACAGACACAGACGCGGACAGAGGGAGAGAGACACAGACACAGACGCGGACAGAGGGAGAGAGACACAGACGCGGACAGAGGGAGAGAGACACAGACGCGGACAGAGGGAGAGAGACACAGACGCGGACAGAGGGAGAGAGACACAGACACAGACGCGGACAGAGGGAGAGAGACACAGACGCGGACAGAGGGAGAGAGACACAGACACAGACGCGGACAGAGGGAGAGGGACAGATACAGACACAGACGCGGAGGGAGGGAGGCGGACAGAGGGAGAGAGACACAGACGCGGACAGAGGGAGAGAGACACAGACACAGACAGAGGGAGAGAGACACAGACAGACAGAGGGAGAGAGACACAGACAGAGGGAGAGAGACACAGACACCGACGCGGACAGAGGGAGAGAGACACAGACACAGACGCGGACAGAGGGAGAGAGACAGACACAGACGCGGACAGAGGGAGAGAGACACAGACACGGACAGAGGGAGAGAGACACAGACGCGGACAGAGGGAGAGAGACACAGACACAGACGCGGACAGAGGGAGAGAGACAGACACAGACACAGACGCGGACAGAGGGAGAGAGACAGACACAGACGCGGACAGAGGGAGAGAGACACAGACGCGGACAGAGGGAGAGAGACACAGACGCGGACAGAGGGAGAGAGACAGACACAGACAGAGGGAGAGAGACAGACACAGACAGAGGGAGAGAGACAGACACAGACAGAGGGAGAGAGACAGACACAGACAGAGGGAGAGAGACAGACACAGACGCGGACAGAGGGAGAGAGACAGACACAGACGCGGACAGAGGGAGAGAGACAGACAGAGGGAGAGAGACACAGACGCGGACAGAGGGAGAGAGACAGACAGACACAGACGCGGACAGAGGGAGAGAGACAGACACAGACGCGGACAGAGGGAGAGAGACAGACACAGACACAGACGCGGAGGGAGGGAGGCGGACAGAGGGAGAGAGACAGACACAGACGCGGAGGGAGGGAGGGAGGCGGACAGAGGGAGAGAGACAGACACAGACGCGGAGGGAGGGAGGCGGACAGAGGGAGAGAGACAGACACAGACGCGGAGGGAGGGAGGCGGACAGAGGAAGAGAGACAGACACAGACGCGGAGGGAGGGAGGCGGACAGAGGGAGAGAGACAGACACAGACGCGGAGGGAGGGAGGCGGACAGAGGGAGAGACACAGACGCGGAGGGAGGGAGGCGGACAGAGGGAGAGACAGACGCGGAGGGAGGCGGACAGAGGGAGAGACACACAGACACAGACGCGGAGGGAGGGAGGCGGACAGAGGGAGAGAGACACAGACGCGGACAGAGGGAGAGAGACAGACACAGACAGACGCGGACAGAGGGAGAGAGACAGACACAGACGCGGAGGGAGGGAGGCGGACAGAGGGAGAGAGACAGACACAGACGCGGAGGGAGGGAGGCGGACAGAGGGAGAGAGACACAGACGCGGACAGAGGGAGAGAGACGACACGGACAGAGGGAGAGAGACACAGACACAGACGCGGACAGAGGGAGAGAGACACAGACGCGGAGAGAGACAGACACAGACGCGGACAGAGGGAGAGAGACAGACACAGACGCGGACAGAGGGAGAGAGACAGACACAGACGCGGACAGAGGGAGAGAGACAGACACAGATACAGACACAGACGCGGAGGGAGGGAGGCGGACAGAGGGAGAGAGACAGACACAGACGCGGAGGGAGGGAGGGAGGCGGACAGAGGGAGAGAGACAGACGCGGAGGGAGGGAGGCGGACAGAGGGAGAGAGACAGACACAGACGCGGAGGGAGGGAGGCGGACAGAGGGAGAGAGACAGACACAGACGCGGAGGGAGGGAGGCGGACAGAGGGAGAGAGACAGACACAGACGCGGAGGGAGGGAGGCGGACAGAGGGAGAGACACAGACGCGGAGGGAGGGAGGCGGACAGAGGGAGAGACACAGACGCGGAGGGAGGCGGACAGAGGGAGAGACACAGACACAGACGCGGAGGGAGGGAGGCGGACAGAGGGAGAGAGACACAGACGCGGACAGAGGGAGAGAGACAGACAGATGCGGACAGAGGGAGAGAGACAGACACAGACGCGGAGGGAGGGAGGCGGACAGAGGGAGAGAGACAGACACAGACGCGGAGGGAGGGAGGCGGACAGAGGGAGAGAGACAGACACAGACGCGGAGGGAGGGAGGCGGACAGAGGGAGAGACCGACGCGGAGGGAGGGAGGCGGACAGAGGGAGAGACACAGACACAGACGCGGAGGGAGGGAGGCGGACAGAGGGAGAGACACAGACACGGAGGCGGACAGAGGGAGAGAGACAGACACAGACGCGGAGGGAGGGAGGCGGACAGAGGGAGAGAGACAGACACAGACGCGGAGGGAGGGAGGCGGACAGAGGGAGAGAGACAGACACAGACGCGGAGGGAGGGAGGCGGACAGAGGGAGAGAGACAGACACAGACGCGGAGGGAGGGAGGCGGACAGAGGGAGAGAGACAGACGCGGAGGGAGGGAGGCGGACAGAGGGAGAGAGACAGACACAGACACAGAGGGAGGGAGGCGGACAGAGGGAGAGAGAGAGAGAGAGACAGACGCGGAGGGAGGGAGGCGGACAGAGGGAGAGAGACAGACACAGACACAGACGCGGAGGGAGGGAGGCGGACAGAGGGAGGCGGACAGAGGGAGGCGGACAGAGGGAGGGAGACAGAGGGAGGGAGACAGAGGGAGGGAGACAGAGGGAGGGAGACAGAGGGAGGGAGACAGAGGGAGACAGAGACAGAGGGAGGGAGAGAGACAGAGGGAGGGAGAGAGACAGAGGGAGGGAGAGAGACGGAGGGAGAGAGAGGGAGAGAGGGAGACAGAGGGAGGGAGAGAGACAGAGGGAGGGAGAGAGACGGAGGAAGAGAGAGAGACGGAGGGAGAGAGACAGAGATGTGTGTATGCCAGGTCTGGTGGCTCAGTGGACGAAGGCGTCCGCTGCAGGGGCCTATGTTCAACCTCATGGTCACAGTTTTTTTTTTTTTGCTCTAGCCCCGCCCTCCTCCCCCACTGACCCCGCCCCCACCGGTGCGGCCGTCGGCCACAAACCACACTGTAAATTTGGCCCCCGAGAGAAAGTTTGGGAGTACCCATGTTCTAAGGGGTCTCAGTAGGGGTACAAATGGGACCTAATTACGTTTTCAGATCTGCAGAAAATACCCTTAAGCATCCATGATGAACATAAAGTACTGGAAGAACAAATACTGCATTCTGGATGACTGATAACTGGCTTTTGCCTTATTTTTGCGACAGAGCACACGAAGAGGCGAATGCTGCACGAAAACTAACATCTGAACAAAGGAAAGAGAAGAAAGCAAAAAAATTAAAAGAAGATATTTCACTTGGGGTTCACACTTCTGTATATAGGCAAGTATGTCTTTCCTCAATAGTATTTTCCATTCTGTGTTTTTGTACACATTGCAAATGAAATGATTGTGGTCCATGAACCATTAAGTGTGCAATCTTACTATTCAGGAATACTCAATGAGTTATTTCGCCCTTCATAGATTCCAGGAAATTGGTGAATTCTTCATCCATTGTCAGTCAATTAATTGTGTCTCACAAAGTGTGGAAGCTGGGGGTTTCAGAAAATGGCCTACGACTGGAAACAAATACTTTAGGGGTAGTTTTTAAAAGTCTTCTGGGAATTGATGAATATATCAACCAGCTGACAATATTGTGTTACTATAAAATCTCTCCTTTTTTGGAGCTTCAAACAATTTTGATGCGTCGCTTCAAAGAAAATAGGAATTTTGCAGCCCGGGTGGTGGCTGGTCCTAAGTGTTGTGAATATGACAGATATGCTGTTTGGAGCCTCCACTGACTTTCTAAAGGTTACCCCCTGTTCGAGGCATGTGTGCTGTAGATACACATGCTTTGCATACTCCTGCCATCTAGTTTTTGGTCCGGATGTGTGCAAGTTGTTTTTCTTCGAAGAAGTCTTTTCCAGTCACGAGGTAAGGTGACTCCTCCTTTCAGTGATATTGCGCATGGACATCGACTCCATTGTTAGATTGGTTTTTTTCCGCCATCGGGTTTGGACGTGTTTTGCAGTGCTCCAGTTCGAAACCGTCCTTCGGGTCCCCCTCCCCCCAGTGCGCAATCAGCTGTATCCTCGACGGTATGGTTATCGTACGCATTTCACTATTCTCCGTGTATAGAATCGATCGGGAAACTCCATCTTTGGTCGAAGACATTGTGGGCGGCCTTCGGGCCTAGTCGCGTCGGTTGACTTCTACTCCATTCCGTACTAGCCACTCTTCCGCCGAAGGAACAGACTCCGTTTCAATGTTGTCCTCGGTGCCACTCTAAGTACCCTCGCACCGACTTGCATAAAGTCTGCAACTTGTGCCTCTCACCGGAGCACAAAGAAGAAGATTGTGAGGCTTGTCGATTGTTCCAATCGAAAAAGACTCAATGGGATCGTTGGGCTCGACGAAGAGAAATGCAGCGACAGAGCATACAACATACTCCGGATATCTTCGGAGAAAAATCCGAACATGAAGAGATCGAAGCGTCGGCAGCAGTAGAGGAGGAAGCCTTCTCTATCCCATAATCAGATTCCGAGCTGGAAATAGAGTTGGAGTCCGAAGACGTTCCACTGGGACAGGGTACAGTGACTCCTAAAGCCCCTTTACCTCCCAAACTCTCTTCGATCAAACAAAAGGCTTCGGGACCACCTCTGCCTTCGGGCCATGGTCGGCACCGAGACGATGTTTCCGACGCCCCACTCTCGGGCCCGGCACCGAAACGGCCAGTCAAGCCTTCCGGCTCTGGATCGAGCTGAGGAAAAGCCTTCTTCGGAACCAAAACCTTCCGCTCCGAAATCGAAAGAGGGCCTTCCAAAGCCCCAGAACCAATCCTGAACCTTATGAAAGAAAAGCTAGACCCCAAGCAGAAGAAAATCTGCATCAATCCGGATACGGGACATATTTTGGCAAAAACACCATCCAAAAGGAAAGTTGGTTCAGAGGACACTAGTTATAAAATTCCTCTCAAGAAAAAGGATATGGCTACAAGTCCTATTTATCCTAATCCTCAATACCCTCCACCATCTTCACCACTACCACAGTTGCCAGGCTCAGACCCTTTACGCATAAGACCTCAGGGGTCTCCACATATACAGCCTGATATAGGGGATGATAATGATGACAAGTCATTTACCAGCAGACCCATGGGATGACTATAATAATGATCCACCCATGGATAATTTTCCGGATTTATATCCTGCAAAGCCGTCGCCTCCAGATGATAATGTAGCTTATCAAGAGCTGATTTCAATAGCAGCAGCTTACCATGGGGTTACGTTACACGAAGAGCCCTTAGAAAAAGACTTTTTATTTGAGACACTTGGCTCTACACATAGGACAAGTGAGAGTCTACGTATGTTAAAAGGCATGATGAGACATGCCGGTGACATCTTTAAGGACCCTCTTTGTGCCCGCATATTAACACCTAGGGTTGACAAAAAATATAAACCTCCACCATCTGATCCCATTTTTATTAAGGGACAGTTGCCTTTATACTCACTGGTAGTCTCTAATGCTCGTAAGAGAGCAAATTCACAAACTTCTGCAGATGCACCTCCCCAGAAAAAGAGTCTAAATTGATCGATGCATCCGGTAAAAGAGTAGCTGCTCAAGCTGCTAACCACTGGCATATTGCCAACACGCAAGGCTTACTAGCCAGGTATGATAGAGCCCACTGAGACTAAATGGAAGATCAACTTCAATACCTCCCAGAGAAGCATAAGAAAAAAGCACTCGAGTTAGTACATGAAGGTAAACTCCTATTCAATTCCTCCATTAGGTGTGCTTTAGATGCTGCTGACACGGCAGCAAGGGGAATTAACACCAGCATTCCCCTACGACGACATGCATGGCTTAGGATTTCAGGTTTTAAACCAGAAGTTCAGCAGTCTATTCTTAATACCCCTTTTAACAAACAACACCTTTTTGGGCCTCAAGTTGATGAGGCCCTAGAGAAAATGAAAAAAGACACTGGTGTGGCGAAGCCTATGGGAGCGCTTCAGTCACCATCAAACAGAGGCTCCTTTCAACGCTCATTTTATAGAGGAGGGTCCAAAAGTGCATCCTCCGACCCTAATGCTTCCTCCTATAAATCGAACACACAATCCCTCTCACTCTAGAGGTTTCTATAGAGGAGGATACAGAGGAAACAACTTCAAAGGTAGGGGTAAGAGCACGCCAACGCGTAACTCCCCTTCCCCCAATAAGCAGTGACTTGCCTACATTTCCCCCCAATAATTTACACCTGTCGGGGGAAAGACTTCAACAATTTTTCCCTATTTGGCAGTCGATAACATCAGACATATGGGTACTAGACATTATCCAACATGGTTATTGCCTAAAGCTCACCAGTAGTCCTCCCAGTATTCCACCTCGCACTCACAAACTCTTGTCACAGCACTTCCAGCTCCTCAAGGTACAAGCTCTTTTAACAAAAGGATTTCCATTGCAGTACCAAGGTTGAGGGGTTTACTCTCTGTACTTTCTAATTCCCAAAAGGATGACTCCTTAAGACCAATTTTGGACCTAAAAATGTTAAACCTGTACATGCTGTCAGAACATTTCCATATGGTTACACTCCAACAAGTGCTTCCACTTCTACAGCAAGGCGATTTTATGTCCACACTAGACTCAAAAGACGCATACTATCAAATTCCGGTTCACCCAGCACATCGCAAATATCTCAGATTTGTGATAGCAGGAAAACACTATCAGTTCAAAGTACTCCCATTCGGCATAACTACTGCTCCCAGAGTGTTCACAAAATGTCTAGCAGTAGTGGCAGCTCATCTCCGAAGACAACAGATTCATGTCTTACCATACCTAGAGGATTGGCTCATTAAAGCCAGCATACACCAAAAGTGTTTGCAACACACTCAGACTGCATTAGACCTACTCCACCGATTGGGTTTTACGTTCAATACGCAAAAGTCTCATCTTCAGCCTTCACAAATGCATTCCTATGTGGGAGCGACTAAACACTCGCACAGTCCTAGCCTCACCCAATGCAGCCAGTATTCGAAATATTCAAACTCTGTTACTACAGTTTCAGGCCAACCAATACTTCAGGATTTTCATGCATCTGCTAGGAATTATGGCATCATGCATCGCAATAGTGCCTCATGCACGATTACACATGCGTCTCCTACAAGAATGCTTAGCACGTCAGTGGAATCAGTCCCAGGGTCAATTAACAGATCTAGTGTTGGTAGACAGCCGCACCCATTGCTCTCTGCAGTGGTGGAACGCACACAACTTATCAAAAGGGCGGCCCTTCATCGACCCTGTTCCACAGATCGTGCTAACAGCAGACGCATCTCTCACAGGTTGGGGTGCCCATCTACAAAAATTGACAATTCAGAGTCTGTGGGACAACAAGCTCAAAAGTCTCCACATCAACTATCTAGAGCTTCTATCTGTATATCTAGCACTGAAAGCTTTCAGTCTCACATCATAGGGAAAGTTGACTTAGTCCGCACGACAATATGACAGCTATGTACTATGTACAAAAACAGGGAGGGGGAGGACACACTCTCTGCAACTATCACGCCTCTATTAGACCATTTGGTATTAGGCAATCCATCACAGAATCGATCTTCTGGCAGAGCATCTCCCAGGAGTGAACAATCAATTGCCGACTTCATCCCCAAATTCTCCCTCTATACTTTCAAAAATGAGGATTCCCACAAATGGATCTGTTCGCCACAGTGGACAACTCAAAATGCCTAAACTTTGCCTCCAGGTTCCCACACCCTCTATCCAAAGGCAATGCCCTATGGATGAATTGGTCAGGGATATTTGCCTACGCTTTTCTGCCTGTCCCTCTCCTTCAGTTTCTGGTTCGGAAGCTCAGGCAAACATCCCTCATACTGACTTTGGTGGCTCCCATGTGCCCGTCAACCGTGGTTCACCACACTCTTGGAACTATCAGTGGTTCCACATCAAAAACTGCATCTCAACTCCAGCCTCTTCACTCGGAACCATAGAGAAATCAGACGCCCAAACCCCAAGGAGCTCAATCTAGCGATTTGGCTCCTGAAGTCATAGTCTGGATACTTATATTTTCCGCCAGATTGTATGACTATTCTTAAAGAGGCAGGGAAGCCTACCACTAGAGCATGCTATGCAGCAAAATGGAAAAGATTTTTTTTTTTTAAGCTTTGGTTTTTTTTTTTTTTTTTTTTTTTTTTTTAAGCTTTGTTTTTTTATTTTTTATTTTATTTATTTCTCGAAAGTTTTACAGAGCAAACAAGAAGCAAAAAGCGACATCATAATCACTGTGAGACCCACATGTACAAGATTTTAGAGACTATCAGCGTTTAAACAACCAGTTCCATTACCTTTCAGCACCGTATTGCGTAGACAAACCATTGTACATGCAAACGATCCCACACCACCATTGTTGGCTACGTCTATACAAGCCCCTGTAGGCCGCCTCGCAGGGACAGCCTCCGCTTTGCAGTCGGTGATCACATTCGAAGAATGATATGGGGGGGGGGACTCAGGCCTCTGGCACGTCGTGAGCGTGGGGGTTTGGCCGCTAGCACTTTCAGACTGATCTGGTCCCTTAGTTGCAATATATGTCACATATAGTCCCCAAAGGTTTTTGGGACGGCTCCTGGGGGGGGGGGGGGTGTAATAACTCACTAAAATTCTCCGTTTGTGTGCAGCAGTAAAGCATGTCGCGCGACCACTGTGCCATAGTGGGGGTAGGACCACGAAGCCAATGTATCGCTACTCTACGCTTCGCCAGTAGTAAGGCCATATCGACCAATTTGCGCTGCGCTCGCGGAATTGTTTTAGAGTAGCCCAGTAGGGCCATAGCAGGTTCCGGGGAAAGCTCCGAGTCCGTGATGGTCGCCAACTCTTTGAAAACCAGTTCCCAGAATTTGTATATCCTTGGGCAACTCCAGGCCAAGTGCATAAAGTCGGCCCTCGTTTCCGTGCATCTTTCACAGGCAGAGGTGTCCCTCAGCCCGTACCTGTGGAGTCTCTCCGGGGTGTAATACACCCTTTGGAGGTACTTAAAATGGACTAGTCTGTGCCTACCATTTAGCGATATTCGCCTCGTACTGTTACAGCAATATGTCCACATGGCATCATTGATCGGTTGCTGTAGATCACGTTGCCACTCCAGCCGAGCCCTCGTGTACTGGTTAGCCCTATGAGACATAGCCATCCTATATACATTGGAGACTATCTTGCGCGGCGTCTGAGCTTTAATGACATATGTTAATTCCGCTACCTCAGGGGGTTCAAGTAGATCGCCACCCAGCAGGTCTCGCAGTGCATGCCTGATTCTATGAAACAAAGCGCTGCAGCAGAGTAGGAGGAGGTTCCTGCTGTCCCAAATCTTCCCACCGCCTAACTGCGCCATTGTGAAACAGGTCCCCAGCCGTCCGCAAGTTCATGGAATTAAGCGCTTGTACTACCCCTTGGTCTCTGCAGGGGCGTAACCAGCGAGCCCAGTCTAGTGGCATAACCGGGGAATATAATAGGGCGCCCGCCTGTAGCTGCAGCATAAACCGCCAGGCATGCCGTGTAGCATTTATAGAATCCAGTATGCCTGTCCTGCGATCAGCTTCCTCACAAAGCAGGGCTGGAAGAGACAACGGCTCCGCCACAAGCGCCTCTAGGCGGAGGTGGGGGGGCATCCGGTGGGCCATAAATCCAGTAATAAGCGTGAGCGCACTGCGCAGCTCTGTAATACAGATTTAAATCTGGGGCTCCCAAGCCACCATATGATACGGCAAAGTTAACATTTGCCACTTTATTCGGGCTTGTTTGCCCGCCCAGGCTAATTTAATCAATAATGTCGTGACCCGGCTAAAAAAAGAAGTGGGCAACACCATGGGGATATTCAGAAACAAAAACAAAAACCGCGGCAGCACCACCATGTTCATAATGGAGATCCTACCTAAGAGGGACAGTGGCAGCTTGATCCAGTTTTCCACGTCATCCTCCAGCCTGCTAACCGCTACCCCATAGTTTTCCCTGAATACTACCTCCGAATCAGGGTGTACTTGGATACCCAGGTATCTGATCGAGTCCGTGGACCACTGCAAGGGATATTCCAGGTCATATTGCTTAGTAGCAGGCGTGAGCGGGACAACAACTGACTTAGGCCAGTTAACCCGCAGACCTGAGAGCGCGCCAAAGTGCACCACCTCCCGCAAGACCGAGGAGAGATTATTTTCGGGATCGCAGACATACAGTAAGGTATCATCCGCATAAGTGGAGACTATGAGCTCAAGCTTTGACAATCTTAGGCCCTTGTGACTATGGTATTCACGCAGTGCACACGCCAGTGGCTCCGCCACCAGGGCGTAGAGCAACGGAGACAGCGGGCATCCCTGCCTTGTCCCACGGGAAATGTTGAACGGTGCCATCACCAGGTTACCAATGCGGACTCTGGCCAAGGGGCGGTGATACAGCACATCGATCAGTTGTAGAAAAACCGGACCCAGACCCATCCTAGTCGGGACTTGCCGTAGGAATGGCCACTCGACAGAGTCGAAGGCTTTTTCCATATCCAAAAAGACCGCAAGTGCTGTGGTGTCTGGTCTAGTATGCTGCATAGCCCCAAATACCGTGCGCAAATTATAAGTAAGATTCCGCTCTGGAATGAACCCGGCTTGCTCGGGGGCAACTAGGATCTGCGCGAAGGGGGCCAACCTATTGACAAGAATTTTGGCAAAGATTTTGGTGTCAACATTCAACAGGGAGAGCGGACGATATGACCCGCACTCCTCAGGCCGTTTCCCCGGTTTGGGTATACCCACAATCACTGCCTCTCTCATGGTAGGCGGCAATGTGCCTGTTTGGCACATATCATCAAAGAGTACGGACAGATGAGGCAAGAGGAGGTCGAGAAAAGTTCTATAAAAGGGCACAGTGAGGCCATCCATCCCAGGTGCACTTCCGGATCTCATCCCCTTCAGGGCTAGAATAATCTCATCCTTTTCTACAGGTTGCATCAAATATTCGCGGTGTGCGTTCGTGAGTGAGAGCATTTTAATATAGGAGAGATAATCCATAATTTCCTCCTCATTCCCAGAAAAGCGCGCTGAATATAAGTCCGCATAATAGCTCCTAAAACGCTCTGCAATGTCTACCTCCTCTGTTAGAACCTCACCGTCCGCTGATTTAAGTTCCGCTACTTGAACCCTACTGCGGCGCCTCCGCAGTAACTGCGCCAGAACCGCTCCCGGTCGTTCCCCCCCCCCCTCCCCATACGCTCGCGCCGTGGAGTATTTACCCAAGTGTTTCAGTTCAGCATCCGCTGCGTCCTGATATTCCACCAATAGAGTCTTAAGATCAGAAGCCACAGCGTCGTCCGCTTGCAGCAGCAGGCGCCGTTCCAGCACACCCAATCTCTTTTCAAGATCTGCCAGGCGGCGGCGTATGTCCCGGAGGACACCCGAATGCTTGGACATAGCAATGCCCCGGATATACACCTTAAACGTTTCCCAGAGTACTTGAAGACTGTCCACAGACCCCGTGTTTGTCTCAAAGAATGTCTCAATCGCCTCCGCGAGTTCTGCCTGGAAAACCGTGTCCAACAACGAGTATGGAGGGAAACGCCATGTGAACGGTGGGATGCCTCCCCTGGGGGTGTTGATCGCTATCAGCAAGGGCGAGTGGTCAGACAGTGTGCGAGGGAGGACCCTACACTCCTGGACCTCTGCGTAAAGAGGAGAGGATGCCAACCAGTAATCAATCCTAGTGTGTAGATTATAGTAAGCGGAGTAGTGTGTGTACCCCCCCTGAAGAGGAAATTTAGTGCGCCATACATCCTGTAAGTCCAGGCGCAACATAGCGCTTCCAGTGCCCCCGCAGCCGCTGTAGGGCGTCTCTCTGGGCCCTCCGATCTGTCCTCCCCTGGATTTCTGACCACATTAAAATCCCCACCCCAGAGGAACCAGCAGTCCAAATATTTGGCGACTGCCGTCACCAGCTTGTCAAAGAATTCTGGGCTGTCGTAGTTTGGGCCATAGACCTTCACAAGGACCAAATCATGGCCTTTCCCCTGGCATCTTGTACAACGTACCTACCATCCCTGTCAGTGTCTAACGGTGTTATAGTATATGAGGATTTAGGGTTGACCCATGTAATCACCCCTCTAGCGTGTGTGGTGAAACCGGAGGCATGTATGTTGTCCTTCAGACCTCTACTGCGTAAAAGGGGACTGTCAATCGGTAGGTGCGTCTCCTGCAGTAAAGCTACGTCTATAGTATGATTTTGTAAATAGTTTAACACCTTACGGAGTTTCCTGTAGTCGTTCAGTCCCCTAACATTCCACGTAAGTGCTCTAAGCATGGAAACCGGTGCATTCGTGCAGGCTTTATCAGGCGTCCCCATCACAGTTGTGTGTTCTCATCACATATCTGGATCTGTGCTTTGTACAACATCTTCCCAAGCAATAAATGCGTGGGAAAGAACCATCACTCTGTAAAAACAGCAGCTTGCTTCTCAACACCCAACCTCCCCCCTCCCACAGCAGACCTCCCCCAACATGGTCGCAAGCTTTACCCGTACCCTCCCCATGCCTCCCCCCCACCCCATCCCTCCCTCAAAAACAAAGAACGTGCCCAGGTGTGTTTCACATGTGGGCGGAGGTCGCTCCTCAGGCAAGGAATATTCCCAAGCTAGTTATGAAGCCTCCACCAAAAACCGTCTAGCACATCTAATGCAACCATTTGGTATATGATGATCCCCCCCCCCTCCCCGCAACAGCTATCATGAGTCCATAAACATGAGTTTTCCTACAAGGCCCCGCCAGTGCGCCGGTGGCGCCAGTCCTCAAACCCTCAATCAGATATAGAGTCCACTATTCAAGGCGAGCGCCAGTTATCTGTCCACAAAAACATAGTCTCAATGTTGGCCGTTGCCTTCCTGACTTGGGCCCCGGGCAAATCCATGGGACAAGAAAAGGATCCCAGGCAGCTGGCCCCTCCATGGCCGGCGGCCAAATCAGGATACTGAAACCCCTTCCACCCAACCACCTGCCCCCCTCCCCCCCGCCCACCAAACAACAGTGTCTCCCATGTCCCAATGTCGAGGACCATACTTATCACTCCGGACCACCAGCCACGATTCAATCTTATTCCGTCAGTTGTCCTCCTACCGCCTCATCCGAGGGCCGCCGCCCCGGACTGGAGTGCGTTTCTCGCGACCATTCTTTGAGCGCCTTCTGCAGCGCCTTCGGATCTGTGAATATATGGGAGCTGCCCTGTCTGTTGACCCGCAGCTTTGCTGGATAAAGCATGGCGTAGTCCACTCCCTGCTCACGCAGCTGTTTCTTCATTGGTGCAAACTGGCGGCGCGCCTCCTGGACGCGGGCGGTAAAGTCCGGGAAGAGCGAAAGCGTGGAACCCTCAAACTCCAACTGCTGCTTCTCCCTGGCTAGTTTCAGCGCAGCGTCGCGATCACGATAGTTAAGTAGCTTTGCTATGACTGGGCGAGGCGGCGCCCCCCCCGGGGGGGGCGAGGCCCCAAAGTGCGGTGCGCCCTTTCCACCACAAACATGGCAGAGAACGAGTCCTCCCCCAATAATGTCCTCAGCAGCCGCTCCGTGAATTGCTCCATATTACCAGTTGGCGTGTTCTCCGGAAGACCCGTGATTCGGAGATTGCAGCGCCGAGAGCGCGCTTCAAGATCTTCGGTTTTGTCCTGCAGGACTCGGAGCACTCTGCCTAGCTGTTTGTGTTCTGAGTCCAAAGTGGTGTGGGCCTCCTCCACCTCCGTCAGCCTCCGCTCGGACATATCCAGCCGCTCAGAATGTTTGTCTATTCTCTCCGCCATGTGGTCCATTCTGTATGACAAAGCATCCATTTTCGCACCAAGGGACGAAATACCACCCTGCAGGCTCTTCTCCATGGCCACAAGCATGCTACGTATGTCCGGGCATGAGTCGACCGCAGTCTGCTCCTGCATTCCGGAGGCGCCCTCCGTGGACCTGTCGCTGGACATGGACCGTTTCTGTGCCAACGAAAGTTTCGGTTACGACCTATCCACTCTGCACATTTTAGCCTCGTGCAGAACTCACCACCGGTACCGCCGCCAGGACCTGGGAGGTCGGAATATCGGGAGGCGAGGTCACACCCCAAGCGCCCCACGCTCCTCTGGTCTGCGTCGCAATTATCTCCTCGGTCCCAGGACCGGATTCAGCCAGAAGCACTCACTCCCAATGGGGGGCCAGAGGGCCACACCAGGTCGCGGGGCCACACTGCTATCCGTGAACGTTGTGTGTCCTCAGGGCAGTCTCATCATAGGTGGGGAAGGGCACTCTCATCACCAGTCAGGTTCACACGTGTCGTACCCTACTCGCCAGTAGCTCCCGGTGCGCCGCCACTGACCCAGCCACCACGAGCGGCACAGTGGGGCTCGGCGCCTACAATTGCCAATTGCAGTGGTCACTTCCACAGCGCCAACGCCGGCCAGGGCCAAGACCCTCGGTCGGTGCCTGCAGCGTGGCCCGTAGGTTCAATCGTGGCCACGCGGCCCGTTAGAGGCACCCCAGTGTCCCGCCACACTACTCACTTGTAGCGTAGCTCGTTCCTGCAGCCCACCAGCGCACCACTTGTGTCCCGGTGCGGGCGGCCTCCCACGCAGGTCCGTGCCCCCAGGCGCCGAAAACGGCACTCAGTGTCCACAATACTTGACATCTAAGTTTTTGTCCACTCAGAGCTGGGGGGGGGGCAAGCCACATCGCAACTGCCCGCCGTGATCCCCGCAGGCCGACACCAGGTTGTTGATGTGCACTTATCTCAGCGCCACCATTAGTCGCTCACAGGGCATTCTGTGTCGCCACGTGGGCCTCGGCAGACCGCTGTGCTCCACCCCCGGTTCGCCCAAGTCAGCTGCTGCCGCATTAAGGTGGGAGGCATCCGCCCCCGTGTCACACGCACCTTCCGGGCCACTCTGCCACCGCCGGAGCTATTAGCAATGCTGCGTGCAGGCCGCGCGCCTCCAAGGCAGCCGCAGTTGCGGTCGTGCCCCGCCCACCGCAGGCACGCAAGTCCGGTGCTCAGGGCCCTGCTCAGCCGGGTCCTGGACGCCTGTCGTTGATGGCCCAGCGCTCTTGCGCGGCGGTCGGGAACGCGACAACACGTTGCCACCAGGTTCCGAAGCTCGGGGGCACGCGGGAGAGCACGCAGGTCAGCTCAGTTGCAGGATAATGGTCGGATCGTAGACGGTTTTAGCGGAGCGCTCGGCTCAAGCGGCCATCTTGGTCGCGAGCAAGCTCCGCCCCCTCAAAATGGAAAAGATTTGTTGTGTATTGTAACAACAACAATATTGATCTGCTGGATGCCTCTATCCAAAATATTATTTGTTACCTCTTGCATCTACAGCGAACTGGTCTAGCCTACACATCCATTCGATTGCACCTTGCAGCAGTAGCTGCATATTTGCAAAACTGACCTTTATCTTTGTTCAAGGTTCCAGTAATTAAAGCCTTTATGGAGGGCCATAAAAGAGTAATACCACCCAGGGTACCTCTTGCACCAGTTTGGAATCTGAACATTGTGCTTACAAGACTCATGGGTCCATCTTTTCAGCCGTTACACAATTGTCCATTACAGTTTCTTTCATGGAAGGTTGCCTTCCTCATTGCTATCACTTCATTAAGGAGAGATGGTGAGCTACAGGCAACCTTAGAAGAACCCTTCATTCAGCTTCATAAAGACAGAGTATTTCTTTGCCCCAACCCAAAATTCCGTCCAAAAGCAGTTTCTGCTTTTCATATTAATCAATCAGTTGAGCTACCTGTGTTCTTCCCTCAACCTGATTCAGTTGCAGAAAGAGGACTTCACATACTTGATGTCAGAAGAGCGTCATTGTACTATATTGAAAGGACAAACTATTTTCATAAGACAAAGCAACTGTTTATTGCGTTTGCTACACCTCACAAAGGCACTCAGATCTCCATATCTGGAATTTCAAGATGGATTGTTAAATGCATTCAAACTTGCTATGCTAAAGCTAAAAGAACTTTATCTATACCTCCTAGAGCGCATTCCACTCGTAAAATAGGAGCATCTAAGGCCTTTTTAGGTAACATTCCCATAGCTGACATTTTGACATTTGTAAGGCAGCAACATGGTCCGCACCGCACACATTTACTAAACACCATTGTGTGGACGTGTTAGCACGTCAACAAGCCAATGTAGGGCAAGCAGTGCTAAAGACATTTTTTCAAGCAACTGCAACACCTACCGGTTAGCCACTGCTTTGGGAGAATACTGCTATATAGTCTATGCAAAGCATGTCTATCTACAGCACACATGCCTCGTTGATTATGTTACTTACCCTGTAAGCATCTGTTCTTGGCATGTAGAGCTGTAGATTCACATGCGCCCTCCCACCTCCCCGGGCACCTGTAGTTGTTGCAGTTCTCATAATTTACATTACATACGCAAGGACATCTCTATTTTCCTTTACTTACTCCATTCTCACCCTCTTGTGGGAAAACAATCTAACAACGGAGGCAATGCCCATGCACAATATCACCGAAATGAGGAGTCACCTTACCTCGTGACTGGAAAACACTTCTTCAAATAAAAACAACTTGCAAACATACGAACCCAACACTAGATGGCAGTAGTATGCAAAACATGTGAATCTACAGCTCTACATGCCAAGAACAGATGCTTACAGAAAGACTGCCTGCCTGCCATGTTCAAGAACCGATTAAATATCCCCTTTGTTTTTGTTGTTTTGGCAAATTACTTTTGTGCTACAGTTTGGCCACTTTTGCCGGCGCCACAGGTTTTGATGACTACAAATGCCATTTGATGCTACTGGATATGTAGTTTCATGAATTTTCTTTTCTTTGTTCCCTTTAAATCATCCTTGCAATGGTTCTAGATTTGTTTACTGTTACACAGTCTGAAATGAAGAACTTGCTCTCCCGCTGAGATTTTCTTTGGAAGAGGATGTAAGGTAAAGGTCCCTGTAGTTAGATGGACGTAAGGTTTCAGATTGTGTAGTGGGTTTGTACAAAGTAATTGAGAGTACAGAGATACCACTGAAAGTAGAAGTGATATGATCTGAGGTGTTGTGTCAAAATGTGGGGGAAAAGGGATCATGTGTGGTTCAAACATTCAGCCATAAAGTACAGTAAGTGGTTTGTGGTGTGTTGGCCCTTTTGAGATTGCCAAATTGGGGAGGAATGCAGTATGGCTTCATAAATGATCAAATGTATATCATGAGTCAATTGGCAATGAAGGTGTTTGGTGGACATTTTTGCTAGATACTCCTGTAAAATGGATTGATGTTGGTGGGATTGTGCAGAATGTAAATAGTCTGCTATATATTTGTTTGTTTTCTCTTGGTGTTTTTGAAATAAAGAATAAAGGTTTTTGTTAACCCATTAACTGCTAAGCCTTTCCCATCCATTTTTGATGTAGCGGGCACTTCGCTTTTTAAGCCATCATAATTTTTTTCCACTAAAAGTATAAAGACCAGATTTGTGTCCTTTTTTCCAGATGTTGGATATTCTAACGGTACCTAGGATAAATAGATTCCACGAGAGTGACGCTAGAAATTAGTCAAGATATAGCAAATGTTTATTTATTTTGAAAAAGGGCAATAAGTATTGTGCAGTAGCTTTTTTTCAAAATTGGCACCAACAAAAGGGTTGTTATGGTAAGACCAACACCTTCTCAGCTTTTAGGAAAAAGCAGAGCTGTTAAATATATTTTTTTTTACTACAGCTTTCACATTTTTTTAAGTGCTAATCGATTTTTCCTCTTTTTGTAGTTTGTGTCTATTTGCAGTTGGTGGTGGAAATCCATGAGTGAAAACCAGAAATTTGTACATTTCTCAAAGAAAATAGACAAAATTCAGAATTCACTAAGTGACTGTTTGTGTAGATGGCTGAATAGTTTCTTTGTGAAAAACAATTGCTGAAGTAAAAAAAAGAAAATAGAAACAGGTGACAGTTTTCATCTGTAATTTTTTCCCCTTTGGCTGATTTACAAAAGTAATATACCATTGTGTCCGTCAGACCAATCTGCCAATCTGGGTAGTGGGGGATAGTGCATGTTGTTGGTGCAAAAAAGTGTGATACCCAGAGCCAACAGCTGAGCTACAGCTTTTTATTTTTTGTTTTATTATGTTCGGACCATGCATCAATTCATATGTTAATATCTAATTAATGAAAATGGGTATGAAGGAAACCTGTGCATTTTTTAATTGTGCCCTAGATACGGAGTTTAGGCATAGTGGGTATTTGTGCATCTTTGAATTTGGAATTTTAAAGCACAAATATTTTTTGGATTCCTATACTGTGCATTATTCCACCGTCTAGTGGTTGGCTTTCTTTCTAGATTCCCCCCCCCCCTTCTTCTGGCCATCCTCATTCATTTAGTGTTATGTCCATCCTTCTGTGATGTCAGGCAGTTGCCCCGGGAGCCCCTAAGCATGACTGCCATCTTTAGATTTCTTCCATTGGGTCTGGAAGCGTAATTGAAAGCTCATTAACGGAAAGAATACCGAAGTAGAGTTTCTTGAGGTAGCACCGTAAATGAACCGAAAAAGATCAAATAGAATCAGTGACTGGCAAAGCGGTAACTGGAAAACAGATGGAAGCCATTTTTTTCTTTCAGCAAGGAACTCTACACTGTGAATAGGAGAATGAACATCTGAGGAATCGCAACATTAAAGATGAGTACCCTCTTTTAGTTCTGCTTGAAATGCCACCACGTTTGCCTATAAATATGGTCACTAGGCATGCAGCCTTTGTTTGTGGAAGTATCACGGTTCTGAAGGGAGGAGGGGCGCACATGTTTTGAATTTCTGCCCCAGACCTTAAAGATCAGAGAGAAGCAGAGGTGTGCACTTTATGCCATGACAGTCACAGGACAAGCAGCCCTTCCAGAGAGTTCTAGGACTGTCTAGCGATAAGGACAAAGCCAGGGAAACAGAAGTGTTAGGGAGGAAGGCTCTGCCACTAAGGAGTTACTTAATGAGATCGAAGGAAGGAGAGTCGAAGAAATGCTAAATAAAAGGAACCTGTAGGAAGCTGGCCACAATGATGTATCAGAAAGTTGATATGTCATGTAAGGAGTCCAGGGGTTCCCTTATGAGTGGGTAGGACCTTGCTATGCAATCCCAAAGTGCTTTATTAGGGGGTAGTGTGGTCGTGCAACCTCAGGCTTAACACAGAGGAATGCAAGACATTTACAGATACACACAATGATTATTAAATGACACACACGACTCAAGGAGATCCACACCAATTTATAAAAATAGCAAGTATCTTTATATATGTTTGGCATCAGAGAAAAATCATTCAGGTTGTTTTTTTCTCCCATCGGGTTCGGACGTGAATTGCTGCGCTCCGGTTCGACGCCGTTCTCGGGTTCCCCTTTGTGCGCAATCCACTACCCTCGACGGTATTGTTCGATCGCGTATTCCTGCCTTCGCGTATCGTATCCATTTCACAATTTCGATCGGAAAACCTTGTGCGAGGCCCTTGAGCCTAACCGCGTCGACCAAATTTGCAGTAGATGGAACGGACTCCATTCCAATTCTGCCCCGGGTGTCACTCCAAGTACCCCTGCACCGATCTTCGCAATGTGTGCAATTTGTGTTTATCGCCTGAACACAATGAAGACAACTGCAAAGCCTGCCGATCCTTCCGATCGAAAAAGACACTCCGTGACCGTCGGGCTCGACGTCACGAGATGTATCAACATAAAGACTACAAGGACTCCGCTCCAGACCTGTACGGAGAAGATGTCGACCAAGAGATCCTCGAAGCACATGGAGCCGAGGCAGAGGAGTAAGAACAAATTTACGTGTCTGAGGAAGATTCCGACATCGAGGAAGACATCCCACCCAGTCAGCGTACCGTGAGAAAAGATACTCCTCTGCCCCAAAAAGTACCCTTTAAAAAAGGCTCCGGTCCCTGCTCCGCCTTCGGGCCAAGGTCGGCACCGTGATAAAGTTTCCAACGTCCCGCCTTCGGGCTCGGCACCGAAACAACTAGTAAAGCCTTCCGACTCGGGACCGAGTCGACCTTCGGGGCTCGAACCCAAGACTTTGGCACCGAAAGATAAGCCAACTGATCCCTCCAAACCTCGGCACCGAAACACACTTCGGATCCGAAATCATCGGAGCCAAAATCCTCTGCACCAAAATCCTCGGCTCCAAAAATATCGGCACCAAAATCTTCGACGCTGAAAATTATGGCCCCAAACGAAAAGACTGTTCCTCCTCCACCCAGGGAGCTTAGTTTGGACGTTCCGCCTGCTAACACGGACCCCAAACAAAAGGAACTGGTTATTAACCCAAAAACGGGACACCTTTATGCAAAGCTGCCATGGAAAAGAAGACCAGAAATTGAGGAATCTTACCATATCCCTCTAAAGAGAAATAATATGGGGACTAATACTTCTCCTCCACCTCTTTCACCTTCCTCACCTCCTCCACCTATTGACCCTAACCTTCTTATAACACTCACAAATTCCCCTCCGCCACAATCTCCAATTTCGCAGGATGATGGGGATCTAGATGATGACGCACATGGGGATGTACCACAAGATTATGCTCCAGACCCCTGGGTAGATTATAACACTGATCCTAATAACGACAACAATCCAGATCTAGACCCATCTAGACCTTCTCCTCCAGATGATAATGTGGGATTTACGGACTTGCTTAATAGAGCTGCACAGTATCATGGGGTGCAACTCCATAAGGAGCCTCTTGAGGAAGATTTCCTATTTGAGACACTAAGTGCATCACAAAAAACTACACATACATTACCTATGCTCAAGGGTATGTTAAAGCATGCAGATGAGGTGTTCAAAGATCCAGTGCGAGCTAGGATACTCACACCTAGAGTGGACAGAAAATACAAGGCGGCTCCTACAGACCCAATTTTTATTAGAGGTCAAGTTCCACTAAATTCGCTGGTGGTTTCAAATGCTCGGAAACGAGCAAATTCTCAGTCAAAGGGAGACGCTCTGCCTCCCGCTAAGGAATCTAAATTAATAGATGCCTCAGGCAAGAGAGTAACAGCACAAGCAGCCAATCATTGGCGCATAGCTAACACACAAGCACTCTTGGCAAGATATGACAGAGCTCATTATGATGAGCTAGAGCAACTGATGCAATATTTGCCTGATGAACATAAATCCAAGGCTCATAACCTCATTCAGGAAGGGAAACTTATTTCTAATACATCATTCAGGTGTGCTCTAGATGCAGCAGACAGTGCTTCACGTGCTATTAACACCAGCATTCTTCTCAGACGCCGCGCATGGCTCAGGGTATCAGGTTTTAAACCAGAGGTTCAAACATCCATTTTAAATTCACCTTTTGATAAGGAGCATTTATTTGGTCCTACAGTGTACACTTCATTAGAAAAAATGAAGAAGGACACTGAAGTAGCCAAATCTATGGGAGCGCTACAAACACCATCCAATCGTGGCTCATTTCGCCGATCCTTTTACAGGGGAGGCTCAAAGTCCATCCCTACTGATGGGTCATCTACCTCATATAGAGGCAATAGTCAATCACCTTCTACCATAGGTTATTTTCGAGGTGGATTTCGTGGAAACAATGGTAAAGGAAGAGGGAAAGGTAATGCACCCCGTACTTCCCCAGCCACAAATAAGCAGTGACTTGTTTCCCCTTTCCCCCGATCATCCCACACCTGTAGGGGGACGTCTCTCTCAATTTCTCCAAGTCTGGAATTAAATTACATCAGACAAATGGGTTTTACAAATTAGCCAATCTGGTTACTGCCTGGAGCTTGCAAGCAACCCTCCAAACATTCCACCACGAATACACAAGCTATCTCCAGAACATTTACACCTACTCAAACAAGAGGTACAATCTCTTCTGGAAAAAGGAGCTATAGAACCCGTCCCACTACAATATCCGGGGACAGGGGTGTACTCTCTTTATTTTCTAATTACCAAAAAGGACCATTCTCTGAGGCCTATATTAGACCTCAGAGAATTAAACCTCTACATTCAATCAGATCACTTCCATATGGTCACTCTCCAACAGATACTTCCTCTGTTACAACAAGGCGACTTTATGTCCACTCTGGACTTAAAGGACGCGTACTTCCATATTCCAATACATCCCGCTCATCGCAAATACCTCAGGTTTGTAATAGTGGGGCAACATTATCAATTCAAAGTACTACCATTCGGAGTAACTACTGCTCCCAGAGTATTTACCAAATGCCTGGCAGTAGTCGCTGCGCATCTGCGAAGACAACATGTTCACGTCTTCCTATATTTAGACGACTGGCTTATCAAAGCCAGCACTCTCTCAAAGTGCCTACAGCACACTCAAACAACAGTACGCTTACTGCACAACCTCGGATTTACAGTCAATCTGTCAAAATCCCATCTTCAGCCCTCCAATACACAAGCATATCTAGGGGCCACTCTAGATACACAAAAAAGCTCTAGCCTATCCCAATCCAACCAGAATTCACAATATTCATGCTCTCCTTTCCAAATTTCACTCATTACCAGCTCGGGTATTCATGCAACTACTAGGAATGATGGCATCTTGCATCATGATAGTTCCTTATGCAAGACTGCAAAAGCGTCGCCTTCAAGAATGTTTAGCACGCCATTGGAATCAGTTTCACGGTCTATTGACAGATCTGGTGTTTGTGGACGGCCGCACTCATCGCTCTCTGCAGTGGTGGAATCCACACAACCTTACAAAAGAGCGGCCTTTCATCGATACGATTCCACAGACCGTGCTAACAGCAGACGCATCGCTCACTGGTTGGGGAGCTCATCTCCAAACTCGCACAATTCAAGGATTGTGGAGTCAAAAGGAAAAGCTTCTCCACATAAATCATCTGGAGCTGTTAGCAGTCTTCTTAGCGCTCAAAGCCTTCCAAACTCACCTCGTAGGCAAAGTTGTCCTGATACGCACAGACAACATGACAGCAATGTATTACATACAGAAACGAGGAGGAACGCACTCTCTCCAACTGTCACACCTTGCACAAGACATTTGGAGATGGGCCATTCATCACAAGATTTATCTCCTAGCGGAACACCCCCCAGGAGTGAACAATCAGATCGCAGATCTCCTCAGCAGACAGAGACAACAAATTCACGAATGGGAACTTCACCCTCAAGTTCTTCTCCCCTTCTTTCAGATGTGGGGCTTTCCAGGCATAGATCTGTTCGCCACACACCAAAATGCCCAAACTTCGCCTCCAGGTATCCACACCCGCTAAATAAAGGCAATGCTCTATGGATGAACTGGTCAGGGATATTTGCTTACGCTTTTCCGCCTCTCCCACTCATTCCACTAGTGGTTCGGGAGCTCAGGCAAACATCCCTCACACTAATCCTAGTAGCTCCCACTTGGGCTCGCCAACCTTGGTTCACTACCCTCTTAGAACTATCAGTAGTTCCTCATCAAAAGCTCCATCTCACATCCAGTCTCCTCACGCAGAGCCATGGAGAGATAAGACATCCAGATCCCAAACCTCTCAATCTTGCGATTTGGCACCTGAAGTCATAGTTTGGTTATCTAAATCTTCCACCAGACTGTATGAATATTATTAAAGAGGCTAGAAGACCTACTACAAGAGCTTGTTATGCAGCAAAATGGAAGCAGTTTGTTATTTATTGTAATAACAACCATGTGAATCCACTTGATGCTTCTATTCAAAATATCATTTATCTGCTACCTTTACAACGTTCAAATTTAGCGTACACGTCTATACGCTTACATCTCGCTGCAATAGCTGCTTATCTTCAAAATAGACAACACCTGTCCCTTTTCAGAGTGCCTGCTATTAAAGCTTTCATGGAAGGACTCAAAAAAGTTATTCCTCCAAGACTTCCACCTGCCCCAGTGTGGAATCTTGATATTGTCCTTACCAGGCTAATGGGTCCACCCTTCGAACCTTTACATAAATGTGAACTACAGTTTCTCACTTGGAAAGTAGCTTTCCTCATTGCTATCACATCACTCAGGAGAGTGAGTGAGCTTCAGGCACTAACCATAGAAGAACCATTTTTACAAGTACACCAAAACAAAGTGGTTCTTCGTACTAATCCTAAATTCTTACCTAAAGTAGTTTCTGCCTTCCACATCAACCAATCTGTTGAGTTGCCTGTGTTCTTTCCTCAACCAGATTCTGTGGCAGAACGTGCTCTACACACTTTAGATGTCAAAAGAGCATTGATGTATTACATAGAAAGAACAAAATCTTTTCGTAAGACTAAACAACTTTTTGTTGCTTTTACTGCACCACACAAAGGCAATCCCATTTCTAAATCAGGTATTGCACGATGGATAGTTAAATGTATTCAGATATGTTATGCAAAAGCAAAGAGAACTTTACCAATTCCCCCTAGAGCGCATTCCACTCGCAAACTGGGGGCTTCTATGGCTTTCTTAGGGAATATTCCCATAGATGACATCTGTAAAGCTGCAACATGGTCTACACCACACACATTCACAAAACACTATTGTGTAGATGTGTCAGCCAGACAACAAGCTAATGTAGGCCAGGCAGTTTTACGTACACTATTTCAAACCACTGGAACACCTACAGGTTAACCACCGCTTTGGGAGATTACTGCTGTATAGTCAATGCATAGCATGTGATCTACAGCTCACATGCCTCGAACGGAAAATGCTACTTACCCAATATGCATCTGTTCTTGGCATGTAGAGCTGTAGAGTCGCATGCGCCCACCCACCTCCCCGGTTACCTGCATCTGTTCCAGTACTATCTTACTTGGATAATTACGCATGGACATCTCTATTCTACTCTTACTTACTCCATTCTCACCCTCTGCGGGAAAACAATCTTAACAATGGAGTTGATGCCCATGCGCACTATCACCGAAAGGAGGAGTCACCTACCTCGTGACTGGAAAGACTTCTTCAAACAAAAACAAAGTGCAAACGTCCGGGCCCAACACCAGATGGCGATCTATGCATAGCATGTGACTCTACAGCTCTACATGCCAAGAACAGATGCATACTGGGTAAGTAGCATTTTCCTTTTAAATATAAATACTTTTCTCTTCTAAAAGTGGACACAGTGCAATTTCCGAGTTCTGCAATGTTATTCTATGGAAGGAAGAACAATTTCTTCAAACTGGTATAGTACAGCAACATACAAGACCAATCTTCAGGAGTTAAGGTGAGTGGTGGGCAAGTCCAAGGCAGCACCAGCAGTACACCACCAGCGGCACGGTGGTGGCCGGGTGCAAAACTGCTTCGGGAGCCCAATGTATTTCGATCGAGATCGGTCACTGTGGAAAGAAGATGCAGGCTCTGGCCAGGAGGCCAGTCCGGCTGAACCAGCAAGTGGGCTGCGGCCTTGCGATGCTCGGGGACGGGATGGGGACACCTTTTGTCCTCTTCTTCAAGGCCCAGGGGCAATGGGTTTAGGGGTGTCCTTAGACGTCTGTTTTTTCCTTAATGGAGCAGTTGCGGTTTAGGGGGTCTGGGTGCAGAGGCTTCAGGCTACATCTGGGTGTCCAGGAGGCGTAAAACCATGATGGACTCGAGCTCTGGAGGGCTGGGGGACCTTGTTGACACGGTGGCCCAATTCAACTCGTGCCGGAGGCGGCGGGTGCAGTGGTGACTGCAGGTGTTGGGGTTTGGCGGTTCCTGAGGCCTCGGAGTCTTCTCTTTTGAAGTTTCTTCAGAACAAGGAGGTCTTTAGTCTTTTTCGAAGGCATGCAATCCTCCCAGGTTTCTGGAGTCAACCACTGCAGGACAAGTCGACTCTGGTGCAGTTTTCGAAGACAAATGCAGACAGGCCAGCGGGACTGCTACCAGATCAGCTGCTTCTTCTCTCTTCTCTGCTTTTGCGGCTCTTCGATGTCCTCTCTTCTTAGGTCATCAGGATCTGTTTCCCAGGTGTGAGGGACTCTCCTAAATACTGAATTTAGGGGCGTTTGGGGAGTATAGGGTAGTAGACAATGTGCTACTGACCTTTGGGGTCACTACGCCCCCTATATGACTACTTCCTGTGGGAAGTGGGCATAACCTTGTCCCAGAATTCCTACGTATGCCATCACAAAGATGGCTACTTCTGAAAAATTGTGTCTACCTCACAGTAGCACACCTTAAAGGATGGTACTAGCCTGTAGGTGGCATGCCTACCTGAGTAGATAATTCCCCCCCCTGTCCAGGTGCCTAGGGGGTTCTGGACAAAGGGGGGCGGTTTCCTCTCCTGTGAGGGGAGCCAGATTTGCATTCCAAAGGCAGCAGCTCTTTGAGGCTTGCCGGCCCAAGAAGGTTAATCAGCAGGTCATCCTGTGGGAGGGGTTATTACACCTTCTTCCTGAACAGGCTTTTGTTCTGGGTCTCCTGTGAGCAAAAGGCTCTCATCCTAGGAGGTCAGAACAGCGTCTTGAGTGGCAGGCTGGCAGAAACCAGTCAGGAAGGACACCAGGTGCCCTCTGGGTGCATGTATTGGTGAATCCAACACTGGCATCAGTGTGGGTTTACCAATATGAGATGTTTGATACCAAGCATCCCTATTTTCAGTGAAGCCATCCTGTAGCTGGGCAACTTGTTTTCACCAGTGTCCAGCACGTCTTGTGTGAAAGTGCCTCGTTTGTAGTGCACAGGGTCCCTGCCAACCAGCTTCCCTGTGCCAGTGCTTCTTCCCTAAAAATGATTCCACAATAGGCCCTTCAGGCCCCCTGTAAGTCCTTAGTAAATGGTACCTGGATACCTAGGGCATTGGGACTGAAGAGGGTCCCCTAGGGACCCCCTCACCTAGGCCACGCAGACTGCCACTGCAGTATGCATGGCCTGGTGCAGATAAAAACGACAAAGTTGACATGGCACACCAGCTGTTTGCCATGCCAACTAGCACTGCCTAAAGTTTAGGTAAGTCACCCCTCTAGCAGGCCTTCCAGCCCTAAGGCAGGGTGCACTATACCACAGGTGTGGCCATATCTGCATGAGCAGATATGCCCCTACAATATTTAAGGCCATTCTTAGATATTGTAAGTGCCAGGGAAGCCATAGAGAATACATGGGCTGGAAACTCGACAACTCAAGTTCCCCAGCACTATGATGGCTTCTCTGAACCCAGGAGTGTTTGGTATTGTAGCAAAGTGCCCCTTTCTGCATGGTTATCCCCCAACGTTTTGCCAGATACCTGATGCCAACTTGACTGAGTGTGCCCTGGTCCCTGCCTATCAAGTTTCCAGGGCCTGTGTCTTTCCCAAACTGTACCTTTGTCTCCACAATTGGCACACCTCTGGGCCACCTGTAAGTCCCTTGTAAAAGGTACTCTTGGTACCAAGGGCCTTGTGACCAGAGAGGGCCTCTGAGGGCTTGCGCATATATTATGCCTCCCTAAGAGATCCCTCACCTAAACACCCACACACTGCCACTGCAGGCTGCGTGTTCTGATGCAGACTAAACTGAAGTGTCGACATGGCACTCATCCCTGGGTGCCATGCTCCCCAACACTGCCTATGGCATGGGTAAGTTGCCCCTCTAGCAGGCCTTACAGCCCTAAAGGCAGGGTGCACCATACCACTGGTGAGGGCATAGCTGCATGAGAACTATGCCCCTTCAGTGTCTGTACCATTCGCAGGCATTGTAAGTGCAGTGAAGCCGTTTTTGGTGTATGGGGCTGGGAGTTTGTCATTACGAACTCCACAACCCCAGAATGGCTCCACTGAAAACTGGGAAGTTTGGTTCCAAACTTCTCAGCACATTAAACCCATACTGATGCCAGACCTAAGAGCAAGAAGGACCGAAGAGCCATGCAGCAGTGGCGAAGAAGACGATGACTGACTTGGCCCCAGCCCTACCAGCCTGTCTCCTCCTCCAGCGGACCTGCTTCCAGAAATCGGCGTGGCCAGCAGCCTCAAGAACCCCAGAGGACCTGTGCTGTCTTCGAAAAAGACCCCAGTCTCCCATGGACACCGGATTTGTCCAGCAAAGAAACCACCACCAGTCTCCGGATCCAGGCGGATCTGTGACTCTTCATCAGATGCCCGAGTTCGAGTGAACCACTTACCCTGAGACGTCTCGCTGGCGATCCTGACCTCGCCTGCACCGGTAGCTGACCTCTCCAAGACACCCCCTCAAAGCCTGCAGCCTCTGTTCGAAGGATTCCCCCCCCTACTGCGACCGGACCCAGCTAAGGAAACGCAACACCAAAAGGCACCCCTGCATCCTCCGCCCTGACTTTGTAGAGCCCAGCTGACGGTGCCCAGGTGTCCCCCAGCTATCCAACTTACCTGTCCAGCCGGTGGTCGCCTTCGTCCAGCCTCCTGGTCCAAGCCTTCAGCATTTCTTTCTGACCGACATCCTCAATTGGTTTCTGTTGGGAACCTGACACCTACTTTGCACCCTGCCGCCCGTGTGCCGCTGGAGGTGCGCCTTTGGTGCATACTTGTGGCCCCCTTTGTGCTTACCTTTGATCCCTGGACCCTGACCCAGAAACCGCAGGTACCTACCTGTGGTCGGTGCTCTTCCGAGTGCCCCCTGTCTCCATAGCACTACATTGTGCCCAACCTCTACATTAACCTCTACACCCGGCCGCCCCTGTGCTGCTCAGGGTGCACTCTCTTTACCTACCTGACCCCTGCCCGGTGTAAGTGCTACCAGCCCAAGACTGAACTACAAAACCGAGTACTTACTTATAAGTCACTAACCTGGTTTTCCGCCATAGGAACACATTGAACTGAAACACTACATTGCATTGCCTATTTTTAACATTGCAGAGCTCTAAAAACTGTAACTGATTGACATTTACAGAAAGCTTTCTTAAAACTGTACAGTGTTTACTGCATTTACAAAGTCATATTGCATTCTTGAAAAGTATTGCCAGTCTGGCAAACTGTATAACTTACCTGCACTAAGTGATCCTTGGTTCTAGTAATACATAACAAAGTAACAACTTTTTATACAAACAATTGGTCTGGATTCAGTCTGTGTGTGTGTAACACTATTTCTTGCATTAGTGTGTACAACAAATGCTTAACACTACCCTCTGATAAGCCTGACTGCTCGACCACACTACCACAAAAGAGAGTACGGTATTATGCCTCTGCTATACCTCTGGGATCCACTGGACTCTGTACACGCTATACCTTACTTTGGTATAGTATATACAGAGCCAGCTTCCTACAGGTGCCAAACTACTCCTTTCAATAAACCCACACTGATGCCAGTGTGAGATTTATTAAGTCATGTACCCAGAGGGCCTCTCACAGTGTTGTACAACGCAGGTAAAATCATCGCATGCCTTTGCCACGCGTTTTTAGCACGCATGTTTTTTCCGCGAATATGCATTTACAATGCATGCCAATACCACGCATTGTTTTTAGATTTAAAAACAATGTATTTGTGGGGGGAGACCCCCCCCAACGTCCCCTAAACTTACCTTAAATGCGTGGTATTGGCATGCGTTGTAAATGCATATTCGCTGTAAAAAGTTGCGTGCTAAAAAATGCGTGGTAAAGGCACGAGGTAAAAACCTTGTTGTAAAGGCTGTTTCTCCCCTCAGAGGTGCCCCCTGAAAACCTACTAACCCTGGTGTGGTCACAGACTGGCTGTAGGCAGCCTGCCACCACTAGACTTGTTTCTGGACCCCTGGGTCGAGAGCCTCTGCTCTCTGGGACCAGAAACAATGCACATCCTGGGCGGAGGTGTCACACCTCCTCCCCTAGGATGGGCACAGTGCTCGAGAGGAAAGCTTCAAAGGCCTGCCGCCTTTGCAATGTGACCCACCAGCCTCTGCTGCTAACAGAAGATGGCTGCCCATCACCCTTCTTGCTCCTCTGCCTCTTCCTCTCCTGCCAATGTCGCAGGAAGGCACCCCTAGTTCCGCTATCTTGGAGCTTGCTTGTCCAGTGGGAGGACGTTTGGCCTATTTTCTACCTCCATGGAGGTCTGTAACAGATCTCTGGGTTTTGGATATTGTGGAAAATGGGTACTTCCAACCTTTCCAAGAGTTTCCCCCACCCTTTCCTCCCCAACAAGGCTTTTGTACAGTAGAGCATCTTCTGTTCCTCCAACAGGAAGTTCAAATACTACTACAGAAGGGTGCAGTAGAGTTGCTTCCAGAGAGGAACGGGGTCGGGGATGATATTCTTTGTATTTCCTGATTCCCAAAAAGGATGGTTGCTTGCTGCAGATCCTCGGGATTTTTAACTGGTTCCTCAAGCAAGAAAAGTTCAATATGTTGAATGTTGCACAAGAGCTTCTGGCACTGGAGAAGGAAGACTGGATGGTTTTGAACGATTTGCAGGAAGCACATTTTCACATACCTATTCTGAAATCCCACAGGAAGTACCTCCATTTTATGGTGGTGTCTCCGCATTATCATTTTGTGGTCCTTCCGTTTGGGCTTACTTCCGCACCTAGAGCCCTCTCAGCGCACACTTTTCATGGGGACAGTACTGGACACTGCAGCGAATCGAGCCTACCCGCCTCCTCAGAGGATTCCGGACATTCAGGCTATGATTCCGATGTTTCACAATTGAGCGATGGTTCCAGTCATGAAGGTCTTACGCTTGCTAGGTCTGATGGCCTCCTGCATTCTGTTGGTCACTCATGCACGCTGGCATATGAGGGCCCTTCAAGGTGCCTCCGCAGGCAGTGGCTTCAATACAACCGGGATCTCAAAGAATCAGTAAAGATCTCCAGAGACAATGTAGCGGATCTTCGATGGTGCGGTGTGGCCGGCAATCTGTCTCAAGGGAAGCAATTTCACCCTCTACCACCAGTGGCCACATTGAAAACAGATGCCTCCACTTTAGGGTGGGGAGCTCATCTGGGGGATCTGGAGATCAAAGGTCTTTGTTCTTGAGAGGAAAGATTGTTGCATATCAATCTTCAGGAATTGCGGGCGATACAACTGGCTCTCAAGGCCTTCCTCCCTTTCCTTCACGGTCTGTCAGTTCAAGTCTTGACAGATAATGCTACTGCGATGTGGTACATAAACAAACCGGGAGGAGTAGGGTTGTATCCTCTGCACAGAGGCTCTGCAACTCTGGTCTTGGGCTCAGGGCCATCAGATTTGCTTCTTGGCAAATCACTTGGTCGGAGTTCTGAACGTGCATGCGGACAGTCTCAGTCGACACATTTCTGCTGATCACAAGTGGTGTCTCCATCCAGAAGTTGTGCAACATATTTTCTGGATATGGGGGACCCCTCAGATAGACCTATGTGCCACTCAATAGATTGCACACTGCCTGTCATTCTGCAGCCTTCATTATCCGTTGCAGGGAGCTCTGGGGGACGCATTTCAATTGTACTGGCGTGTTCAGCTGTTTTACGCATTTCTCCCCATTCCTTTGATTCCTCGGGTTCTGAAGATTTGCCAAGACCGGGCCCAAGTCATATTAATAGTATTACATACAGACCTTCTTCACCTCTCTCTGTGCCCACCGCTCGGTCTCCCTCACAGGGCAGACCTCCTCTTGCAGTCGTAGAGGCAGGTTCTACACCCCCACCTTCAGAGCCTGCACCCACATGCCTGGATCTCTTTTTCTGTGGTGGATGTTATATTATCGGCCAGAAGACACTCCAAGTTAGTTTATGCTGGCAGATGGGGGAAGTTTGTAAAGTGCTGTGAAGAAACTTCCATTGACCCTTTGAAAGCCCATTTATCTGACATTTTACTCTTTGCGCTGTCCCTAGCACAGCAGAGTTGTGCGTTGCAATGGTTAGGAGTATTTGTCAGCCCTTTAGGCATTCCTCTGCTTACCTGACCAATCTTCTCTTGTTAGGTCCCCTATAGTGTTATGGTTTATTAAGGGACTTAGTAACAAGTTCCCTCTCACTCCGTTTATTATGCCTCAGAGGGATCTTAAATTGGTGTTAACCTTTCTTATGGGTGCTCCGTTTGAGCCCTCACATAGTTGCCCTTTAAGGTTGCTTACTTTTAAAATGATTTTTCTAGTCGCCATAACATCGGCTAGTTGTGTTAGTGAATTGCAGGCTTGAAGTGCAAAACCTCCTTTCACGACTTTCTATGCAGACAGGTTGGTATTGAGAACCAGGACTGCTTTCCTGCAAAAGGTGGTTACTCCCTTCCACTTGGGCCAGTCTATCGCCCTTCCTACTTTCTGTCCTTCTCCACATCCTTCTAAAGAGGATGAAAGGCTTCATCGTTTGGTCCCTAAAAGAGCTGTGAGTTTTTATGTTAACACAACTCATGATCTTCTGCTGGATGATCAGCTGTTTGTTGGCTACGTGGACAAGATGAAAGGAAAAGCAGTGCATAAGAGCGCATTGTCGAGATGGATTATCCTGTGCATCACGATCTGCTACGCCATGGCTAACAAGGCGCCACCTGAAGTTATTAGAGCTCATTCTACTAGAGCTAAGTCTTCTACTTCCGGTTTGGCTAGATGTGTCCCCGTGGTTGACATTTGCAAAGCGGCATCTTGGGCCTCCCTCCACACTTTTGCAAAGCACAGACTCTGAAGTCTGAAGTGAGGAGGGACGGTCACTTTGCCTGCTCAGTGTTGCAGGATTTTTTGGCATAGGAAGACAGGCACCCACCTCCGAGTGCGGGACTGCTTGGGTTTCTATTTAAAAGGTAAGGAATTCACAGGTAGATATATTGACCAGAAGAACAAGTTATTTACCTTCGGTAACACGTTTTCTGGTGAATACAGTATCCACCTGTGGGTTCCTCACTGACCCACCCGCCTCCCCGTTGCTTGTCTGCATATGCCAAAAAAACAGAGGTAATTGTATTTTATTTTTTGTTATACTTCTGACTGTATAGAAGTATATAATGTGTACAGTGTGTGTATATATATGTGTATATGTGTATATATACATATACACACGTGTGTATATGTATGTATGTATATATATATATGTATATATATATATGTGTGTGTGTGTGTGTTTTAATCTTTTATTTGAGACCTACCATGTGCTTCCACATGGATATGGTTGGTTTCAGCAGTTCGCCTCGAAAGCACGAAAAAAATGGTTGGAAACTGACGTCCGCACGCAGACCAGGGCTTCTTATGGCTCTGACATCACACGGAGTCGCATACGGAGCCGTGGCGTTATGACGTCCTCGTCGACATGGGAGAGCTGTATAGAAAAGTTTCTGTAGAATGCTGGCGCATTACCGATATTCAAAACGTGATTAATCCACAGGTGGATACTGTATCCACCAGAAAAAGCATTACCGAAGGTAAGTAACTTGTTTGTAATGTACGTCAACATTCTTCGGACACCTTGATTAGGATGTTTGTGTAGAGCCTTCGGACTCTTTTAGAAAAGGGTGGAGAAATTTCCAGCAGTCAGTTGGAACAACTTCTGCATAAGTCGTTTCAGAAAGTTCACTGGACATGATGAACCTTGCCTCCTCTGAAGGGCAAAGAAGGGTACTTCGAACTGCGTTGTTCGGAGGAGCGGGTTTGCAAGTTCTTCGTCACATTAGTCACTCTAAAAGCAGAAGTACTTTAGCTCTGGAAGGGGGGGGAGTTGCCTGCTTGAAAGTGAAATGCTTGGAGATTATGGGAATTGACCATTTTGCATACCATACTAGTATTTGCCAATTAGAAGGAACCCATTGTGATGGAAAGCAGTGTTAAATTTGTGATTCCATTTTTGTTTGTAGGTAAACAATAAATGATAGATTATAGTGCTTTTTTTTATTGTTTATATTACAACTCAACCATAACATTCATTAACAAGTTCTCAGTGCATACATATAATGCATACAAATATAGGCAAAAGCCTCTTGATTGTGATCACTGCAGTTGGTCCATTTCTTTTTATGAAATGCATATGGCTATCATTAGAACCCCAGTTAGCAACTGTTGTTCTCTTCCAGGGGATACTCATCAATAGTCATAAGCACTGAATTATCCCCGCCCATCTGCGGGATCCCGGAGCATATAGAAATATACATATATATATGAGTATGTTGGGGGATCACAAGTGCATAGCACTTCCGCGACATACATATATACATGTATATAAATACATAAATATGCAGCCTAACAAATTCCAATAAGGCAAAATGCCAAAATTACAAAGGTTTTCCCTGTACAGACAATCTCCTATATACACTCTGTAATAGAGAACATACACTGTAATAGTGTTATGCAAGAAAAACCTTTATTTTCAGAAAAGAAAACATGTAATAGCAGGCAGTTGGCCCATAGGCTGCATAGCTGAATAAATATCACCGTACAGTAAAACACTGGCACCTTGCCTTTAAGGCTTCCAAGAACTTGGACACTTTGCCTTTAAGGCCTCCAGGAGACCCTCTGCTCCCATCATGCACCACAGGTGACAGTTAGGTCAGTTCTTTTTCCGGCTCCTTCTATGAGGATCCTGGAGCTTGAGCTCGACAGTTTTTTCTGACTTTTCTGTCAGGAATTGTTTTCTTTAGTTTTTTGCGATTTTCCTGTGCTGGCAGTGTTTTATTATCATTCTCTGACAAAACTTTTTCTGTCAGAATGCCAGCTCTTTTTCGAAAATGTCCATCCTGTGGAAAGAAGATGTCAGACAATAACCTGTCAGACAATCTTAAAATGAATACTTGATCTAGATCCTCTATAGCTTCTCTTGTGCACACTGAAAGTCTTTCATTTGTTATCATTTACCAGTTGTCTGAAAATGTTTTCTTTCTTTAGAATCAGAAATTTGACAAATCCAGCAAAGAAATTCAAGATTGAAGCAAACGCAGGACAGCTCTATCTGACAGGAGTGGTGGTGTTACACAAAGATGTGAATGTGGTGGTGGTGGAAGGAGGTATGTGCAGCTTCTGCATCCTGGGCTCTTTTTACTACTCTTGTTTCTCTGCCTAGTGCACATGAAGAAATCTCACTAGACAAATGCATGTTGTAATCCTTGGTGCTGTTCCAGGATGCTGTGGCGGGCTTCTTGCAGCCCTTGTGGGTAGCACAATAAAATTTGTATAATCTTGTTGCAGACAAGTTCACTTTAACTCTGTACACAGTAATATGAAAAAGATTCTTCGGCCCAAAAACCCACACCTCTCATTTCACTGATAACCTCTGACGGTGAGTAAACTGCAGGTTTCTACTTCAGTGAATAATAATCCCTCTCTCATTTTTCGCTTTAAATAAACTGCACATTGAACATACAAGGGTATCCATTCCATATTCATCATCTGGGGAGACTATTTGGGAGTGAATACAATTTCTAAATCTGTAATCCTCCTCCTACCTCTACTCAAATCAAATCATCAAATCAAGCTTTATTCGGTATATGCAATATATCCATAAAAGCATTCTACACAAAATACAATTAATCACAGTAAATTTCATAGGAATTGTTTACATGTTTTGAAATTGGGATAAAGATTTCCCATACACAAACATTTTAAAAATGTATTCAGGGCACAATATTTATACTAACATGTCCTCACGGAACTCAAATAAATAAACAAAATTAGAGTAATAAAAAGGAATGCATTTAGATATCAGGATATAAAACTATTCAATTTCATAGCTCAACAGTTCCAAATATGAAAGATCCTTTCTTCTCTTTATAGCCTTTTGAGTAAAGAGAATAGCTGCATTACATGTTATTACATTTTCCAAATTACATATATGATAAAAAGCAGATTTATATGTGTACAATCTGTTGGTAATAAATAAAGGTCGTAAAATTAATTTTCTGAAGTCCCTATAAAAGTTACTAAAAAGTGCAATGTGGTCTGAGAAGATTTGCCATCACACGGGCACTTGGGAAAATTAAAACTCCACTTGCCCATCTTAGGGAATGCAATCTGAAAGTGCAAGGTGCTCAGCCTTAATCTTGTTAAATAAAATCTGTGTTGTAAGTTTCTTATAAAAATAAGATACGGCTGGGTACCCACTGAGATTGGACCTTCACAATAGCATCTAACACATGATTTTGTACTTGATTCAACCTCTCTTGCAGATTCTCTAGATTCTAATAATCTCATTTTTAACTCCCCTTTGCTATAATTCAAAATAGTTTTGGGATCATGGAAATCGATTGCCACTTTACACTCGATTAAAAGACTATGAATATACTGTAACCATGGTATTTTTCTGCAATGATCAAGTGTAAGGCAGTCCGTAATTATATCTTTAGTAAAATGCGTCTCCTCTTTGATCCAGATTCTATACCGGAGTGTGAGCGCAGCCATACTAATCAGGTCACTAATATACGGTACGTTTGTCTCTTTATGGGCAATATATGTAGCCGTTGTGTTAGGTACCGATAGTACCCTTTTTAAAAATTTATTTTCAAGGGTTTGTAATGAAGAGACATCTGTCCTACCCCATAGTGCTCCACCATAACACACCCCAGTAATACACTTACTACCATATAGCTTAAGGATTTCACGTACTGGCTTAGTACCTATTTTGTGGGAGAATCTGAAAATGGCCTCGCTTGATCTTGTAAATTTTAATTTGCATGAATGAATGTGTGAGCTCCATGATACATTTCCGTTAAATAGTAACCCCAGATGTGAAAATGTAGATGTTCTTTCAATGGGTACTCCATCAACATGATGACTTCTATTCTTAGCTCTTTTTCCCCCACAAGTCATGACTAGAATTTTACTCAAATTTATTTTTAAATCTTTTTCAGTCATGAAATTTGTGAAGTTGTCTATCAAACGTTGGAGACCATTTGCAGTCATAGATATTAGGACTGCATCGTCTGCATATAATAAAACTGGGGTTATGCGTTTACCTACAACGGGGGCATCAGCCTTTACACTCTGTAATAAAAGATCGATACCATTAATATATAGTGAAAATAAGAGGCGCAAGAACGCAACCTTGTCTAATTCCACGGGTAACTCTAAAATGTGTAGTACATTTCCCGTTCTGGCCATACCATATCCTTGAAGTTAGATGGGCATATATCTGTGATAAAAAACTAATATCATGTGGGGCACCCATCCCTTCCAACGTTTGCCATAACTTTGCTTGATTCACTAAATCAAACGCACTGGTTAGGTCAACAAAACAAAGATGAAGTTGACCTTCTTTGACAATGGTATATTTCCCTATTAGCAGCTCAAGGTTTACGCACTGCTCAACCGTTCCAATACCCCTTCTGAAACCATACTGGGCTTCTGTTAAAATATTTTTTTCTTTTGCCCAACATTCCAATCTGTCTAGCATAATTCTGCCCATTAATTTAGATGTGGAATCGAGAAGGGATATTGGTCGGTAGCATTTTGCGCTTCCTTTATCGCCTTTTTTAAAAATAGGGACGATCGTACTTTCCGCCCAGGTAATAGGCAACGCTCCACCAATATTAGCATTAAAAAAATTAACTAAAATAGGGGACCAAAAATCAACATTATGCTTAAAAATATCAATAGGAACCCCATCTGGACCTGCGGCTTTGCCACTCGCACTATTCTTTAAGGCAATTTTGGTCTCCTCGATAGTAATAGGTTCTATCTTAGCAATATTTAAAAGGATAAATTTACAGTTTCCATCCGTCTCAATGATCTCATGTGTAGGATTAAAAATATTTTCGAAGTGTATTAACCATTCTTCAGGAGTCACTAGTGGTTCGACTTTGGCGGATGTATTATCCTTAAATAGAGGTTGATCTATTGTTTTCCAAAATAAGATAGAATCCTTAGTCTCTGCCGCTTGGATCGAACTATCCCAAGCAGTCTCCCTAATTTCTGTTTTTCTTAAATTTAAGGCTTGCTTATAACATTTCCGAAGGGTACAAATTCTTTCACTATTTCTAGGTTTTACTTCCTTCAAATCCTTATTTAATCTGGAGCACTGCTGGTTAAACCATCTAGGGTGGTGGTCCCTATTTTTCTTATTCCTATATTTTAAATCTTTAGAAATTTTGGCAGCAATGTTTTGAAAAGCACTTACAATCTCAGTGTTAATAGAGGATTTATCCAAACATATGTTTATGTATTGATTATTTTTTGGACTATATTCTCCATAAAAACTATCGGGTTAACACCTGACCACTTTATGGTAATCCCATTCTCGCTTTGTGTTTTAATCTCTTCTGCAGAGACATACACCTTCTCTCTGTAATAAAATCTTGAAGTCAACATTAAGAGCAGAGGATGGTGATCACTAAACAAACTAGCCTGTATATAACACTTTTCCACAAAGGTCCTACAGTTCCTTGATATCAAAATATTGTCAATACACGACGACGACCTCGCCCCTTCATATGTTTGGTTTACATGTTCTCTCCCGTGTTCACCCAGCTCCATAATTTCTAAATTGTGTTTATGCATAACATGATTAATTGCTTCGCCATAGGAATTATGTGGGAAGTGAGAAATACGGTCAACATAGTCATCTCCGTAACCACATTGGTCCGCTATTGGAATTTTACACAGTTCACAGTTAAAATCACCCACATTAATATAAACTCGCCCCCCCACCCCTTTCAAGAAAACATCCAGCTCCTCTTCCATTGTAATAATTACCCTGTGTCTCGTATTATCGAAAATATTATTGTAGAAGTTTATCACTACAATAGAGTACTGTTTTCCTTTAACACAAAAGAGTAAAAACTGAAAAAACTGTTACTTTGTATAAGTTTTCTTGAGTATCAAGGGGGAAGACACCGCAGATAAGGCTGCTAAGCCTCCTCTAGCTCTCTGATGGGGTTGCTTCAGTAGAGATTGTTTTAAAACCATTTATTAAAAAAAATTCTGTGAGCCAAGTTTCTTGTAATAAAATTAGTGTGCAATTTTGTATACTGTTAAGCCATTCCTTTTCATGTAACTTATTTTTAACCCCTGCAACATTCCATGACATGAGTTTTAATGATCCATGTAGTGAGCAACTAATTAAATTAGTTCCAGGAATGCTATTTGGGGGAATAACATTATTGCTATCAATCGATTGTACTACTTCCTCGCCCAGTCAATCGACCTCACTACAGTTTCCCAGGGGGGCAAACCTATTCGACGTGGTCGGTATCATGTGTGTCACTGTGCTGTGGTAGGCTCTACCGGTTAAATAAGAAGGCTCATTTCTTGGTCTATAGAAATAGCCAAGTGGGACTGCAGTAATACTATCATCAGAACGGTCAGATGGCCAAATATATTTTGCTGATGTTTCTTCTAATAGGGAACCCACCACTTCAGGACTACGGAAGTTTACAACAATACAATCACCTTCACATGATTTTTCCATTTTGCCCACCCAACTCACTCTTCTCAACATGATTATTTCCTGAGTAAGAATAGTTATACTACAACGAGTATGTGAGGAAAACCAATGTACAACCCGATTCTTCAACGATCCCCAAGATTCTATAGTGTTGTCAGACAGTTTTGGAACATTTTTTAAAACGACAACATAAGGGGTAGCCTGGGGAGGTAGACTAAGGGGAACCTCGTGGTGCCTCTTAGGTCGTATTGCTTCTTCTATCGCTAGATTGGATTTATTTTTAAAATTTTGTGAATTATTAACCCTTGGTTTTGTAACTGTCGGGGGCTTCATCTATAGGGTTCGCCAATGTCTGGTAAATTTCATCTGTTTTTACTTCAATTACAGGGACTTGATCAGTTGGTGTTTTCTTAACCGAATTACTACTAGGTGTGGACTTCTGGCACATATTTGATGACAATAAATTTGTAACCAGACCTGTTAAGTGAGCAATGTCCTTTTGCACTTGTTCAATTTCAGACGTGATGCGTCTTTCGATGTCAATTTTCCCATGTAGTTTTTTAAACAGGGTATCCATGCCTTGCATATGATGTGATGGGTCTCCAAACCCCAATCCTTTTTCAACCAATTTTGTACTTTTCCCTTTTTAGGTCTCGCCTGGCGTTGGAGCGCGCATGCGCTCCTCGCCTGCGAGAGCTATAGTAAAGAAGTCCGTTTCGAGAAGGGGACTCGAGCCCCGCCCCTCATTTCCATTGGGTAGCGTCAGCGTTTATGGTAAACGCTGGCTTCCCATTGGAAAGGAGGGTTTTTCGTTGCCTCCCTTTAGCTTTTTGGTGGACTGTCTCGCCTGCTTCACGGCTATCGTGAAGACATTTCTTAGCTTGTTTATTTAACAAGCTGATAAGAAATGTCTTCACGAGAGCAGTGAAGGAGCATGCACCAGGTGTCCTGCAGCCACGCTGGCTTCACGCCTGGAGCATGCGCCAGTCAGCTCTCTCATTGGTCTGCAGCGCGGTCCTCCTTTCACTTTCGGGACCGCGCTTGTTTTCTTAAGTTGGGAAATCTACAACTAACACAGCTTGGATCATGCAGCCAGGAGCACCCAGGAAGCTTATGGAAATTGGAGCAAATCTGTGACCTGATGGGGGGCACGAAGCGCTATATTAATTAAGCACTTAGCGCTGCATTATTTAAGCACATAGAGTAGCTGCTTTCTCAACAATTGGGAAAGTGCTTTAGCTCTCGCAAGGGCAATAAAACACTGTATAAATATCAATAAAATGCAGTTTCTGTAGGGACAGCTGTAGATGTGCCATTTTCTCTATCCTACACTCGTCTTACGTTTCATTGCACCGTTTGTAATGTTACCATAAGTCATGCATAAGACGTGCATAAAACATAAAAATCTGCACCCCTCTCGCCCACCCCCCCCCCCCTGGTTCCTGCATTGTGTTTCACTCACTGCACAAGGAAAGCAATCTTCATACCCAGATGCACAGCCTCCAATTGGAAGTGAAGTGCGGACAAGCTCCTGTGCGCAGACAGAGATAAAAGCCTTTATTCACTAGCTGTTGACAGCAAAAACAATTCATATTTTATAGGGTAAACAGAACCTTCCCTGTGGGGGTTGCAGGCATTCAGAGGGGTTCTTTGTTTCCCTTTGAAGAGTCTAATGGAGTATTCCGACTCGCTGTCCCTGCATTCTGTGAGGCTCAGTGCGCCGCCAGTATTCCCACTGATGGCGCAAGGTGTTGATTAAAAATACGCAGGTATAATCCCTCTTTCGAAAGGCGATCCGCGCGCTCCTGCTGTGAGAGAAAGGAAGGGACGTCTGCCATAACCCACTCGAAGTGGATTCGTTTTACCAGCTTATTCATTTTTAAGGCTGTGCGAGTGAAATCTGCGGTGTTCGTGAGATCTTCCGTTTGCGGAGAGGCACGTGCAGGGGGGAAATGGTATTGGCCTCCTGTACACAGAAACCTAATCAACTTAAATGATGAATCTAGGGTACGATTCTAGTACTCCCTCCCTGGAGACTTTTCAAACTCTTTTAAGATCCAGGTGTAGGAAAATGCGCATTTTGACAATGCTTCATACTGGTATATGTACCCAGGGCACAAGTCCTAAACAAGCATTAAAAATGCAATAGGTCTCGCCTTTCATTAAGTTAAAGCCATTTGCTTTGCTATACAATACCATTAGCAAAGCAAATGGCTTTAACTTAATCAAAGGCGAGACCTATTGCATTTTCAATGCTTGTTTTGCTTTTTGGTTTGTATTTTGAGAGCTAATTTTCGTGTTAAGTGTCTGCTGCTTACTCTTTTTCGCAGGAGGAGAAATCAAATCAGAAGTGTCCGATACCGTTGATATTTCAAGCGGGAGTACTGATACACAAGGGCCCAATTTAGTAGGGCAATCTGAGTTTGTAAAAGTAGAACTATTGCCTTTCTTACTGTTACTTATGTCATATGCTCCAGGCTCAAGAGCAGATTCCTTTTCGCGAGTCTGATCCTCCACAACTGAATTTACCTCCCTTTGGGCCGCAGTTAACGCCGTTTTCGTGGCCGCTAATTGCTCCTTCACTTGTACTATTTCATTGTTAATGAGGCCCATGGCGCTTTTCAAATACTTTGTAATCTGTGCATTTTTCCCCACAGGCTTCACTTTGCTTAATGTCAATTTTCTTTTGCCCATCTTAGTAAGGAACGCTCCAGAGACTATACCCAAAACAGATAGAAAAAGCCCTTACCGTTTTTCTGTACTTCGGATTAAAGGACCAAGATGTATGGCCCAGCTTAGCTTCAGTCGGTCTCGCCCGGGCGCAGACTGGCCCGCCCGCGCGCGTCCCACGCTGCGGGAGCCCTGGCTGCTACTTAAGCGCCTCCTGGCGCGTAGGATGACGTTGGCGGCGCCAATGCCGCTTGGCAGTCTGGGCAGTGTAGTTTTCCCCCTTAACACGGGTCCGGTAACCGGTCCGGTTGCAGACGAGTAACGCTTACGGCTGGAATGAGCTCCCGCGCTGCGGAAGCCCTGGCTGCTACTTAAGCGCCTCCTGGGGCGTAGGATGGCGTTGGCGGCGCCAATGCCGCTTGGCAGTCTGGGCAGCGTAGTTTTCCTCCTTAAAACTGGTCCGGTAACCGGTCCGGTTGCAGACAAGTAACACTTACGGCCGGAATGCGCTCCCGCGCTGCGGGAGCCCTGGCCGCTACTTGAGCGCCTCCTGGCGCGTAGGATGAAGTTGGCGGCGCCAATGCCGCTTGGCAGTCTGGGCAGTGTAGTTTTCCCCCTTAAAACTGATCCGGTAACCGGTCCGGTTGCAGCCGAGTAACGCTTACGGCTGGAATGAGCTCCCCTCTACTCATTTTTCGGTTTTTGGTAATTCTGAGCTAATTTCCAGTGTGGCAGCATAAGTGCATGGCCACTCAACATAAATGGTGGCTGCATTTTAGGCACAGGGCATCTTTTCTGCGTGCAATGTATTCTTTCTTCGACCTCTGATCCACTCTTCAATCTTCTTTGATGCTCCTGCTTATTTGCTGCCTTGTAAAAGAATCCCTCTTCAAATGAGACGGGGAAGGATAGGCGTAAAAAACGTGGGGTTTCTTGCTTTAGTAAAGATGGCCAAAGATCATCCAAAGATTGACAAATCATTCTACATCATGGTAGCTCCATTGAATTCATGAACAGTGAATGCCTGAACCTATCTGCAGGTCCTTGAAACACTCCGCGAGAGAAGACATATTAGGTTTGTCGTTTTAACACAAGGTTATCTAGAATCACACATCTTTAAAAAGACAACGGATACAACGTTTTAAGTAAAAATGCCTATTGTTTAAAATGAAAAAAAGTGCAAGAAATTGAGCTGCTAGGAAGCACAAAGTCACAGATAGGAAATCTGCATCATGCTTTTAAGCCATATTTTTTATCCAGCCAAGCTGACCTTCAAATCACTGTGGTCACTGATTAGGTAGCTGAGAAACCATTTATTTTGAATTGTGAGCAAAGAATTAGGATCTTGAAAGAAACTGGCATCCTAATTTAACTTTCATGATTTCCTGGGAAGTCGGGCAGGTGGGTTCAAGATTCCCATTTTAGATAACCATTGTTTCAAGTAATTCTCCTCTTAGAGTAAATGGATTTTAACTGTATTTTTTGGGAGACAGGTACTCATACAAAGTGGAGTGCTGTTTGTGCTAAGCATGCTGCAACAATGGAAGGATGAGTGGTGGTGGGCTCCATTAAAACTCACGGTCTTGGAAATGTTGATCTTATTAAGAGCACAGCGGTACAGGTTTTTAGCCAAGACGAGGAACCACTCTGTTTTAGATGTCCTGTGTGTTCAATAGTTGATGAGTTTCCTCCTCTGAGCCCAGTGTGTCCTCCTCTTAAGGGTATTCCACTTGGCAGTCTCAGCTGTTTTAAAGTGAATACCACATGTACAGGTGATATTCCCATTGCAGAAGGTTAAAGTTCAGCGAGTCAACCACTCCACTTGCTTGTTTTCAGGCAATACTACAAGCATCATCCAGAAGAGATGCAACTTCTCACCTGACAGTTGTGCACAATTTATCTTTTTGAAGCCGAGAAGGGCACATGCAGGTTTTCTCCTCCCTTCTTTTTAAAGGGTCAATTCTGACAACCTGCAACTAGGGAAGGAGTAAATTCAGAATTACCAAGAAAGGAAAATTTGCCATCGGTGTGGTCCTTCACAACACACCATCCTTTTTGGAGTGTATGACATGCTGCAATTTTGTATGGCTCGAAAAAATGTGGAAATGGATGTGTGGTGCACGGTAGGTGTGGGATTTGCATTTTTTTAAAATGCTTTTTATATGCTTGTTTGCAACATCATAGCTCTCCAGGATAACTCAGATTTTTGTTTTTTAAAGATGTTCTTGTCTTATGTGGACTATTTACTGTGGATATGCCTATGTGTTTACTGCTCAACAAATTTCAGCATTACCATTTTGTTTTTCTTTAAAGGTCCAAAAGCACAAAAAAAATTTAAGCGTCTGATGTTACATCGAATAAAATGGGATGAAAAGTCAAGTTCGAAAGGACGCAGTGAGTGTTCATCTTTATTAAGATTGTCAGTGGCTCTTAATCTCTTATTCTATCTGCTCTTAGCTACTTTTTTTAACACATTTTGTTGTATTTATAACATACACATTGAAGCATTTCAGCAATGCATGACCAATACAATTGCAGTACAGGATATATAAGAATTTCAACAACACAGATCAAACCAGTCCGTAATAATTCCACCAACATCCCAATATATTTTGTTATGTTTGTGTGGGCACCCTCTGGCTTTGTATATTGCTTTGTATATGGGTTCCTCCATCTTTGCACACCAGTCCATTGCCTTGTGCCAGGCATGGTTCTGAGGTGCATTTGCAGAGATCCACACCTTGGCTATTTTTCTTTTGACAGCTAGGGTGCCAAGGCCCATCTGTGTCTATCACTGTTGCTCCCTCTCCGGACTTCCATTAAGCCGAGGAGCGCCATTTGCAGCGTGGGATCAATTAGACATTAGAGCACTCGGCACAGGGAACAAAAACGGCCCTCCAATAAGTGCAAGTCGGCTCAGTGCTCGTCACATCTGGGGCAGGCATGTGAGGAGCGCTTACGAGCCTTTCACAGCCACAATGATGTCAGGTAGATGGTGTGTAAATATCTGAATTGAATCAGTCGAAGCCTGACTGATATGGCCAGTTCCATAATGGCTTCTCTCTCCTTACAGTTCTCCAAGGGGCCTACCATGACTCCCATTTAGATCTCCCCAGGAAGAACAGGTTGGGGGAGTAAATAACCAGCGACTTGTAGATTTGAGAGATACCCCCTGTCCTAGTGGCCCCATGAGTAGATTGTTCTACATTGGGCTAAATTTGCCGCCCTCTCTCCCCCCAGTGATAATGTGTAGCACGTTAGGGCATGCCAAAGTTGTAGGAATTTCTAAAACTGGGACTGATGGAGGTGAGAATCTATCTTGTTCAAGTAACTCTTAAAATGGCAGATATGAGGTTTCAACATATTACTAACCATTTTGTAGAGGAAAGCTTCTATTCCTATTCATCCCCAGCCAGCTAAATTTGGCCTTAATGTCCTGGTGAGAGTTCATAACACAGTTGTAGAAGGAACCTTTGTGCACAGGTGATGCTCCAGTGCCTGAAAAGGAAACCAAAATGCTGGATGCTACCAGTAAGAGGGTAGCAGTAGGAGCCGCTACCCACTAGAGGATAGCTAACTCTGTCTTCTCTCCCACTGACTGGTTCAGTGGGATGAGTTGCTAGTTAGTCCAACATCACCTAGGCTCCTTCAAAAAGAGGGGAGGAGATAATTGCAGAGGGTGAAACTTTCTAATGCTACCATCCGCTGCACTCTTGACGCTGCAAACACTACATCCCGGGGGCTCAATACCAGTATCCGCATCAGACGACCTGCCTGACTCATGTCAGCAACATCTGCTCAACCTGCTTTTTGATGGAGAATGCTTTTTTGGACCTGATGATTGATCAGATGTTAGAAAAAATCAAAAAGGACAATGACACCCCAAAAATCATGTATACCCTTAAAACCGCATCACCTAGGGACTCCTTCTGGTGACAATACTACAGGGCAGACTCTAAAGCTGCTTCCTGAAACTTCACTCCCTCGTACCAGAAGCAGCAGCCACGCCATCAGCAAACTGCATGAGGGTACACAAGGGGTCTCTATAGGGAACTATAACTGAGGCAGGGGCAAAGAAGGTTCAGGTAAAGAGGCATCTACCTCAAAACATTGTCTCCCCTTCTCTCATCTGTGATCACACACCTGTTGAGGGGAGAGTGCAGGATTTTCTTCCCTACTGGCAGGAGATCCCATCAGACAAGTGGGTATTAGTAGTGGTTTGCCAAGGCTACTACCTAGACTTTTCCACCCCCCTCCCCCTCCAAATGTCCACCCTGCAAACACACCCTCCACAGCGACTATCTCACCAATCTGCAGGAAGGGGTACAAGCGATCGTTCAAAAAGGGGGCCATAGAACAAATGCCCCCGCCACCAGCCAGGCAGGGGAGCCTTTGCTACCATTTCCCTCCGAAACAGATTCACAATAATTGCCACCAAATTACATCTGCAGTCCCTTCATGTGCAGTCCTAACTAGAGGCTGTACTAAACTCTGTTGGAGGCAAGGCCTCTACCAGCCCACAGAAGTTGTTGGCCTTCTAGCAGCTCTTACCTCTTTCTCAGCCAAACTGTCAACTTTCAGTCAGCACCTATTGGGCATGATGGCTTCTGCATCACCATAGTACCATACGCCAAGCTCCACATACAGGAATGCCTCTCAGCTCAATGGTCGCAAGCGGAGGGTCAGGGGGAATATGTAGTGTTGGTAAATGCCAGCACCCATTACTCTCTGCAGTGTTAGAACAGCAGCAGTCTGTTGCAGGCCAGACTATTGCTAGACTCTATTCCGCAAACCTCCATTACCTGTGACTCCTCTTATGCCGGCTTGGGGTTCATCTTAACCACCTGGCCATACAAGGGGTGTGGTCCGTTAATCTCATGTGCACCACATCAATTACTTTGCCCTGAATTGAATTAGGGGGAAGACAGGCTTAGGTGGCAAGGTAGTACTACTCAAAACGGACGCCATGACAGCCATGTTCTACCTCTAGAAACGGGGCTGTAATCACACACACCCACCATCATAACTCGCACAAAAGACATGGCATTGGGCACCCCACCATCCTGTTCCTCTCTTGACTGAATACCTTACGGTGGTGGACAACAACTTGACTGACTTGCTCGGCAGGACGTGTCAAAAGTGGGAACTCCACCTGCAATGCCTAAGCTATTACTTTCAGTTCTGAGGCACTCCACACACAGACCAAATTGCCACTCCTGAAAATGGAAAATGCCCCAAAATAGTTTCCAGGCACCCACGCTACATGGGCAGTGCACTATGGATGGACTGGTCAGGGATCCTTGCCTACACTTTTCTGTCTTTTCCACTCCTTCCATTCATAGCCTGTAAGATGCAGCTAATCTCCTAGCGCCTCATCCTTGTAACCCTCACTTGGGCCAGACAGCCCTGGTAAGCCACACTCCTCAACATTTCAATCGGCTCTCATGAGAAGCTGCCCAACAGGCTGGACCTTCTCACCAGGCGTCAAGGTCAAATCTGACATCTACACATGAATCTAATGATTTGGCCGCTGAGGTCCTAGAGTTGGGCTACCTACTACTTCTACAAAAATGCATGGACCTCTTACGGGAGTCTCGCAGCCCTACCACGAAAGTCTGCTGCACAGCAAAATGGAAAAGATTTGTCCATTTATGCTTCCCTAAAAACCTGGATCTCCTGAAACTTGCTTTTTAGGATCTCGTCTGTTACTTGCTTTGTCTATACTTCCATACAGCTTCATTTAGCAGCCATAGCTGCTTAAATGCAAAACGGGGAACAAGCCTCCTTTTTCCTTACCCATAGCTAAAGCCTATATGGAGATTCTCAAGAGTCATCCATCCTAGAGTTCCCCATGGAACCTCAACATAGTTCTCCCCAAACTCGTGTGACCCCTTCTGAGCCTTACACTCTTGCCCCCACCAGTACCTTTTCTGGAAGGTTGCTTTTCTTGTGGCCATCACATCTCTCAGATGTATTGATGAACTGTAAGCCCTCACACTAAGATAACCCTTCACTCAGGTTCATAAAGACAGAGTGGTACTCTGGACTTATCAAAAGTTCCTTCCTAAGGGGGTTTCCCTTTTTCTCTTCAGTCAAACCATAGAGCTCCCTGTCTTTTCTCCCTCAGCTAGACTCTGTAGCAGAAAAAGCCCTTCACACTCTAGACATTGAATGAGCTGCTCTCATGCACTACATTGATAGGACCAAGCCCTTTTGCAAAGCTGACCAGTTGTTCATAAACTTTGCTAAACCTCACATGAGCCATCTGATTTCCAAAGTAGGCATCGCCACGGTGGATAGTTAAATTCATCCAAATCTACCAAAAGAGCTCTCCCTGTTAATTTCAGGGTACATTCTACACACAAGAAGCTGCAATCCTGGCTTTTCTTGGCAATATTCCATGAGCTCATAGTATCAAAGCAGCTACTTGGTCAACCCAACACACCTCCACTAAATGCTGTGTGGATATCTTAACCTGACATTAGGCAATGGTTGGCCATATGGTCCAAAGGATGCTATTTCAGACATCTGCATTATCCACATACTAGCCACCGCTTGTAGAAGGGAGTCTATGCAGAGCATCTAACGTGTTGTTTACCCTGTGAGTATCTGTTTATAGTTTATAATGCTGTAGATTCACATGCACCTGCCCTCCTCCTCAGAAGTGTGTGGCTCTGATCACAGATTTCGTCATTTTCAAAATAACTCCTTTCCCAATGCACAGGTACACCATAATTTCTGTATTCACCTCTCCATATTACTCTCACCCACTGTGCGAAAATCAATCTAACATGGAGTCTGTGCTCATGTGCTTTGTCAACTAAGGAAGGAGTCGCAGTCCATCTTGTGTCTCGAAAGACTTTATTTGAAGAAAAACAACTTGCAAAGTCAGAGCACAACAATAGATCTCAGGAGTATGCAGACCATGTTAATCTACAGCATTACAGACTACGAATAGATGCTTACAGAGCGAGTAATATTTTCCGTCTCCTTCATAAGGCTGTTGTACACCCACGTTCAGGAATGCCTATACCGCATCTTTCAAAGTCGCTTTCATGGGCCCTCGATGTTGCATGTTGATAAACCTCCATCAAAACATGGTCATGTTCGAAAGCACTCTCTCATCATGTGAAATGGAACCGTCACTTATTGTGTGTTGGCAACCACCCATTCATCCATTACATAATCCACCCTACCTCGGTTCCAACACTCCGTGGTAATCTACAAAGGCTATTGGCCAGAAATTCCCCTTACCCCCGCTTATATCCGACTTCAAAACTGTACTCATGACATTAGCATCCATATTGTGATTTTTGTCATTTTTTTTTTTTTTTTTAGCAAGCAGGACTAGCCATTTGGTTGTGAATTCATCTTGTGGCCATTGATCAATCTTCACTATAAATTCTGTTCCTCACAAATGCCTCCTAAAATAGTTTACTGTCTACCAACATGCCAACGCCTCATTCAGTTGTGGCATAATTATTCTCTTCCAGGGGATCCTCATCAATAGTTATAAGCACTGAATAGTCCCGCCCACATGCGGGGACCCCGAAGCATATACAAAATACATATATATGTATGTTTAGCCAAAAAAAATGTATGTAGTACCTTCAAACATACATATATACATGTATATACATAAACATGCAGCCTAAAATCATTCAACAGGCTATGCTGCCAAAATTGCATTGGATGTTTCATTTAAAAGAAAAATGCGTTTATATAGCATTTCTGTAAAAAGGAACATGCACTCCTCTAGTGTTCCAACATAGCCTTTTATTTTCAAAGAAAAAGGCAAGTAATAGTAGGCAATTAGCCCACAGGCTGCATAGATAAAACCACAACAGTAATAAACTGGTGCCGTGCCTTTAAGACCTCCAATACCTCCCTGCATGCACCACAGGTGACAGTTAGGTCAGTTCTTTTTTCCGGCTCCTTCTGTGAGGATCCTGGAGCATTGAGCTAGTCAGTTTTTAATTGTTTCCAGTCAGAAATTGGTTTCCTGATAATTTTTTCCTACTTCATTCGACGTTTTGTGGCTGCTGGCTTCCTTTTCTGACGATTTTAAGAACTTTTTCTGTCAAATGCCAGCTTTGTTCAATAAATGTCATTCCTGTGGGAAGAAGATGGCAAAGTCAGACCCACACTCTGTCTGTATTGTGTGTTTACCATCCTCACACTATCCAGAGAAGTGCTATTATTGCCAGCAGTTTTCCAAGAGAACACTTTGAGACAGAGAGAAGATAAAGCTGCATGCCTTATTGGAGAGAGGAAAAAGATCAAAAAGTGGCCTTGGGAGCTCCCATGCTTTTAAAGAGCCCTCCTCTCATGAAAAATCGCACAGGTCAGAGAAAAAACAACGTTGTTCTGCTTCTCCAGCATCAAATAGGAGGCAGATACCTGATTGTTCTCCTTCGGCATCACGGTCGACGTCGGCGAAACATTCACGGCATGCGACGATGTCGAGGGACAGATCGCCCTTGAGGCTCCGCCATCACAAGGCAAGTCGACGTTGAGACGCGTTGCTTCAGGCTCGGAGGATGTGAGACCGCAGAAGCGTAAGTTGACGTCGAAAAGCGGTCTTGGGTTGACGTTGAAAAAACTCCTGCTTCGCCTTTCACCGATGTCGCTGCATCGGTCGGTATCCAGGACTCCGCCGTCGGTCGACGTTGAGGACCCCGCCTCAGTCACATAGGCGTTTGATGTCGAGGGTGTCACCATCGGGGTCACCGGTTCCAGTCCGGCGTTCGACGTCGAGGGACATTTCGACAGTCTTCCCAGAGAAGGAACGGCGTAAACTATCTTCGCCTTCCAAGAATCCTACGGCGGGGACAGACATCATGACGTCGAGGCCCCCCCCGCCCCCCAATCGTCAGTGGAGGTACCGGCAAGGCAGAGGTCTACGTCGAGGTCCAGACGTTCGACGTTGAGAGAGGCATCTTCTTCCCCAGGTATCCAGATCATACAAATCTCGCTGGAGGGATCTCCGGCTCACAGGAAGCAGACCCCTCCGGTTAATCTATCTCCAAGATGGTTACAGAGGGTTCGGCATTGGAGAACTCCACCTAGAAGTCCAGGCTCAGACTTCTTACAAACTTATTCGCCTTGCAGGGTTTCTGCTGGCCCTCCACCTGCTGCGTCTACGGGGAGATCTGCACATAGATCACCAAGGAGAACTAGATCTCCTCCAGCTCGAAGATCCCATTCTAGAATGCCACTTACAGTCGAGATCTAGTCATTCCTCCAGATCAAGAAGAAGAAGCAGACGAAGATCTCCGTCATGGTCTACGTCGTCACGTTCTTTTGTGAGAGACTGTTCATCAACTTTGTCGGCTACTCCTCTGGCTAGTGTATCTCCAGTGGACGACATGGTTACCTTTAATGAAGTCCTCTGCAGAGGTGCCAATAAGTTAAACATTGACATGCTTGTACCAACTACGTCTTCATCTGTTATATTTGAGACACTGCATCAAAGATCCCCAGCAAGGCCTTTGCTTCCTCTGGTTCCTGGGATGCTTGATCCAGCAGTGCAAATCTTCACTCCAGCTGCGGTGGGGTCTGCTCCTCCACGCATCACCAAAAAATACAAGGCTCCAGACCAGGATCCACTGTTTCTAAGAACAGATCCACCTCTGGATTCTGTTATAGTGGCAGCAGCCAGGAAAACACATCCTGGATCAGCATCCTCTTCAGTGCCTCCTGAGAAGGAGAGTAAGCACATGGACTCTCTGGGTAAGAAAATGTGCAATACCTCGGCATCCTTCATGAAGGTCGCTAGTGCCTCAACACTCCTGGGGAGGAATGACCGGTCTCTGTGGGACTCTTTGGCTAGATTCACTGATAAACTTCCCAAGGAAGACGAACAAGACTTTCGTGAGATCTTACAGGAAGGTGGTCTTGTTGCGAACCAGGTAATCAGCGCAGTTGCGGATGCCTCTGATTTGGCAATTCATGGGTATTCCCATGGCATTTGTGCTAGGCGTTCGGTCTGGTTGTGGCTCACTGGTCTGAAGCCGGAAGCATAACGCAGAATTATAAACCTTCCCTTCAATGGTACCTCCTTGTTCAGCACTCATGCCAAAATGATGATGTCCAAGATGAAAAGGGAGTTGTACACTTTGAAGGCGATCAGCCTTGAGAATTGTAAGGATTTTCTATGCAAATACCGACCGTATGACCATCGTTTTTTTTTTCAACAGAGGGTTCAAGCCCCTCACTGGTCGACTCAGCAACAATAGCCCAGGTCGCATTACCACCAGTGTCGCCCAGGACGAGGAAGGTGAGCCCCTAGAACAACACAGTCGTCAGCAAAGCAATCTCCAAAACAGTGCGCACTAGCTTCCCCCATCCCAATTGCCCACTATGAGTGGAGAAAAATCGCAAAAGACAAATGGGTACTCAATATTGTGCAGAATGGTTACTTGCTCAGATTCAAATCCCCGGTTCCACCTGTTCCACCTCGGGGAAGGTATGTCCAACAACATCAATTGTTACAGGCAGAGGTGGATACCTTACTAAAGAAAGACGCTATAGAGGAAGTTCCTTTTCTACAACAGAGACAGGGAATTTATTCCTGTTACTTCTTGGTTCGGAAAAGAGGTCCTACCCAGGAATACAGACCAATACTAGACCTGAGACATTTGAACAAGTTCATCCGCAAAGAGATTTCGGATGTTAGCACTGCACCAGATTTTTCCCCAACTCCATCAAGGGAACTGGATGTGTTCCATAGATCTTCAGGACGCATATTTTCACGTGCCAATCTCCAGGAAAAAAATCAGAAATTCCTGCGTTTTCAGGTAGCGTCTCAACACTCCTAGTTCAAAGTCCTCCCGTTTGGGCTCAAATCAGCCCCCCGCACGTTCTCCAAATGCATGGCAGTAGTAGCAGCTTTTCTACACAAGCAGATCATTGTCTATCCGTATCTGGACGACTGGTTGCTGAAAAGTTGGTCACCCACTTTGCTGCAAAAACATCTTCAATTATGCATTTGAGTGCTAGGATGGCTGGGTCTTCATATCAACTACAAGAAGTCCATTTTCAATCTGACCCAAAAGATTCATTACCTGGGGGCGTCTCTGGACACCGTAAGCACAAGCGTGTGTCCTTTAGAGGAGAGGTTATTCTCAATACACAAGTGCTGCACTCTCCTCAGCTCTCATCTTCCCACAGTCAGGCAAGTGTCCTCGCTCCTGGGCTCGATGGCATCCTGCATCTTCATCGTCCCAAATGCCAGATTACACATGCGTCCTCTACAGCAAGCTTTGGAGGATCAGTGGTCGCAAGTCTTGTACCGTTAGGAAAACACAGTGGCGCTCCCTCATTCAGCCAAAGATTCACTCAAATGGTGGATGAAATTATCACATCTTCTAAAAGGAGTTCCTTTCCACCAGGATCTTCCCAGCCAGACGATTATCACGGATGCTTCCCTCCAGGGTTGGGGGGGGCTCACATGGGTCCTCTCCAAGTATAGGGACTGTGGTCAGAGGCAGAGCATGGTTATCATATCTATATGCTAGAACTGAGAGCAGTACATCTTGCGCTTAAGTCATTGCTTCCATCCATCCGGACACAACCATGTATTACATGAACAAACAGGGAGGAACCAGGTCGAGACCTCTCTCACAGGAGGCTCAAACCATTTGGAAGTGGCTACTCGCAAAGAAGTTAACCATCTTTGCCATGCATACTCTCTAAGACTAGGTGCTAAACGACGAAGTCGCACAGGACATCTTCCAACGATGAGGTTTTCCAGACATCAACCTGTTTGCGTACGCAACAAACGCAAAATGTCGTGTCTTTACATCCAGGTTCCCCCAACCAGGCTCCAGATTGAATGCGCTTTTGATCAAATGGTCGCAGACCTTACTTCATGCCTTTCCATCAATTCTGCTCATTCCTCTGGTAATCAACAAGACCAGAATGATACTGATTGCACCAGAGTGGCCTCGCCAGTTGTGGTATCCGAATCTTCTTCAACTATCCGAGACCCCACACAGGAGGTTGCCTTGCCGTTCGTACTTGCTATCCAAACTCGGGGAGAAGGTGTTCCACCCCAACCTTTCATCTCTGAGATTGACAGCATGGCTCCTGAGGTGCTCCAGTATGGACTTCTAGGTTTGTCTGCAGACTATGAACATCCTTAAGGAGGCAAGAAGACCATCCACCAGAAAGTCGTATGCTTTCAAATGGAAGCGATTTTACTTATGGTACATTAATAATGATTATGTTCCCATTTTAGGGCAGGAACAGGTAATTCTACCATACCTTCTGTATTTAGCCAAATCAAGACTTCTGTTTTCCTCTATCAAAGTTCATTTAGCAGCTATTACAGCATACAGAAAATCTACCACGCAGGCATGTTTTTTTCAGATACCTGTGGTCAAAGATTTTCTGGCACGGTTAAAAAAGGTCTATTCACCAATCAGATCCTCTTCCCCCTCCATGGGAACTGAATATTGTTCTTGCTAAGTTGATGGGTGCCCCATTCAAACCAATCCATAAAACGTCTCTGGAACATTTGTCATGGAAGACCGCTTTCTTAGTGGCCATCACTTCTGCTCGCAGAGTGAGCGAGATACAAGCTCTGTGTTGTAAAGAACCTTATATCATTTTCCATGCAAACAGGGTGGTCCTTAGAACTCATCCGAGTTTTTTGCCTAAAGCGGTCTCGGATTTTCATATTAACCAATTGATTACTCTTCCTACTTTTTTTCCGATCCTTTCAAGTCCTCCAGAGTGGGCTTTGCATTTGCTAAACCTCAAAAGGGTTCTTAAGTTAGACAAAACCAAGACTTTAAGAAAATCAGACCGCCTGTTTGTAAACTATGGTTTCATACGTACTGGTTGTTCAGCTTCCAAACAATCCATCTCTAGATGGATAGTCTCATGTATTACTTTGTCTTACCAGCTAGCTAACCAACATCTCCCTGGTAAACCGAGGGCTCATTCCACCTTGGGAAAGGCCTCTACCTCGGCCCTCCTCAGGAATGTGCCGATTGCATGAATCTGTAAAGCTGCCACATGGCGATCCGTGCACACATTTACTCGCCATTATTGTTTAGACTCTGACAGTCAGGCGGATGCTCAGTTTGGGCAAGCCTTTATAAGGAATCTGTTTGGATAATTTATCCTTGGAGTATTTTGCGGTGACTATATTGGTGTTCGTCCGCAGGATGGTGGGTATGGGCTTGCTATTCTAGTCAGTGCTTATGACTATTGATGAGTATCCCCTGGAAGAGAAGGATAAGTTACTTACCTGTACTTCTAGTTCTCTTCCAGGGGTATACTCATCAGTAACCCTGGGCGTAGTTCGCAGAGTTGCGCTACGCGAAGAGGTAAAAAAACTCCGCCGCGCTACGCGAGCAGCGTAGTGCGATAGGAAAATGCTGTTCGCGGTGATTGCACAGTGCCGGATGCTTGTCCGCACTGTGCAATCATTGCAAACGGCATCATGCACAGTGCAAGCGGTCGTTTTCTGCCGCTCGAGTATATTTTTACTCGAGCGGCAGCTTTCTCAACGCGAACGGGCAGTTTCTCATCGCGAGCGGTCACCAGCATACGCGACCACTCGCAATGAGAAGCCTGACACCTCCCCCCCCCCCACTTTGAGAAATGTCGCCGGGAGGTTTATTTTCCACGCTCGCGCTCACCAACTTGATGTTGCCGATCGCAAACGAGGAAAAATCTCGCTGGGATGTTGATTTTGCTCGCTCGCGGTCGCCAACTTGACGTTGAGGAACGCGAGCGAGCAAAAATGTCCGCTACGCTATGCGTAGCGGATTTTTTCTGCACTCCGCGAGATCCGCGTAACGCGGAGTGCAGGAAACTCTGCAAACTCCGCGAGCGGAGCGTAGTTCACCGCCCAGGCTTACTCATCAGTCATAAGCAACCCGCACGCCTCCCCGGACGAATACCTGTGGTATAGTAGCGTTTTCTTTCTTGCTTCATGATTCCTACATGTTAGTACACCGTAAAAAAGACCTGACCTAACTGTCACCTGTGGTGCATGATGGGAGCAGGGAGGTCTTGGAGGTCTTAAAGGCACAGCGCCAGTTTATTACTGTTGTGGTTTTACCTATGCAGCCTATGGGCTAATTGCCTGCTATTACTTGCCTTTTTCTTTGAAAATAAAAGGCTATGTTGGAACACTAGAGGAGTGCATGTTCTTTTTTACAGAAATGCTATATAAACTTATTTTTATTTTAAATGAAAAATCCAATGCAATTTTGGCAGCTTAGCCTGTTGAATGATTTTAGGCTGCATGTTTATGTATATGTATATACATGTATATATGTATGTTTGAAGGTACTACGTACATGTTTTTTTGGCTAAACATGCATATATGTATGTATTTTGTATATGCTCCGGGGTCCCTGCACATGGGCGGGACTACTCAGTGCTTATGACTTTGAGTATACCCCTGGAAGAGAACTAGGACTACAGGTAAGTAACTTATCCTTCTTGCATCTCTTAGTGGCCTTGCTGAATAATCATGGTGATTTATGATGAGTAACTGACTTCTCTACCAACCCTGAGCTGTGACATACCCGCTGACACTTCTGTATTTTTTGGTATCCATATTTATTACACTCTTGTCTTTGGTTCTAATGGTTTCAGTATAAATGCTGAGGCAATGTCTTTACTCGATTCGCTGAACTCCTCCTCAATTTAAAAAATATATATATATATATTTTCAAATATTCATTATTCCACTCATGGTTTTGTGTTGAAATGATTTTATTGGGCTCTGTATAAGATATTGCCACTAGGTGGTAATACCCTGCACAGAGTCAAGGGGTTCCACAAAAGTGTACAGGGCTCAATGTAAAACCCAAAGTGCTCTATTAGTGGTAGTGTGGGCGAGCAGCATTATGCCTAACACAGAGAAGTGTAAGACATTACACAACGGTGATCAATAATGGACACACAACTCAAGAAGGAGATCCAGACCAATTTTATAAAATTATACTTTATTTAAAGACCCAGGTCTTCGTAATCAGGTAAGTTTTTAATTAAAAATACTTTTCACTTTGAAAAATCGACATTTAAAAACGTTTTCACACTGTCCAATGTTATCCTATGGAAAAAACAGTATTGTGCTTAAATAGGTAATTATTGCACTTACAATCCCAGTCTTCACAGCCAAAAGTCAGCAAGGGCCAGGGGTTAGGTAAATACCAAAACTGCACCACCAGCGGCACAGGGGCAGAGGTGAAAATCAGAGGTCGACCCAATGCTTTCCAATAGAGACAGGGGGTGTCTGGAACCACACTGCTTGCAGGTAAGTAGATCGGTTGCAAGGGCCAAGCTTTGGAGGTTAGGTTAAGCACGGGGGGGGCACAAAGCAGCACCAAACATACACCACCAGCGGGACAGGGGTTGCCGGGTGCAGGGTGCAATTTCGACATTGGGCGCCCAATACTTTTTACTGAGGATTCTTGTGACAGAAAAGAGGCTGCAGGCATGGCACCTGACCCTTGCCCTTTGCTGACCTTTGGTCCCGAAGACTGGAACTGTAAGTCTGATACTTACCCATTTAACCACATTATTGTTTTCTTCCATAGGATAAAATTGAACTGTTCAGAAATTTTGTGTCGACTTTTGAAAGTGAAAAGTACTTATATTTAAAAACGCACTTACCTTATTGCGAAGATCTTGGCCTTAAAGTACAAACAAAGCTTATTTTTCTAAAAATTGATGTGGGTCTTCTTGAGTCGTGTGTCCTTTATTGGTCAATGTTGTGCAATAAATGTCTTGCACTCCTCTGTGTTAGGCCTAAGGCCGCTCGTCCACACTACCACTAATAGAGCACTTTGGGTTTTACATTGAGCCGTGTACACTTTTGGGGAACCTCTGAACTCTGTACACGGTACAACCACCCAGTGGCAATACCATATACAGAGCCAGCTTCCTACAAACTGAATGGACTGTAATGTCACCAAGTTGTCCACTGAAAAAGTTCTCTGTGCTCCATGATCTATTTCCACGAGCATGGATGATCTGGGGCCGCATCCATGTTGCTTAGCAGTAGCATGGCTCCAGCTTTAAGAGGATACTGGCACCAGCCACCTCATCGGGGATGATAGATACTTTATTTTCCCAGTCACAAAAACGTCACCATCAAGGGTGGCAGCAAGAGGAAATTTGGAAGCATTCAGTCATGATCCTCTTAATCGACCATAGTGGAGGTTTTATACAAATGAAGGTTTTGAGTGAATTGATACATGCAACTGGGTTGTTAGTATTGTCCATTGACATAACACCATCCGATATCACTCCCTACGTTTGCAAACCAGATGCCTCTAAACATTTAATAGATGTAACAACTAAAAAATCTGGGGGGAAAACTGCTGGCAAAGAAACCTTCTCTCAAAGACTGCCAAACACTGAAATTAAGTCTACACAGCACCCATGCATATCACTTACCAAATGTAACTTATCAAAGATATATTTCAGTCTGAATGAGAAACGCTCTTTTCAAGGTAATCCTATATTGCAGGTTTATGTAATAACTTGTAATTGGGTCATGTGAACGCTGCACAAAAAGGTCTTATTTGTAAAGAGAACCAGCTTGAAATGTTCTCTCTCGCTGTCTTCCTCTATTTCTCTGTAACATCGCAAACAGTGAGACATACATAATAACTATTGACAAGTTGTATCAAGAAATAATTTATTTCAATAATTAGTCATGTTCAGGTCGTAATGACTACCTATTAAAATTTGGTGTGATTTTTAGTGAAGCTACAGCATTTTATTTTTACTTTGTAAAATTATTTATAAATCTTTATTTTGTGGGAGGTTACAAAATGTTACTTAGAATGTGTGATGATGGAAACCACAATGGCTTGTCATCTCCTACACCCGACACTGTACAGATGAAGTATTGTGCCTGGAGATTACCATTGTTGTTGAATTAAAATATGCAAAATACACTCTAAATCTCGTCGGTGGTATATTTGAACCACTGGGACCGAAACCTAGCCATGTAAATTATGCTATCAGAAGACCACGGTGAAATGCTCATATCAATTTGCGAACTACATTGTTCTGGCCTATGCCACACTATCCGTTTTCGTGAATTTTTTAATCACCTGTTACGCCTGATATGTAAAGTTCCCCAGAGCTGTTTTTCGAGGCTGTGGTGCCCTGCTCACTATGATGAGCCTGGCAACCTTGACTGGTGAAGTGGCTGAAACTCCATAAACGTCGGTCAGAGAGAACTAGTGGAGAGAAGCTTGAAAGGAGATCTCTTTTCAGTGTTTTTCTTGGTCCTATTCGAATTTAAAGAGTGAGCTGTGTATTTTTTATTTTTTTTTAACATACTTTTCCTTTTGGGTAGTTAACAAAATTATAATCTTGCCATATGTTAAGCGTTTGGATTTGTGAAAGTTTAAAAAAAAAATAATAATCTGTAAACTGCTGGAAATAACCCACGGAGATTAAAGTGAACACCTGCAGCTCTGTTTGAGAAGCGTTGTAGAGCTCAGTCCCCCATAATTGCATCCCTCCATTCCAAGAAGAGTGTAACAGACATTCTGCAGCACGTGTCTTTTGAATAGAGGAACAGTTAAATTGCTCAAGTGTTCAAACTTCGTTCTGTAAGTCAGTTTTATGGTTGACTGGTCAGAGCAGCTCACTGATCGAATTGAGTTTCTGGCTCACATCTTTATATGGTGAGCTCAGTGCCCCTTGTAGAGAGTTAAAACAATAACCATGTTGGTGTGCATTATTACATGATGGTGACAGTGTGCAGCTGTCTGCGCAGTCAAAAGTATGGGTTTTGAAGGTGAAATATCTCATGACAGGATCTCTCCGATTCATTTTTATTTCTTTCTTTAATAAGACAAGCACTGATGTGCACTTTAAACCACTGTACAATAGCCTGATTTAAATTACGTTTGTTTTCAGATGATGATGAGTCCGACGAAGAAGCAGCAAAAAAAATCAACAAATGCACACTAGTCTGGGAGGTAAGTGCACTGATACCGGCCTGCCTGAGTTCTGTAAAACGATAGTCGCAGAATATCTCTCAGTGATATTTATATTGGTGGTGGGTGGAATTTGATTCCTCGGAAGTACATTAAAATTCCGCAGAATTCCGCGACGGGATGGAGTGGGCATTTGGCACTATTTTCTTAGCGCACAATGTACCCTCGTGTTAAAAAACTGATGCGTTTTGCACTAAGAAATAGTGGTGCCATATACCAAATGCACTGCTGTGCGTACCCCTCGGTGCCCTTACATACTCTACTGCAGAGTATGTAAGGGCGCTGAGGGGCATGCACTGCTGTGCATACCCCTCGGCGCTTTTACGTATTCTGCATTAGAAAGTGATCGGGCCAAACAGGAAAGGAGGGAGCAATCTCTTTCTAACGTGGTGTACCTTCTGGATACATACACACATACTTATGGAATATGGCCAGCGAAATCTTTGGGCCATGCAGGAATATCTCAGTGCCTCACTGTCTCTAACGACATGGCCATGTCGTGGCAAAATACATCTAGCTTGGGCACCTCTGACTGTATCACTAAAGCTATTCGCATCAGTGTAGTACTTATAATATTAATCCTGGATGCGCTCAACTGGGTTTTCAGAGGATGCCTTATGGGCATGTCTTTGGGTTAAATGGCTCTAGATTAATTTGGGGAGGAGGCTGATTTGGCCGTCGTACAATTTAAGGACAATGAACTAGTGCCATAGCCCTTGGGCTTCGTATTTCCAGCCGAGCCATTCCACTAACGGTACAGGAAGTTTAGGGATTATTGCAGTAGTTAGTCTACAGACAACACCAGCCTCCACAACCTGTGCAGCAGCAGGTTAGTCCTTTTGGGGTAGAGTTTTTGGCGGGGGCTGACGCCCTTCGTCCTCACAGAGACCGGTCTCTTCGGTCACTTCTACCTCTTCTGCCTTCCTATCTAACTTAAGGCCCTGTTATTGCTTCAGATTGCTCAGACATTACAGACATATTGAAATTCTTTTCAAAGTAGTGTCAAGTTACAATGAGCTTTGTGCAATATGCAGTAAGAGGCAATGCTTTTTAGGTCGAGCCTCGAGTAGCGCGCAAGCGCTGCTAGGCGAAGACTTATTGTTAGGGGGTTTCAAAAGCTGACCACACGCTCGTGCGTCGTGGACTTTTTCGGGCGGTTACGCGCGCAGGGCCGACATCTGTTTCCCATTATCGTGCCCAGCCTCGGGCGCGATAATTGGAAACACATGCCTGCCGTGCGTGTAATAGCAGGCAAAGGCCATGACGCACGAGCGTCTGGTCAGTTGTTTATCGTGGATCTCTTTTTTTGTTTACATTGAGGCAAGCGTGTGACGAATGGATGCGTGTGCGCGCGCGCCAGTTGTTTTTCTTTTCCACTGCCTCCTCTGCCCCGGGGTGAAATACCAGAGCCAGGAGCCGTTACGTCAGCCAGGAATCTGAGAGATGGGAGGGAGACCGGAGCCGGCACCCGGGCCACTTTATAGAGCCGCACTAGTAGCTGAGGGCGCGGCGGGCGCAGGAGCTGTGTTACCACCTTGAGATGCAGAGCGGGGGAGCTGTGTGACCACCGCCTAGAGCAAATGGCCGGATCGGGAGCTGGCTGGGGCTCCCGATGCTCAATCCCGGCTGGGGGTTAGTAGTTAGGGAGGCGCTGTTCCCCACGAGAAGCTGGGGGCCGGAGACGCTGCGGCGCCTGCACTGCCCCACCAGGAGTACTCCGGGCGTGTTTAAAAACAGGGCTGCAAAACATATGGGTTCGCGAGGCGCAGCTTGCCTTGAAGTCTTCAGTTCAAGCACCTCGCGAGACCAAAAACCTGAAGCAGCTTTTTGCCGAATTCAGAGCCTCCTGATAGGCACGGGGAGGAGAGCTGACGTGTTTGCACAGTGCCTTTCTCACCCAGCTGTGAGTTTGATTTCAGGGTGTGGTTGGTGAGACACACCGGCCATAGGCTGCCCAGTTTCATGTGCGTGGGACAGGGAAACCACACAAGCGCCAGGTCTCGCCTCCTCGACTAGTTGCCGCATTAATAACCAGCTGTCTTTCTCGCGCTCCTTACAGTCTCTGCCGCCCGGGGCACGGACCCGGCTCCTCTAATGAGTTCCCAGCTCTGCTGCCGAGAACCTGCTGCCTTCCCCAGCGAGCACGTCTTTCAGATTTCAAATCGACTTTAATATATGGCTAGAAAATACCTTCATGCCCAGCAGGGTAATCTCGCTGACTTTCAAAAGCTATTTTAAGGTAATTTTGGGATATGAAAATGCGTCGAGGGACATCTAAAATACAGACCTCTTGAGTTGCCCGGGCGTGCATCCAGTACATGTATTTTGTGCTCTCTGGAACTACAATTCCCAGAACGCAAATAAAGTGCAAAGTTGAGTTAAAAATGAATACTAAACTGGACAGATGCCCTCTATAATCAGACCAGGGGGTCATTTTAAATAGTACAAAAATTGCGGGGCTTTCTTTTATAAACCCTTACCACCTGGAAATGATACTAAGATAAGGTCACCAGCTGTCTCGGTGCCACATCGGAGGGACCATGGTACCATTCTGGGTTTCTATTTTACAAATCATTTTACTTGGTTAAGTTGAGCGAAACATAGACTACAACTCCCATAATGCACTGAGTGCTAAATGAAAGTTCAGGGTTGGGAAATGGTATCCCCGAAGACTCAATCGGCTAGCAATCTTAAACCATATTCCATTAGTGTGAGCGTAGACGACAAGTCCCAGAATGCAGCATGCTGGTAAATAAAACCTCAGAGCCAAAGAGCGGTGCAGCAGGCGCACGCACTGACTCGCCAGGTAAACTTGTTTTAAAGCCAGATAGTGCAGCCTGCTCTCGAGTCCTGAGGAGGACATGCTGTGTCTCCGAGCCAGTACGGAGGGATCCTGCCTGCTACTCTGGCCCCCAGGTGACACGCATGAAACGCGCGCTAAGTCAGGGAAATAAAACATTCTCTTTCAGTGACTCAGGAGGGCAGGCAGCAGAGCATGAAAGGGCGGGAGGAGGGCCGGCGCAGGTAGCGAAAGAAGCAAGGTGAAACAGCTGTTCACAAGCGAATGCGTGGCGCGTTCCCTGACTGCATAATGCGAACAGGGATTCGAAATATTTCCCCAGGAATCATGGAATTTTGATTAGCTGTTCTCATGTATATTTGATACAGCTATATTTCTGCTAAAAACTGCGCTGTAGATATCCTTTACATTTTATATTATCTGAAATTCACGAATAAAACAAAAAAATGTTAGTGTATTTTCCTTTGTTTTTTATATATATATATAATAATGTTGTTTACAAAGTTCGAGGTCAGTCTGGCCTAATTTCACAATCTGCTGCTAAATCCATAGTGTCAGACACAGCAGGCAGAGCGTCTCCTGCAGGTACCCTGCGTGCTAGCCCAGTGATTATTGTAATCTGAGCATAGCTAGGCACCGTCGAGCCCCCTGCGCCTCGGTGGGTCCAGGCCTAATGCTGTGGCAGTGCGCCTGGACCAACCACAACCAGACACGCCAATGCGAATCATGAGGCCTGTCTGGATGTCAAAATTATTAAATTAAAGTTCTTAGTGGTGAACATCTTCATGCCGTTTTTTCCAACAAAGATGGATGCTTAGCTGGTTACTTTATTTTACCTTAAAAACATCATTCATAATGCTACCACACCATAATATTTCCGTATCTTCCAAGTACTTTGAATAAAATAAATTATGGTCAGCCGAGCTTTTTCTGAAGCTAATTGTTGTAAAGCCCTAGTTATCTTCAAATCAAGCCATAACCTAGGTTAAAATAAGATGGCTTTTCCTGGGCAAAGTATACAATGTACTAAAAATGGCAAAGTGCTCTGTGCATTATAATTATACTGGGGCATTCAACGAGATTTTCAAACCAAGTACCACAGTTAGGGACGCAAACAGGAAGTGCACAGTATTTAATCTAAAACGCTTTAAAGTCTGAGAGGCTTTAAAACCATAGGATGGTAGTTCGGGCCCCACGCTGTCAGTAAATCAAATTGGTACTGAAGTGAGGATTTACTTGGATGCTGTGCTAGCCTGGTATCCTTGAGATTCGCACTATGCGGCCGCTTTACAATTCCCTTATCTGTTGACAACTTCTTCTGGCTTACTAAAAGTTCAGGCAACTCCAGCAAATGAAAAGCATTTTTAAGTCGAGCATTAGAGATCTCTTTATATACTTTAGCAGAGGTCAGTAAAATACCAGAATCACTTTAGCATTCTCAAGTTTCCAGTCCATATAAATTGTCTTCCACAAACACCCGTAGATGATAATATTTTTGACAAATCTTGTATTTTCAGTGATATGACCACCGAAGGAACTGCTTTTATATTAAAAACAGAGCTTTGGACTATAACATTTCCTGCTGAAAGGCAATATTTCTCTCCATGTGTTACCATGCCTGGCGTGTCGCGCAGTTTGCTGCTTACTTTCCCTCCATGTTAAAGAACAGTAGATGTTTCAGCACCCAGGCTAATGTGCTGCATAGCTAAATACATATAAGGTCCCAAAGGCGAGACCGATTGCATTGCAAATGCTTGTTACCTGTTGTCTCTGAACTTCAAAGTGACCCCTGAATGGCCATCAAGGGCTCAGTTCATTATGTAATTGAGTTGCATGGAACACAGTGGTGGCTAGTATCAGAGCAGAGTGGCGAAGCATGGGGGGTGAGAACAGACAACGATGAGAAAAAAGAAAACTACTTACCTTGCGCTCGCTGCATCGCCGACTCAGCGCTCTTCTGCTGCACGGCAGAGGCTCCCAGCCTCCCCTGCGGCCAAACCGGACTCTGCTCTCATGCATGAGAGCAGCGTTGGGATTGGCCTGAGCGCCCTCGATTTGCCCTCCCAGAGAGACTGGGAGCCTGTGTCTGCATGTCTCCAACCAGGCAATGCAGCTCGGGTTGGAGACATGCAGTGCGCATGTCGGTTTGGCCTTCCAGAGACGGCCGTCCAAACAGACATGCGCACTGACAGCAGTGCGCAAACACTCCCCCTTCAGCCTGTAATAGTCTGGCCCGCCTCCATGACTCATTGTAAAAATAAAACGATAATACACCTGTTATCATTTTATTTTCCGAGTTTTGCGGCTGCCACCTGGGGGAGGGGGGGTGTTGGGCGACGCTCCTCTGCTAGAGCGGAGGAGCCGCAGCTGATGGAACAAGGTGAAAGTGAGCTTTAGTTTGGGGATCTTCTGTATAAATTGTTCTCCCAAGAAATGGATTGGGGAATATCCCCAACAGTCTGCTTGAAACTTTGTATAATTATTGCATGTTTGCCCATATTGTTTTGGAACTCACTTATTCGGCAATTTTGGAATAAATTCTTGAGTTGGAAATATTTGTATACGGTGATTGGCTTGTATCTGAAGGAGAGTTCAAACAGATGTGATGTCATTGATTATTTGATCTGTGCAAGTAATTGTCTAAGATTTGTATTTTTCTTTAAGGCGCATATTTGATGCAGGATAACGTCAACACACCTTGATTTGTTTTCTTTCTTCTTCAGGGTACTGTAAAGGAGCGTAGCTTTGGTGACATGAAATTCAAGCAGTGCCCAACAGAGAACATGGCAAGGGAGCATTTTAAGAAGCATGGAGCTGAGCACTATTGGGACTTGGCTTTGAGCGAAAGTGTTCTGGAAGCTACAGACTGAGGCCATGTCAGGATGCAATTAATTTTAATGCAGGACCGTGTTCGAGGAATATAGAAGAAATCCTGAACCCAGTATTGTATGGCTAATGGAGTGTGGAGCATCTGAAGAACTGCCTTTAGGTATCAAACATCACAGATGCACATTGTTAACCTGGAGCACACAAAGCCCACAATTTTTCAGAACTTCGTTTAAGAGAATGGACAACTGGTGTTGATTATTAATATTCAAGTCGAACTTGTTTGTATAAAATTGCTTTAGAACCAGAAAAGGGTACACGCATATATGTTTATTTTTTTTAGGGAGTTTATATACTGTAGCTTTACAGTACAGTTTTGGATGGTGGTCCTCACTACAGTCTTGCACCTGAGCAGAGGGAAAGCCTTAAACCCACAAGCTTGGAAAGCTGGACATCGTTGGAAGAGCCAGTAACTGGCGGATGCAAAGTCAGTCTCGAAACAAAGGTTGTCCTTGCCTCTTGAGCAGAACAGCCTTTGTATTTGCCATGTAGGAGATGGGGATTTAGCCCATATCCGATCTTTATTGAATAAACCTTTTATAAAGATGAACAGAGGTGTCTGGTCACAAGTTCTTATTGGCCTTTTTTACATATATAGGTACCAAACGTGGCATTTGTTTAATCTGTGTTTACTGTACAATAGGCTCTCAAACAGTGGTGGCTGGTGGAATTTCAAAGTGGTGAGACGTAAGACCAGTTAATGAACATTGACGCGCAAGCAGATGCAGTGAACAAGCTTGACTTTTCTCAGGGGGATTGGGAGTTCTCTGCCTGAGAACTTTTTTTATAAACGAGTGGGAAATTGTGCATTTGCAAGTAAAATTTCTGTAATAAATTGTCCAAAAGCACGTGGAGGTTTACCCTGATGTAGCGCCCACTATTGCTCCTCCTCATTAACAGCACATTCTAATGCAGATGGTTGAGGAAAGCTCAAATCCTATTTCAAAGGTGGTGTCCAACATGTAGATAACACTAAGAAAGAGATGCTCTTTCAGTTAAATGGTTGCCTATAAAGTAGCATTCTGGGCAATCTGCATAGAGTATGCAATCTGCCATGGTTCTGGAGCACACATTAGCTGTCATGTGAACAGTAGTTGAAGTACATAAAAAAACAAAGTACAAGAAGTGTGATTCTGAGTGCCATGGGGAGGGGGGTCAGTTGGTGTCGGGGCAGGGTCAAAGACTTGCATAAAGGACAAAATGTTTTATAACTATTTTGTTGGATTTTTTTTATCTTCAGCTAAATGCCTATAAAATAACACACATACCTTAAGTGAAAAATAAATGTTAGTTAAACTAAGCTGTGAGAAATTAACTTTTACGTTATGAAACCTTAATTGGATTATGCGATAATGCAGATGTTAGTGTGTCTACCCAGAGAGTCACAGATTTGAATCCTGGTTGGTGCACTGGAGACTAGTGACTTGTGTATTTACGGTGCTAATATGTCTCTTGTCCCAGCCTGTAACTGAAGGCACTGTGAATATGTAGTCATTATTTTGAATTTTAAATTACACACAATTTGTCGCCAAATGTAGAAAAATAACTTGGTGGTTAAGATAAAACAAGCGCTTTCAAGATACATATTTTAGCAACAGCACTAAGTCTGCACCTAGTGCAAATTTTTGTGCCTATTGAAAGAACACACTCCAGAACTCTCCAAGTATAACACCCTTACACCAACTCTAAAAAAGAAGAAATATTAGTCACCCACCATGAAGCTTAAAGAGACTTCATCAATTAAAGCCCATACTGACTGCCAAACAGCATTTAAACTTGTGATTGACCGACTGCACACATTAACATGCCTTTCAGTTAGCAGCAGGCACTTACCTTTAAAAAGAGATTGGGCCCATTGGCCAGTCAAGCTAGAGGACAGTCTTTTGTTTGTCTCGAGCTCCTTCCAAACAAGATCAAAGGGCGCAGACTCAAGAGCTGGGGGCTGGCTGTGTGGCACGGATCCTCATTCTTTTAAACAGTCATGTCTTAATAATACTGGTCCGGAGTCTTCTCCCGACTCCCTCCTTTCTCTCTTGCTAACAGATCCTCTGCACAAATGCTACAGATTCGAGCCATAGGCTGCTGTTCTAAACGTAGAGGAGAAACTTGCAGCATTAGGTGTTCCGAAATTGCTTTCCTAAGAGGGTGGTTCCTTTTTGCTGCTGGTAGTGACCCCGGGAGGCTAGCCTTTGATCTCCTGGGTGCTTCCTGGATAGAATGGCTATACCTGCCATCTTACTGTCCACTGCAGGCGGTTTGTTGCCCTGCCATGCTAGGGTCACTTTACTGGTGCTGTACATGAGAACAGGAGGGGAAAATGGGATCTTCTGATGGATACAACTGCCTGTGGATTCCTCACCTTTCGAATTATCCCAATGCGCAGCATTCCACAAAAACATTTCTCCTCTGCTCTCCCACGTCAACGAGGACCTCACAATGGAACGGCTCCGCACACGACTCCGCATGACGTCGTTGAAGTCATCAGTTCCCTTTTTTCTGCGCCTTCGACACGTAACGGTTTTTTCACAGGTTCTCCATTTCTGGGAGTTTCTTTGTTGCGATTGTCGTGACTTTGTAGCCATCGAGGATGACTACTCCTAGAAAATCAGATTTCAAGCCATGCAGAAAATGTGGGGGTCAGATGTCCATCACTGACCCCCATGAAGACTGTTTACTGTGTCTTTCGTCTGACCACGATGTTGAGACGTGCACTTCGTGCAAGCGCATGAATCCCAAAGCGCTGAAGGAGAGGAAGGCAAAACTATTCATGGCCAAGGCCAAGAAGCAAAAGAGGGGTCGCAGAAAATCAAGGACCCGTTCGAAGTCCCCGGCTCAACATACTTCGAGGTCATCGAAGAAACATAAGAAAAAGCGGCGCCATGGTTCTCTGCATCGCTGATAGGAGGCAACTCCGAAGTCGGTGTCTCCATGTCCCAGGCGTCATCGAAGGGTTGAGATCTTTCCGTCTCCTTCACCCGAGGGGACTCCGGCCCCGTCTCTGGCTCCAAGAGCAGTGACTCCCCCCGACTCCGTGAGATGCAACGCCTCCACCGTTGCCGAAGACAACCACTCCACCTCTGGCTCCGGGGTCTCCAGCACCGCAGCCGGAGCCGAACATGGTGCCTCCCTGAGCGCTTCAGAGCCTGCAGTACCAGATCAGATGTATCCTGCTTTTCTGACTCCGGGTTCGGATCCGTTGCATTTTTTGAATGAGATGTTTGGCTTGTTCGCCAGAGAGGCAAGCCCTACTGGTGCGCCTGTTGGCCCCATGGGTCTGTTGGCATATTCCCTGGGAGGTTTGCCACCTCACTTTCCTCAGGTAACTTGCCTATGGCTCCAGGGAATTTGCCTCTACCGACGCCGAGATTCTCGACTCCGTTACAATCTTTGGAGTGGCGAGTACCGCTGGATGGTTCGTCCCCGGCGCCGTCAAGTTCCGAACCGGCGCCGCCTCGAACAGTGTAGACTCCTGTTCCTGTGGACCTACCTTCGACGCTGATCCCGAAGTCACTGGCGCCCCTCACGCCTGTTACAAGGATGAGATCTCTGAGGGCGGCACAAAGACTTTTGGAGGAAGAAGAGCATGGTGAGGCTGAGGAAGGAGAGATTGTTACTCCTGACCCGGATTTTGACGGTTTACAGGAGGCGAGTGGCCTGGACACCTCTCCTGAATGGGAGCTCTCCTCTCCAAAGGGTCTGCAGACACAGGAGATGACCACTTATCACACTGTGATCAGAAAGGCTGCGGATCTCTTGGAATTGCCTCTTCCTACAGCGGAGTTAAAGTCTAATATCCTCACTGAGGTGCTCCATTCTCCTTCCTCTATTTCAGAGCTCTTACTTCCCTTTTAATGAGGCTTTGACTGAGCCCATTCTCGTTGTCTGGCAGAAGCTGATGCTCCAGCGGTTTCCAGGACAGTGGCAAGGAGGTACAAGGTGGCTCTGGGGGATCCTGCTTTTCTGTCTGTAAGGAAGTGGGTTTCTGTTGCAGTAACCCCCCCACTTTTTGCCAGACCACTGATGCACTTTAACTTGATGTGCCCTGGGCCCCTGCCAATCAGGTTCCCAGGACCTGTTCTTTCCCCAAAACTAACCCAATTGGCATCTCTAGCCACAGGTCAGCCCCTGTTAAATGGTACCTCAGGTACCCAGGGCACTGTGACCAGGGAAGACCTCTAAGGGCTGCAGCACTTATTGTGCCACCCTTAGAGGCCCTGTACCTTTTCACACACACACTGCCTTTGCAGGCTGCGTGTTTTGGTGCAGAACAAAGTGAAGAGTCGACATGGCACACATCCCTGTGTGCCATGCCTACAACCCACTGCCCTGGCATAGATCAGTCACCCCTCTAGCTGGGTGCCCTATGCCAGTGATGAGGTTACAGGTGCATGAGCCCTGTACCCCTACAGTGGCTAAGTCCATTCTTAGACATTGTAAGTGCAGTGCTGCCATTAAGAGTATATGGTGCTGGGAGCTTGTCATTACGAACTCCACAGCACCATAATGGCTACTCCTGAAAACTGAGAAGTTTGGTATCAAACTTCTCAGCACATTAAACCCACACTGATGCCAGTGTGGGATTTAATGAAAAATGCACACAGAGGGCATCTTTGAGATGCCCCCTGAAAACGACCAGCCTCTGGTGGGTTCCCTGACTGGTACACACCAACCTGCCACCACGAGACATGTTTCTGGACCCCTAGGGTGGGAGCCTACGCTCCCTGAGCCCAGAAACAAAGCCTTTCCTGGGCGGAGGTGTTCACACCTCCCCCAGGCCAGGAAGAGCCATCTGTGGCAGGGCAGCTTCAAAGGCCTGGCAGCCTTTGTAATGCGACCCCCAGCCTCTCCTGCTATCAGGAGCAGGCCCCTTCCTGTCTCCCCTCCCTTTCGGCGGGAAGACAGGCGGGAAAAACTAGCCAGCCCAGGAGATGTGCCCACCTCTGCCAACTCCACCCCTCAGGTGGGGGAGGCGAGGTGAAGCCCACTCTCCAGTGCTCGCCATCTTGCAGATGGCAGGCACTCCCAATTAGGACTAGGGATTGTGCTCACTCCCCCACGTGGGGTGAGCACACCAAGGGTGTAGTCACCCTAAGGTCTGTAGCCCATTGGCTACTGACCTCAAGACCCCTAAAACGCCCCCTAAATACAGTATTTAGGGGGCAGCCCTGAACCAAGAACTCAGATCCAGAAATGACAAGAAGAAAAGAAGGACCGAACTGCCGTGCAGCCTGCTAACAAGAGGAAGACAACAACTGACTTGGTCCCAGCCCTACCGGCCTGTCTGTCCTTGAACCTGCTTCCTGCGAAAACCCAGTGTGTCCTGCAGCCAGCAACCTCAAGAAGCCCGGAGGACCTGCCTGCCTTCACTTCTGAAGCCTGCTTCTCCCGTGAACACCGGATTTGTTCAAACACAGCAACCTCTGGCAGCAGCCGGAAACCGCGAATCCAGCCCACTCTGCACCCGCCGGCCCGAGCTCGAGTGGGGAAAACACCAAGAGGAGGTCCCCCCGGCGATCCTGACCCGAGATCCGGCGACTCCTGACCGGCCTCAAGCCTCCAGACGATGCCTGCAGCCTAAATCCAGAGGGCCCCCCCTACCGTGACCAGAGCGGGTAAGAAAATCCGACCCTAAAAGGCACCCCTGCACCCGGTGCCCCACAGCCCTGTGTGCCCCAACCAACGGTACCTAACCAACCCTTACCTATCCAACTTACCTCTCAAAGTGGTGGTCACATCCAGGAGGTCCTTGTCCAAGAGCCTGCAGTGTGTTTCCAAACCGGAGGTTCCCCATAGACTACAACAGGGCTTCCGACGCCAAAACAGCACCCTGCACCCAGCCGCCCGAGTGCCGCTGAGGGTGCCCTTTTGATACCTACTTGTTTCCCCATTTGCCCTGAGTCTACAACCAGGAGCTTGGCTCCCACAACCCAGTGGCCTGCTCGCCAGCCGCCACTAACCGGAGGCCCCCTATCCCCCATTGGATAACATTGGGCCTCAACACTCTGCACCCGGCCGCCCTAGTGCCGCTGAGGGTGTAACAAGAGTGCATCACTGACCCTGGGGGACCCCTGAGTCTAACCCCAGAACCTTAACTCCCACAGTCGAAAACTTACCTTCAAACCGATAACTTGTTTTTCCTCCATAGGATAACATTGACTCCTTTTTCCTGAAAAAACAACAAAGTGTGGAGTTTTGGAAACTAAAAATATTGCTTAAAAATTGTATGAATAACCAAAACGACTTTACTCACCTGTTTGCAGGAAATGTCCCAGTGCTGGATCTAGGATCCAGCACTGAGGTTAGAAAAGTAACGCGAAAGTAACTTACCTGCAATTTACAAGAAAAGCCTATGTATTTCAATGTACTGGTCCAAAAAGTTTCTAAGTGTGGACTTTTGAAATCGGAAAATATTCTCTAAAAATCGTACAAACTACAAAAACGTAATTACTTACCTGTTTTAAGTAAATGTCCCAGTGCTGAATCTAGGAGTCCAGCACTGGATTACAAAAGTAACGCAAAAGTAATTTTACCTGCATTTACCTTAAAAAGCCATTCATTTCAATGTACTGCCTTTACTAAGTATTGCAACCTACTGCATCCCCTGTAAATCAAATCAAGTACAATCTTCATGGCTTTTTAAAACTGTGTACAACAAGTAACTTATTACTGAAAAGAATTGAATGCTTACCTGTATCAGGCTTGCGTGGTTCTAAAATAAAATAACAGTATATTTTTTATACAAAAACAATTGGCCTAGAGTTCAGTTCTTGAGTGTGTGAATTCATTTGCTGACTAAGTGTGTACATCAAATGCTTAACACTGTCCTCTGATACTGCCTTACTGCTCGGCCAAGCTACCACTATTGGAGAGTAAGGTTCTATCTAACTTTAACCTCTGCCTACCTTTGGGGACTCTTGGACTCTATACACACTGTACCTCACTTTGGTGCAGTATATATAGAGCCAGTTTCTTACACTGTCCACCCATCCTTCGCCGGAAAGCATGGTTGTCCAGACTTCGTGCTCCTCGAGGCAGTCTGCAGGGTCCTTCCCATCTATGCCTGCAGATAGGGAGTCAAAACACATGGAGCAAGCAGCAAAGAAGGTGTTCTCGTCGAGGAGTATGGCCCTCAAGTCGACGAATGCTACATGCCTTTTGGGGCGCTACATCCACGCCCTCATGGACTCATGGAGGTGGTCCCAAAATTGCCTGAGGGGGTACAAGGGCATTTCTCAGAGGTGGTGTCAGATGCCCAAGCTGTTGCCCGCCAGGTGATAGTCTGGTCTGGACACGGCCGATTCGGTAGCCAGGGCGATGGGATAGTCTGTGGCTACTAGGAGGTATGCTTGGTTGCGTGTTTCAGGGTTCTCTCCTGATGTCCCAACTACTTTACTGAATCTACCATTTGATGGGCCTCGTCTGTTTGGGGCTAAGGCGGATTCAGCGCTGCAGCGCTTTAAAGACAGTAAAGCTACAGCAAGGTCATTGGGACAACAATCTCAGCCCAGGAGCTTTGAACTGTTCCGCAAGTTTTGTGGCTTTGGGAGGAACTTGTCCTTTCGTGCCAGGCAACAGCCGCAGCAGCAGTAGCAACAACAGCAGGCAAATCCCTTGTACAGATCCTATAGGGGAAAGGGCAGAGCTCGCCTGTGGGGTGCTGCACGACAACAACAGATCTCCTCTTCCGCCCCTCCAACTGGTGCGGCAGGGAAGTCGCTCTAGCCTCACCATCCTAGAGCATACTTGTCCTGTGGGAGGATGGGTGTCCTATTTTCTATAACATTGGAGGTCTGTTACTACAGATCTCTGGGTGTTGAACATAGTAGAGAATGGGTATGCCCTACCCTTCCGGGAGTTCCCCCCCTCCTTTCCTGACCTGTCAGGGCTTGTGCTCGGAAGAGCACCTTCTGCTTCTCCAACAGGAGGCTCTGTCATTGCTGCAAAAAGGTGCGATTGAGGTGGTTCCAGAGCAGGAAAGGGGTCAATGATGCTACTCCCGGTACTTCCTGATTCTCAGCTAGGACGGCCGTTTGAGGCCGATCCTTGACCTCAGTGTTTTGAATTTTTTCCTCAAACTGGAGAAATTCAAAATGTTGACCCTGGCTCAGGTTCTTCTCGCGCTGGAGAAGGAAGACTAGATGGTGTTGATAGATTTACAGGATGTGTAGTTTCACATTCCCATCCTGAAGTCTTATCGGAAGTATCGTCGTTATATGGAGGAGTCTCAACGTTATCAGTTTGTGGTCCTTCCGTTCTGCCTTACTTCCGCACCTTGGGTCTTCAAAAAGGTGATGGCGGTGATGGCAGCACATCTCAGTAGGTCAGGGATTCCTGTTTTCCCCTGTCTGGACGACTGGCTACTCAAAGCAAAGTCGCCAGAGATGGTGTTACATCATTTGCAAGAAATGACACAACTGTTGTTCGACTTGGGGTTTTCGATAAATGTACCCAAATCTCACCTGGTGCCTTCTCATCCCAGCCTGTTTATAGGGGCAATACTGGACACTACTGTGAGTCGTGCCTTCCCACTTCTATAGAGGATTTAAGACATCCAGGCAATGATTCCACTTTTTCAAATGGAGCGGTTGTTCCAGTCCTGAAGGTCTTGCACCTGCTCGGTCTGTTTGCTTCCTGCATACTGTTGGTCAACCATGTACGCTTGCATATGAGGGCCCTCCAGTGGTGCCTCCACGGACAGTGGTTTCAACACAACAGAGATCTCGAAGAGGTGGTCAGGATCCCCAGAGCCACTGCAGCAGAGCTGTTATGGTGGAGTGTTCCAGGCAAAATGTCTCAAGGGAAGCTGTTTCAACCTCCTTCTCCGGTGATAACAGATGTCTCCACTGTAGGGTGGGGAGCCCATCTGGGGGATCTGGAGGTCAAAGGTCTTTGGTCTCCAGAGGAAAGATTGTTTCACATCAATCTTCTGGAATTGCGGGCGATACGTTTGGCTCTCAAGGCCTTTCTTCCCTCCCTTCGCGGTCAGTCGGTTCAGATCCTAACGGACAACACTACCGCGATGTGGTACATCTACTAACAGGGAGGAGTAGGGTCATAGCTTCTTTGCAGGCTCTGCGACTCTGGTCCTGGGCCTAGGACCATCAGATTTGCATGATTGCGAATCATCTGGCCAGAGAACTGAATGTGTGTGCTAGCCATCTCAGTTGGCAGTATTCGGCCTATCATGAGTGGCGTCTCCATCCGGAGGTGGTCCTTCACATTTTCGGGATGTGGGGGTTTTCTCAGATGGACCTGTTTGCCACTCGCGAGAACACGCACTGCCCAGCATTCGGCAGTCTCCAGTATCCAATGCGGGGGGCATTGTGGGACGTGTTTCAGTTAGATTGGGGCTCACAGCTTCTTTACGCGTTTCCTCCCATACCCTTGATTCCGCGAGTTCTGAGGAAGATTCACCAAGATCAGGCCCAAGTTATATTGATCGCCCTGGATTGGCCGCGAAGGGTGTGGTACACTGACCTCCTTTACCTCTCTTCACACGCTCCGTCTCCCTCTCAGGGCAGACCTCGTCTCGCAGTCGCAGGGGCATGTAGGTTCTACATCCCCACCTCCAGAGCCTGCACCTTCATGCCTGGCACCTGAACGGGGCAACCTGAACTCTTTCTTTCACCGGATGTGGTGGATGTTATATTATCGGCCAGAAGACACACCACCAAATCTGTCTATTCTGGTAGGTGGGCCAAGTTTGTTAAATAGTATGGAGAGAGATCGATTGATCCTTTGCTGGCCCATTTGTCTGATGTTCTGAGTTTCTCTTTCCCTAGCACAACAGGGTTGTGCAGTGGCTACTGTTAAGGGCTGCTTGTCTGCCTTGTCGGCTTTTCTCTGTTTACCAGATCAACCCTTCTTTAAATCTCCCATAGTTATGAGATTTATTAACTGTCTCACAAATAGGTTTCCTCCCACTCCTTTTATCATACCTCAGTGGGATTTGAATTTGGTTATCACTTTCTTGATGGGTTCACCCTTTGAACTATTACATAGTTGTCCCTTAAGGTTCCTAGCGTTTAAAACGATATATCTGATAGAGACATCTAGCCGCAGATTCCTTGACTTTAGAATGTTCCCAGGCGTCAGTCTGGATCCAGAGAAGTTTCAGCAGTACCTCTGCGCACCGGGGGACGACGTCGCATGGCTCCGTCCTGACGTCGCCCACGGATATGACGTCAATGGAGCCATATAAGTCCCTCACGGCGCGCGGACGTCAGTTTTCTTCTTTTCCGCGTCTCAACGCGGATCCAGGAGAAGCGGTTCCTCTGGCCTGTTTTTGTTTCAGGCCTTTTCGACACCTTTTGGCGTCCAGGAACAGTGTGCGATGCCTTCGGGCTTCAAGTCGTGTAAGACTTGTACGCAGCAGATGTCGGCGACGGATCCACACAAGATCTGCATGTGGTGCTTGGGAGAGCACCACGACTCTGAGGAGTGTGACGCCTGCCGGCAGCTGAAACCGAAGTCCCTGCGGGAACGGCGGATGAAGTTGTTGTCCGCCCGGATGTCCTGTTCAAAGTCCTCGCGCCGCCGGTCTCCATCTCAAGCTAAGGCTCCTGTTCGGGACAGGTCACGGAGTCGTTCCCGCGGACATCGCTCGTCTGATGTGGGTAAGCACAAGAAGAAGTCACGGAGGTCATCGACCTCACATAGACGTGATGTCGAGGCCCGCTGCCCTCTGTCTTTGTCGGACACGGGTCCTCAGGAGTCGCCCCCCACCTACCCACCATTTCCTGGTGCTGGGGCGACTAGGACCCACATGGAAGCCTATTCTCGGGCTTTACTGGCCATCTTTGGGTCACCCTCTCCCTGGCACGTCTTCGGGCCCCACAGAAGGGGTAGGGACTCAGGTCGGGACTTCCCCAGTGGGTTCGCCCTTGGCGCTGACCGAGAACCCTGACTCCGGTTCCGGAGTCGCTGCGACGTCGGGGCGCGCCCCGAAGGGGCATCCCAGTCAGACATCGGGCCTTCCTGTGGCGTCTCTGCACCGACGCCGGATGCGGCTGCAGCGCGGAGCTCGACTCAGTCGATGCCGTTCCTCTCCGCAGTTCCCCATCTCGGTGGAGGTCGAGTCGACACCGGCCCGACGCCGGGCAGACGAGTCTTCGGTGGTGGTCGTCGTCGAGGCGACACCGTCTCGACGTCGGTCGCCGCCGGTGCCGTCCACTGCTATTCCTCTGTTGGTGGAAGAGGATGAGGCCTCTGAGGGTTCCCCACCACCAGGGTTGTTTCGATGCTCCTCGGAGCAGGTGCCCATGGGGCACTAGCAGGCCTTTGGTCGTCCTCGGGCTGTGGAGCCTCTACCGTTCGGTGGACGGGTTAGCCTACAACCGTCCCCTACAGATGGCTTATTGTCGCCACCTAGAATGGCCACGGAGGCTAGTGCGGCGTTCGCGAGGGCTGTTCGCAAGCCTGCAGATATCTTACAGATGCAGCCTCCCTCAGTCTCTCTGCCTTCTGATCTTTTGTTGGATCTACTCCACCAGGGCGCTGTGGAGGTGGAGCCCTTGCTGCCCTTTTGCGGGTCATTATATGACACTCTTCTTGGGGCTTAGGCGAGGCCCTCATCGGGGGACCCTGTGGATCGTGCTATTGCACATCGTCAGGCCCCAGATGGCCTGGTCTGTTTGTCCCTCCATCCTAGGGCTCAAGGGCTGGTAGTCCAGGCAGCTTCAGTCTCGCTACCCTCCTTCCCTCTTACTGCTTCCTCCCTCTAGGGAGTCTCGCTGGTTGGAGTCGTGTGGCCGCCATGTCTTTGCGTCTACTAGCTCGGGCCTTCGGTCCCTGAACACGTCTTGCATGTTTGCACGAGCTATTTTTGCCCTTTGGGACTCGGTCGAGCGTCTCCTTCCATCTCTTCCAGAGGGCCCTCAAGCTGACCTGGTTCGGCTACTTCATGATGGCCGGGAAATGGCACAGTTTTCCATTCTGTCGGCCATGGACACTACTGACTCTGTGGGTCGGGCTATGGCCAGGTCAGTTGCTCTGCGTCGCCATGCCTGGTTGCGCGATGGCAGTTTCCCTGAAAATGTTCAGGAGCGTCTTAGGGATCTGCCCTTTGATGGGGTCAGTCTTTTTGACAGTCACGCTGACTCAGCGGTTCAGCGTCTCATGTCTGGGTTCCCATGACTTCCATGGTTTATAGTCCTCATTGCGGACTTTTAAATTTCGTTTGCAGTATTGTCACTGCTTTTCTGGTATCCGTCTTTAGGTTCAAGACGCTATTTCCTGGACGGACTGTACGGCTAATCAGCCGTTTTTTGCCCTTATTTATTACAGCTAGCCAGCTGTTTTTGCATTTCTTTTTGAGTCCTCTGTCTACGAGCTTGTCTCAAGAGGTGTCCCTTACTTTTTATAGGGATGTGACATACCCTATGTGGGGTATTCGTTGGCTAATACATACCTGCTCTTCCTGGCACGGGAAGTTTCGAAGGCTCCCGCGGAGTTGTCTTAGGATGGTTGTCTTCTGTCCCTTTGGGGAATTGTCCTATGGGTCATACTGTAGGCTTCTCACTTTGTCCGCTCTTCCTACTGTTGTGGGACGTCCCCTCTGGTGAGACCCACCTCTCTCCTGGAGCTTATGCGTTGTCGTCTACGGTTGGTCCGTAGCACTCTCCTGCCTCTGTGGAGGCAGACTTCTCCAGAGTATTGTGGGGTTTCTGCCTCGCCTGGTTCACCCGGCGTGTTCACGTCTTCATTTCTTGCCTTTGGCTGTTCTTTCGGCTTTTCGCTGTACTCTTTTTGCCTACGTCGCAAGTGTCCCTTGTGGGCGTGTTGTTCTGTTCCGCTCCGGAAGGGTTTCTTTCTGTGTTTTGTGCGGAGACGTCATGTGAGTACACACTGGGTATGTTCGCTGTCACGGAGTGCCTGCAGTATACCTTGCGCCACTGACTTGGCTGCGTTCTATTCTGGTGGTATTGTCTATTCTTCAATCCCTGGTGTGGGGAAGTAATTAGGTCTTCTCTCATGGCTCAGACCCTGACTGGTTTTTGCCTATGGGCATTGGAGTCTACGCCAGACACATCACTGCTGCACGTTGCCTGGTGCCCTATTTCTCTGTGCAATTCCCAGGCAGGGGCTCAAGTCCCTCTGCTCATTGCCGCGCAGGGGCTCAGGTACTTCTGCTCCTGGCTTCTGCTGATGTTATTAGTGGAAGTATTCTTCTTCAGGATACTCATTGTCCTTATGCAGTATCTGTATATGGCTATATATACTTACTTCGGACACTCTGTATGTGTATTACTAACTCATTCCTTGTTAGTGTAATGATCAGTATTCCCGCCTGTCACGCGGGAGACCAGGTTTCCTTCCCGACGGGGAGGATGATCTCGCTTTTTAAGTGTCTTGGCATTATGTCCTGCTATGCTTCGCATCACTGCTGTTGGTACCTATTGTGCGGCCTCCTATTATCTAGGGCATGCTCTTTCTCTCTCTCTCTTTCTCTCTCTCTTTCTCTTTCTTTCTCTTCTCTCTCTCTCTTCTCTCTCTCTCTTCTCTCTTCTCACCCCCCCCCCCCCGGCTTTTGCTGGTATCCTTTCTCCTTTGGGTACGGTTGACTACCTGGTGATGCGCCCGTCTCTCTCTACCGACGCATATGTGCTGTTGATGCTACATTTCATTGGGCTTTCGCATATGTGTGGTGTAGTTCTCACGGTATACACTTTCTGCTTATGTGTGTCCCTATCATCCACATACATATATCTCTTGGTAGTCATGGTTCTGTATATCTCTGCATGGTGACATCTGTCCCCTCACATGTCATTTTTGGCATCTACTGTGGTGCATGCTTAGTTTGTATGCTCTGACTCTGTTTTGTCCCTTCTCTGGGACTTTGTCTTTTGCGGATCCTGTGCTCGGTTTAACTTCTTTTTGCATAATTTTATGGATTTTCTTCCATTATACACTGACCAGTCTGGTTCTGCAATTTCCTTTCGTCCCTGTCTGGACGGGAGAGGTCTTGTTCCGTCCTCTGACGGATTGTGGTGCCTTTGCCTCCCCTTGTTAATGCTCCTTTACAGAGCTTAATGTGTCTGGTGTCCGCTACGATGGCATTGCTGTCCCCACCGTGTTTCCCGTGTTATTGATGGATTAGTTCACTTTGGAACTTGGTGGGTTTCATTGGCAGACCCTTCTCCAATGGGGTATAGCTTTGGTATCTATTCTAAAGTTAAGGAATCTGCGGCTAGATGTCTATATCAGATGAACGAGTTACTTACCTTCGGTAACGATGTATCTGGTAGAGACAGTCTAGCCGCCGATTCCTTAACGCCCACCCATCCTCCCCGCTCTGCGAGGACCTTTTCAGGTTGGGTTCTACCCACTTGCCTCCTTACAGGTGGCCTTCGTCTTCCTGTGGGGCGGTCTACTTCACCTCCCTCCGGGGCAGGATGTCTCATTCTGATTTTATCTGTTGCTTCTCCACCCTTTCTCACAATTGGGTGGTGGGGTTTTATGTCCTTCCAAGCTCCTCCACCCTGGTTCTTCCAGTGTGAGGAGTTAATCATGTTCTTCTACCCTCCCTTCGACCCTCATCTATTTTTATTCGTTACTTTTGGGTCTATTTGACTATACTACAGTCAATAGGTCGTTTATGGGGTGTATAGTTGCACATTCTCTGTTGCAGGAATGTGATCAATTACCATGAGTCATGTTGTTCAAGTCTTGTTGCCCTTTACAGTTACATCCTGTGGTTGCAGACTGGCTATCGTTTATCATGACATTCATTTCCAATGCCGTTTTGCCTCATAGGAGGGCATGGCTCTTTGCTTCTGCAAGACTGTTTCTAGGGGCGGGTACTGTGTTCTCTCCCTTCAGTCCCTTACAGTATAAAGTACTCTTTTTCTAACTTACATGGTGATGTTTCTCTTCACTCTGTTTCTTGTCATTGTTGTTTCAAAGATTTTTGGTCTTTTTTGGCACACTGTTCCCACTCTCTCACAGTTTTTGTAGTGGCTCCGCGTTGTGGCGCGGAAAAGTTTCACAGTAGAAAACTGACGTCCGCGCGCCGGGAGGGACTTGTATGGCTCCATTGACGTCATATCCGTGGGCGACGTCAGGACGGAGCCATGCAACGCCGTCCCCCGGCACGCAGAGGTACTGCTGAAAATTCTCCGGATCCAGACTGACGCCTGGGAACATTCTAAAGTTAAGCAATCTGCAGCTAGACTGTGTCTCTACCAGATACATCATTACCGAAGGTAAGTAACTCGTTCTTTTGGTTGCAATCACTTTAGCTAGGAGGGTGAGTGAGTTGCAGGCTCTTAGCTCCAAGCTTCCGTTTACATCATTCCGTGCGGATAAGATGGTTCTTAGGACCAGAGCTGCTTTCCTGCCTAATGTGGTCACTCCTTTCCACTTAGGGCAGTCCATCACCTTACCCACTTTCTACCCTCCCTCTCAACCTTCAAAGGATGAGGCGAGACTTCATCGTCTGGACCCCAAAAAAGCAGTCCGCTTCTACCTGGACAGAACCAAGGACTTCAGGTTGGACAATTAACTCTTCATCAGATATGTGGGCAAGATGAAGGGCACGACAGTCCACAAGAGAACGTTGTACAGATGGATCATCTTCTGTATCAAGATCTGCTACGCCTTGGCCAAGAAGGAGTCTCCTGAAGGTATTTGCGCTCATTCTACCTGGGCTAAGACTTCTTCGGCTTTAGCTAGAGGTGTCCCTGTGGTAGACATCTGCAAGACGGAAACTTGGGCCTCCCTCCACACTTTTGCGAAGCACTATTGCTTCGATTCGGCGGTGAGGAGGGAAGGCCATTTTGCACGTTATGTGCTGCAGGATTTTTTGGTATAGACAGACAGGCACCCTCCCCCAGGAGCGGGACTGCTTGGGGATTCAATTCAAAAGGTGAGGAATTCACAGGCAGATGTATCCACCAGAAGAACAAGTTGCTTACCTTCGGTAACGCTGCTTCTGGTGGATACAGTATTTGCCTGTGGGTTCCTCACTGGCCCACCCGCTTCCCCGTTGCCTGTCTGCTTATACCGAAAAATAATCCATGTATATCTTATGTGATTTGTTGTTGGAATCATGTGATGCTTGGCACTAGGAAATGTCAATGATGAAGAATTTCCAGTTTTGACTGTGTTTGCATACTGTGTATATTTGTGAAAATATTGTCGGTTCACCCGTTTTCCTCGAAGGCACGGAAAAAATGGGTGGAACTGATGTCCGCACGCCAACAAGGTGATCTTATAGCTCCGATGACGTCACGTGGAGTCGCGTGCAGAGTCGGTCCATTGTGACGTCCTCTTCGACGTGGGAGAGCTGAGGAGAAAAGTTTCCATGGAATGCTACGCATTGGGAGAATTCAAAAGGTGAGGAATCCACAGGCAAACACTGTATCCACCAGACAAAGCGTTACCAAACGTAAGTAACGTTTTCTTTAGGTTATTATTGAATTGATATGCGTAGTAAATTATGAAAGTGGTATCTTTAACCTGTTGTAACTTTTTCGTCACTTATCAATTCAGCATTCTAGTAAAAACATTACAGCCAAGCACGTGTCTCCGCCTCATGCATTTTCCTAGGAACCGTTGGGAAATGGGTAACCCTGGCAATGGCTATTCGATTCATTTAAACAAATGTAACATTTTACTTTAGAACTCTAAGCTTTCGTGACCGCTCTACAGCTGATAAGTGTCCTCGCAAGTGATATGCTAAAGTAGCTTTCGAGTGCGACTTCTTTTTCGAAAGCTGAATCTTCACCCAATAATTTCCTTTTTCTATTATACAGTGCAAACTCGGTCCTAGGGTATTGGAGCACTTTACATGAGCACCCATAACATTACACAAGGTCCCGTTGTTGTTTCAACGTCCTTTTCTGGTGACACTGGTGATCCTTGCTGTGGGCGCTGATCTTTGCTAACGCCTGTTCTGGACGCCGCATTCCGCTCTATCACCCTCTGGAGGACCACATCACCCAGGGTGAAACGCGAGCCCACCCAGGTGTTTCGGGTCTTGCTGACGAGGGGGAGGCACCGGACCATCTTCGCGCATAAAGCGCAGCCTCTACCCCCGCAGCGCGGAACGTGCGCGGGACGTGCCGGGCGAAGCTTGGGCCAAGGGCGGGCCCGTCTGGGCCCGTCCGAGACTGATTGAGGCTGGGCTGGGTCACCCCTCTGTTAATTTGATCTACGTGAGTGGTTATGTTTAATGATTGTGCATTAGCTACCTTAGTGTGCTGTCAAACTAGGGAGAGTCTGTGGGGGCTTCAAAGAGTAAAGTCTAAGGATTGAAGCACTTGAGGCATAGTGGGGAGCACGCTCGCTTAATCCAATTGAATAGTATTTGCTAGCCGTATTCTGGACTGGGGAGGCCTATCCACCAAATAAGTTTGGGGTACTCCCCCGCCTACAAGGCCAAACACTAGGCAAAAGGCCCCTGTGCGAACCCCTACTGTCAAACCTACAGCTATTGACAAAATGTTACAGCAGGCAATAGGAGCCGTCTCCAGCGAAATAGAACGCACTGAGAGACGCCTTTCTATAACACCAACGATTCCAAGATCCTCACCAATTATGGAGTCAGGAGTACTCCACTCTTCCCAAACATTAGATCTCCTGACCACCCCAGACTTATTGTCTGTACAAGAAAACGTAGTTCGTGAAAATCAGAGTAAAATTGGTATGGGGGGGGGGGGGGGCAAAAAGGAAAGGAGCACATCGGAAACAAAAAGATCACAAGGGAGGGAAACATGTGATTCACATCCCTGTGGGGGCACCAAATCAACTGCCAGAGGGACATGTAGCCGGTGAAAGTAGCACAGAATCAATGGAGCCACCGATATGGGCAACATACCTGGTAAGAGAGTTTAAAATTTACCTTGAACATCTTATAAAATCTGAGTTAGAAGTTGCAATGAGACGAATTGAAAAGCTGACCTCATTGGTGGATTCTTGGGGGAGTAAAATTGACATAATTTTGCACACTACTGAATCTATTAAATCCTTGGACCAGGCCACTGTTCCCCAACGAAACTTCGTGACTCCACCTGTCTCCACTGTGCTATCTGTCCCTGAAGGGCAAACATTAGCGCAAACGAATGCCCCAATTGGGACTATCCCCCTAACCCAACAAAACCAGGCCCTAGTTACTACCCAAAACAGGGCGACTCACGCTGTAGATATCGCCCATGGCCCTAGGGATATGGCAACAACTCCAGGTCTGCCAGCGGAACGCCTGCCACTTAGTAATCACAAAGGAGATAATAAGAATACATCTCAACCTAACTCAAGGGAAACGGTTTCCACTTTGCCATGTATAGAGCTCCCCCCAGCCTCTAGTCCCTATGTGGTCATACTAGCTGGAGTACCAGAGTTGGAAATAGATCGTGGGGAGTCTTATCCTGTTTTAAAAAACAAAATCATCTTTTGGTTAAACAAACACAGACCTCTCCCCCACCTAATACATAGCGAAACTCTATTTGCACGTAGGGTTAGTTGGTTGGGACAGAGGCGGAAAGAAATTCCGGGGGACTGTGTTCTGATTAACTTCAGAGACACCAGGGTGGTCCAACACATTCTTGAATGGGGATTGCCCAGGGAGACTAGTAGTATTTATACACTCCCCTTAGGCTATTTTTATCCTCCTAGTCCCTTGTTAGAGAGAATGGAAAGTGTGTATAAAAAGTTGGAAAAGAGACCCCAGACTGGGAACTTGCTAAATATGGGTCGGGGATCTGAAACTATCGCGCCATTTAACATTCCTGTCAGTAATAGATTTAGCCCCCTAGACCTGGTCGATTGACTAAATCCTACTGTTAAATACCTGGAATGCACGGATAATCAGCTAGCGGAGACCCAAAATTATGAAAGATACGTGCTCCTCGATCAACCTTCTGAGAAAACTTATGAGGCTACATCTACAGTCAGCACTTTTGGTGCCCCGACTAAAACACCTGGGGATCTCCATCGTACCACACAGGGACGGGTGGGGATTTTGCACCAAGTACTACAACAGGAGGGGGGCTCCTTGCCTACACAATCTGTAATAGTAGAAGAATCACAGAACACTTAAGATCTTATACTGGAACATAGCAGGTCTTACCTCTAAAATGGATCTCCCTGACTGGGGAGATTATATAGATACACCTGAGCTATGTCTTATCCAGGAAACATGGTCAACGATAGCATTGTATAGAGTAGGATATGTTGCATACTGTATTCCAGCTGTCCAGGGGCCCAGGGGGAGACCTTCCGGGGGCCTTTGCATCTGGGCCGGTATACACCTGGGTTGCACTATTAAGATGGTAGATAATTTTTCCCCGGATATTTTGTGTATCCTCCTCTCCTTTGACAGCTCTCTAAAGATGGCAGTCATTCATATTTATTCTCACCCAGTGAGGCAGGGGCAAACCTCACAGACCTTAGACTGCTTGGCCTCCTTTCTCCTCACTCTACCTGATTCTGCACATGTAATTATTGGAGGGGATTTTAATTATCATTTCGAACCCCTTAATGGCGTAACCACCACTATTACACGCGAGGAAGATTCGGTCTGGGCAATTCCAGATTGTAACATCTACCCAATAAGGGGGTGGACCCCCCTTGTTCTTCAAATGAACTCACTTACATTTAGCCATTCACTTAGGGCATGTAATGGTCGTCTCCCCTCTGACAGTCCGGGCAATCCTACTTTCAATAAACAGGGACAGGCATCTACAATTGATTATATCCTGGTAGACGTTGAGATATGGCACAGAATTATGGACTTTTCGGTCCAATCCCGATGTGAAAGTGACCATAATCCATTGGTGCTAGATATAGCCTGTTCCCAGCCAAAGGATGACCAGGGTATGCCAATTCAATCTGTCCCAAATTTAATTGCAACTGAAGGAGGTAGAAGAGTACGATGGGGAACATTTGTACAATCAATTGAAAAATGGTCTCCCTCTATCAACAAATGATTCCTTTTTTAGAAACCGCATTTGCCGTTTCAGAAAATAGTCGAGGCCATGAATCTCTGTTGGTGTTAGGTAAGAACCATCAGGATATGTTTCTAAACTTAGCGGAGTTTTTTTACAATGGTGAAAATAATAGTCCTGACCCCAAACCGAAACACCCCTGGTATAACAAAGCGTGTAGGGAAGCTAAAGGCGCTCTGCTATCTGGGATTAAGGAAAAGGATAACCTATGTATCAAAGAAACCAGGGCACATTATAAAAAACCCTAGCTGAAGCTAAAGCAGCGTGGGAGATTGAAAAATGGGAAGCAATTAAGAAAGCTTTAGATGATAGAGATATGAGAGGCTTTTGGAATCTAGTAAAAACTGGTAAATCCGAAGGCAACTCAGCAATTGAACCAAATTTGGGGGAAGAAGCTTGGAGATCACATTTTGAAGTCTTATATTCAAGGCCCCTAGATGGAGATGTAGCTGCTAGGGCACCAGTTACTGATCAAATTTCCCCAAACATTGGTCCACCACTCTGTACATTGGCAGAGGTTTCTTTGGCGTTGGCTAAATTGCTACCAAACAAGGCACCAGGGCTGGATAGAATCCCCGGTGACCTGTTTAGAAATGAACAAGTAGTATGGGCACCCTATCTACAGACCTTATTCAACGCCATCCTTCAAGGTATGGCGCTCCCTCTGACTTGGGCTGGCGCAGAAACTATTCCCATCTATAAAAAAGGTTCCCCCCTCAATCCGGCAAATTACCGGCCAATAAGCCTCATTGATGTTACCCAAAAGATATTTGCCCGTGTTCTCCTGGGCCGATTGCAATCATGGATGGATGAGATGAATGTATTAACTCCTTTACAAGCTGGTTTTAGGTCTAAAACCTCGACCATCGACCAGATTTTCAGATTGTAATTGATCCATTGGAAAACTGTAGTTTTGGAGGGTGGTAGTCTTTATCTAACCTTTGTGGATCTCAAATCCGCATTTGACATGGTGCAGCGCGATCAGCTATGGGGTTTACTCCATGACATGGGAGCACCAGAATATCTTTGTCAGCAGCTGAAGCGCCTACACGAAGGCACCTATGCGAGGATAAGACATGGTAAGAAAGGGGAACTGACAGCTCCCTTCCCTGTAGAGAAAGGGGTGAGACAGGGATGCGTCTTAGCGCCGACTCTGTTCTCCCTCTTTCTAAATGGTCTAATTGAAACTCTCCTGGCAGTGAAGGACATAGATTCACCAAGGCTAGCGAACCGCAAAATACCAGCTTTAATGTTTGCGGACGATACGCTGCTCCTGTCTAAATCACCCATGGGTATGCAGCGGGTACTGGAAGAGTTCAGCCAATTCTGTAAGAAGAGGGATTTGGAGATAAATCTCCAGAAAACAAAATATATGGTCTTCCATGCCAATACTAGTAACTGCCCACACCCCCAAATGGAAGGCAGGCCCTTAGAGAGGGTGTCCATTTTTGATTATCTGGGCTTTACACTGAATGATAAGATGGATTGGGGGGGACCCAAGTAAAGAAGGCCAACCTAAAATTAACACAGTCTATAGGGGGTATTTTAAAAGTACACAAAAATTGTACCCATAAAGTGGTGGGCCCACCAGCAGAAATTTATAAGATTCAAGCAAGGGGAGCTTCAATATATGGAGCTGAACTCTGGGGACATTGCTCTTCTAACATTCTATCTGTAACAGAGAACACTTTTATCAGGCAGCTGTTGGGTCTCCCAAAAAGCACCCCCCTTACCCCACTAAGGATGGATTTGGGCATTGGCCCTATTGCCGACTTAATTGCCTCTCGTCCACTTTTATTCTGGCGTCGCTTATGGAGTACGCCCGAGCTAGAAACGTACAGGGTGGAATTGAAGGACGTCTTGTCCATACTGGGAGCAGGGAACTTACCATGGCTGTCTTACATTAGGAGCACATGCCACGCACTGGGGAGGGCAAATATGTGGCTAACACCAGAAGAGACCTGCCCCTCCATCCCTAAAAAGTCTCTAGCCCTCGCTTTTAAAGAATACAAGTTTGTACAATTGTCCCAGAGTATGAATTCATGCTGCTTGACCTCCAGGTTCCTGGATGTCAAACAGCAATACAAGTTGGAGTCGGCCCTGGACAATATCCAACCTTCCATGGCATAGAAATTGTTTTTACAATTCAGACACGGGACACTCCCGCTCCGTGCATTTACAAACAAATGGAAGGGAGCTACTCAACTAGATTGTCCTGGGTGCACTTTGACAGAAGAAACCGAACTCCATGTTATACTTTTCTGCCCTGCCTATAAAAGGTCCAGGTCCAAGTGGGTCCTCCAACTCTGTAGAAATTTGGGGCTTAGAAATTATATCGAGGTTTTTAGGTTACTAAAATATGAGACACACCCATTATTCGTAGTCGCCACCTCGAGATTTTTATTCGCGATGTGGTGTATACGTAGAGGCATTATAAAGGGAAAAGAGCCGGGTAATATTTAATTATGTTCTCTCATTAGATGCTATTGATCTAAATTTGCACATATCTCCACCTAGGGAAATTGTTTTGATATTTTTCTTTTTGTCAAGTAATTTTAATGTTCTATTTTTAAATTATTTTTTTAAACGTTTATATTTTTATTGTCTTAAATGTCTTTTAAACTTCTGTTTTTAAGATAATTTGGCAACAGCTGATACATATGGTGGTTAACCACAGGGTGTGGAGTAATAGTGGGGACAGAAAACACTTTATAAAATTATAGCATATTATTCCCCATGGATTTAATGGTTCTTTGTATTATCTTCTTAACAATCAATCGTTGGGTATTATAATTTTTTTGTAAATTATGTATTGTTACAATCATTTGTGCTTTTATGGCTGTATAGCCGAAATAAAGTTTTGTTGACTGACTGACTGACAAGGTCATATTCATATGTATATTATTTATTTTTATTTTGGTGCTGCGAATTTAAGTGATTTTCCCAGAATCTCAGGATGTTGAGCAGACACCACAATTGGATCGAGGGTCCCCAGTTCCAAAGTTGGCAGCTCTGGATTGACCCTCCTCTTTTTTGGGAGTTGCCAAGTGCATGCTTGAGCAGTACGATGCTAGGAGGTATTTGTGCATGGTACACAGGCTGTGATCTGTATTTACAAACACAGAAATGATAGGAGTATGCCGGGATCACACTCAAGCAGGTAGAAGGATTTCTATGTGCCAGTATTCGGCATGGGCTTCAAACCTACAGGGGAGGGGTCAGCTAGTCCTCGGACCGTGCTGCTGGGATCTAGTGACAGCCAATCCTGGTTGCCACAATTTGCAGCCTGCTGCTTCTGTGTGCCCATACTTTCCCAGCTGGTCATAAGGTGGGGTCGGGTCTTTGATTCTTACAGACCCCACCCCACCCTATGATGCCTTAGGAAAGGGTGGGGGTGTGAGGCAGTGAAAGTAGCATGCAGCCCCGGGCAGTACAGAGCTGATAATCATGGTGCCCGAGGCTGCTTCAAAAACTGAATCTCCTGCACGTCATCTGGGGCTGGATCCAAAAGCAACTACACACAAAGAGAAGTAGGAGTAAACTATAACCCGCTTCTAGAGGCTTATGGCAAAGTTAATATGTTTGAAAAACTGCCCTCACCCACAAAATTGTGTGGGCTGCTAAACGACACCCCTGCGCAGACCAGCGCATGGGGTGGAGCAATAGGGAGGGGGAAACAATACAAACATAAAGAAGAGTAGGGATCAAGCAAATAATATGTGCAGAAAATAGACTCTAAAAGTAGCTCAGGGATATCCAATTCTCTATTTTATTCCTGGATTCCCTGGCCAGGATTAAAAAAAAATCAAAATGGAGGATGGTGGCGACAGGGTTAGTGATAAACCGTTCACCCCTCCTCTCTGCATGTGAGTCAACATGTTTCTGCCGGTTATTGTGTCTTTTCCAGCTTTCGTCAGGACCGCAAGATCCCCTTTATAATCCCCTCCTTTCCTACCTTCAAATTAGTAGATCGAGGACTGACCCTGTTTTTTCATACAGGATGTGTATTCACACTTCAAACATGATCTGTAGAAGAGTTGGTGAGCTCCAGGCACTAACCATACAAGGGCCATTTTTACAGATTCACCAAAATAGAGTGGTTCTTAGGACTAACCCAAACTTTTTACCCAAAGTCGTTTCTGCTTTTCATCTCAACCAGTCTGTTGAGTTACCCGTGTTCTTTCCTCAACCAGACTCAGTAGCAGAACGTGCTCTTCACACATTAGACGTGAAAAGAGCGATACTTTATTACATTGAAAGAACCAAATCTTTTAGGAAAACTAAACAACTTTGTTGCTTTTTCCCCACCACATAAAGGCAATCCCGTTTCAAAAGCGGGTATTGCACGATGGATAGTTAAATGCATCCAAATATGCTACCTTAAAGCTAAACGTACCTGAACAGTTCCCCCTAGAGCGCACTCTACACGCAAACTAGGGGCTTCTATGGCATTCTTAGGAAACATACCCTTAGATGACTTCTGCAAGGTTGCAACATGGTCGACACCACACACATTCACAAAGCACTATTGTGTAGCTGTGTTAGCAAAACAACAAGCTAGTGTGGGCCAGGCAGTTTTAAGAACACTATTTCAGACCACTGCAACAGATGCAGGTTAACCACCGCTTGGGGAATAACTGCTGTGTAGTCTATGCTAACGCATATGATCTACAGCTCATGTGCCTCGAACGGAAAATGCTACTTACCCAGTATGCATCTGTTCTTGGCATATACAGCTGTAGATTCATATGCACCCACCCGCCTCCCCGGGCACCTCTATCTGTTGCAGTCATATCTTACTTAGATACATTCTACATGGACATCTCTTTACTACTCTTACTAACTCCATCATCACCCGTTATGGCAAAACAATCTAAGGATGGAGTCGATGCCCATGCGCACTATCACCAAAAGGAGGAGTCACCTACCCCGTGACTACAAAGACTTCTTCGAAGAAAAACAAAGTGCAAACATCCGGGCCCAACACCAGATGGCTATCTATGCTAACTCATATGAATCTACAGCTGTATATGCCAAGAACAGATGCATACTGGGTAAGTAGCATTTTCCTTAGTGCTGATGAATTCAGTGAAGATTCTGAGGATGGAGACCTGGGTTCACAAGTAGCATTCCATTCCTATATCTAGGATTCAGACCCACAACGAACATCCCACAGTTTGGAATCCATCAATTCTATTAATTCTATTAATTGATGCGACCCCGGGCGTGTGGGGAGATGGGAACATGCAGGGGCTCCCGGGCAGACACCAGACGAGTTTCCCAGAGGTGGGCTGGCCCGTTGCACAAGGGAATGCCTGAATTAGCCTGATGGCCTCCAGCCAATGAAGCGGCCATTTTGGGGAACACTCAGCAGCCACGCTCCTCTGACCCGATAGTGCAGAAGCCTGCCAAACATCTCCCCACCTCATTGACGGACCGCACTGGAGTTCAGGAACTATTGAGGGAGGCACGGAACGCGCTGCAGCACGGTCTGAGGAACCAGCTGGACAAGCTCCACGGAGCAAGCTCTGCCCTGATGTTTGTACTACACTCTGGGTTTCCCAGTAACACCGGGACTGATGCTGCCGATGGAACTATGACGATGCCCCCCCGGGCGGAAACCATGAATGTTGTACTTACCGCGGAGACCGAGCAACATGGCCGATGCCAGGTGGAGCTGTTCAGGCAGCTATAGAGGAGTTTGGCTCTAGTTCACCCCCTCAGCCGTCACCTACCCAGCCGGACATTGGACATAGTTTTTTTTTGTTTTTTTCCTCGTCTCCCCGTTGTGTTTCCTTTCCCTCCCCCCTCCTCCTCCCTCCGTTATCCTGTGTCTACCTCCCCTTTGCCAGCCCCACGTGTTTTGGATCGTTGGTCCCCAGCCGATTTGTCTGTCTCTCACTTTGACTGCTTTGTCCCTCTGAAGTACTTTTCCCCCTTGCCGGTCTGCCTGACACTATCTGCATTCCTTACCCCTTTTACCATTCCGCCTCTACCTCCCACTCCCCATCTGACGTGTGTCTTGGCTATGCTATGCGTTATTATCGCTTGTTATTGTGTAATCACTGTTTTTCTCCTATGTTTTCTCTTGGCTCCTGTAACTGATGTAATTTTGTAACCTGTAACTCTCTGATCCTCATGTAAAGCGCTCTGATATCTCCGGGTCTAGCCAGCGCTATATAAAACTCTGCAAATAAAATCTGTAGGTTGTAAATATAATCAAGTGAAAAAATGTGCAAAAAAACCCAGACATATGTGCATATATTTAAAGAAGCATATAACCATGTGTAGGAAGCTGGCTCTGTATATACTATACCAAAGTGAGGTATAGTGTGCACAGAGTCCAGTGGATCCCCAAAGGTAGGCAGAGGTAAAGTTAGATAGCACCTCACTCTCTATTTGTGGTAGTGTGGTCGAGCAGGAAGGCAGTATCAGAGGACAGTGTTAAGCATTTGTTGTACACACTCAGTCAGCAAATGATTTCACACACTCAAAGACTGAACTTCTGACCAATTGTTTTGTATCAAAAATATTCTTTTAGGTATTTTATTTCCTAGAACCAAGCAAGCCTGGCACAGGTAAGTGATAAGTACTTTGTAGTAAATATACAGATTGTAACACAGTTTGGATTGCAATTGTAAATGTACTTTGATTTGATTACAGTAGTGTTACTGATAATGCAATGCTTTTCAGAATACAGTACATATACTTTGAATGGGATTTTCAGTACGATTACAGGTAACTTTTGGATTACTTTTTCTTACTCAGAGTAGTTTACCTGGATACTACTCTGGGACATTTCCTGTAAACAGGTAAGTAAAATCGTTTTTGTTAAACAGTACAATTTTAAAGAATTTCTTTAGGTTTTCAAACTCCATACTTAGAAACTTTTCACAGAAAAACAGTCAATGTTATCCTATGGAGGAAAATAGTGTTATCAGTTTTGAGGTAAGTATTTGGTAGTGGGAGTTGAGGTTCTTGGGGTAGACTCAGGGGTCCCCCAGGGTCAAGGATGCACTCTTGTTACAACCTCAGCGGCACTAGGGCGGCCGGGTGCAGAGTGCTGAAGCCCAATGTTATCCAATGGGGGTAGGGGACCTCCGGTTGGTGGCTGCTGGCAAGCAGGCCGCTTGGTTGTGGGAGCAAAGCTCCTGCACTTTAGCTCAGGGCAAATCGGGAAACAAAGTAGCACCAAAGGTGCACCCTCAGCGGCACTAGGGCGGCCGGGTGCAGGGTGCTGTTTCGACGTCGGGCGCCCTGTTGTTTTCAATGGGGAACCTCCGGTTTGCAAAGGCACTGCAGGCTTGGGGACGAAGGTCTTCTGGGTGCGACCACCACTTCGAGAGGTAAGTTGGGAAGTTAGGGGTTGGTTAGGCACCGTCGGTTTGGTCACCCAAGGCCGTGGGGTGTCGGGTGCAGGGGTGCCTTTTGGGGTCGGATCTTCTTACCAGCTCCTGGTCGCGGTTGGGGGGGACCTTCCGGATTTAGGCTGCAGGCGTCGGCTGGAGGCTTGAGGCAGGCCAGGAGTCGCTGGGTCTCGGGTCAGGATCGCCGGGGAGACCTCCTCGTGGTGTTCACCCACTCGAGCTCGGGCATGGACGGCGGGTGCAGAGTGGGGCGGATTCGCGGTGTCCGGCCGGAGCCAGAGGTTGCAGATTAACAAATCCGGTGTTCACGGGAGACAAAGCCTTTGTGGTTGAAGGCAGGCAGGTCCTCTGGGGTTTTCGAGGTTGCTGGCTGCAGGACACACCGGGATTTCGCAGGAGCAGGTTCGAGGGGGAGACAGGCCGGTAGGGCTGGGGCCCAGTCAGTGGGCGTCTTCCTCTTGTTAGCTGCTGCACGGCTGTTCGGTCCTTCTTCTTGTAGTTTCTTCTCGTCTGAGGAAGCAAGGTTCAGGGGTGCCCCTAAATACTAGATTATGGGGCGTTACCGGTAGGTAAAAGGCAGGGACCAATGGGTCCCTTCCCTGGGGTGGGTACACCCCCTATTATACCACCCTCCAGTGGGAGGGGGGCATGAGCCTGTCCCTGGTTGGCTGAGTCCCCCCCATCTGCAAGATGGCGGGGACTGGGAGTTGTGCTTCACCTCGCCTCCCCCACCTGAGGGGTGTGGTTGGCAGAGGTGGGCGCACCTCTCTTCCTCACTTGTTTTTCCCGCCGGTTCTCCCGCCCAAAGTGGGGGTCAGAACCAGTGGGGACCAGTTGCTGAAAGGTAGCAAGTGGCCTGGGGAAGCTCACAAAGGCAGCAAGCCTTTGAAGCTTCCCCTTCGTGAACCCTGCCCATCCTGGGGGAGGAGGCTTGGCACCTCGTCCCAGGATGTGCATTGTTTCAGGCCCCAGAGAGCAGCAGGCTCTCGACCCAGGGGTCCAGAAACATGTCTGGTGGTGGCAGCTGAAAGCAGCCACTCAGCCTGGACACTAGTGGTGGGTTAGTTTTCAGGGGCATCTCTAAGATGCCCTCTGTGTGCATTTTTCATTAAATCCCACACTGGCATCAGTGTGGGTTTAATGTGCTGAGAAGTTTGATACCAAACTTCTCAGTTTTCAGTGTAGCCATTATGGTGCTGTGGAGTTCGTAATGACAAACTCCCAGCACCATATACTTTTAATGGCAGCACTGCACTTACAATGTCTAAGAATGGACTTAGACACTGTAGGGGTACAGGGCTCATGCACCTGTACCCTCACCACTGGTATAGTGCACCCAGCTATAGGGGTGACTGATCTATGCCAGGGCAGTGGGTTGTAGGCATGGCACACAGAGATGTGTGCCATGTTGACTCCTTTGTTCTGCACCAAAACACGCAGCCTGCAAAGGCAGTGTGTGAGTGTGATGGTACAGGACCTCTAAGGGTGGCACAATAAGTGCTGCAGCCCTTAGAGGCCTTCTCTGGTCACAGTGCCCTGGGTACCTGTGCTACCATTTACGAGGGGCTGACCTGTGGCCAGAGATGCCAATTGGGTTTAGGCTTCAATGCAGTTTTAGTGAAAGAACATAGGCCCTGGGTACCTGATTAGCAGAAGCCCAGGGCACACTCAGTCAAAGCACATCAGCAATTCAGCAAAACGTGGGGGCAACCATGCAGAAAGAGGGCATTTTCTCACACAACCCTCCACCCCCCCCCCCCCCAACGAAAGAGGAGGAGACTAACCTTTCCCTAGAGAGTCTTCATTTTCTAAGTGGAAGAACCTGGAAAGTCCATCTGCATTGGCATGGGCAGTCCCAGGTCTGTGTTCCACTACAAAGTCCATTCCCTGTAGGGAGATGGACCACCTCAACAGTTTAGGATTTTTACCTTTCATTTGCATTAGCTATCTGAGAGGTCTGTGATCAGTTAGAACTAGGAAGTGAGTACCAAACAAGTATGGTCTCAGCTTCTTCAGGGACCAAACCACAGCAAAGGCCTCCCTCTCAATTGCACTCCAACGCTGCTCCCTGGGGAGAAGCCTTCTGCTTATAAAAGCAACAGGTTGGTCTTGGCCTTCATCATTGGTCTGGGATAGGACCGCTCCTATCCCTAGCTCAGAGACATCAGTCTGCACAATGAACTGTTTGGCATAGTCTGGAGCTTTGAGAATTGGTGCTGAGCACATAGCCTCTTTCAGGGTGTCAAAAGCCTTTTGACAGCTAAATGTCCAGTTTACCTTTGTGGGTATCTTCTTGGAGGTGAGTTCTCTGAGGGGAGCCATAATGGACCCATATCCCTTCACAAAACTCCTGTAGTACCCAGTCAAGCCAAGGAATGCCCTGACTTGGGTTTGGGTTGTTGGAGCTGCCCAGTCCAGGATGGCCTGGATCTTGGGCTGTAAGGGCTGTACCTGGCCTCCACCAACAAGGTGGCCCAAGTACACCACAGTTCCCTGCCCTATCTGGCATTTGGATGCCTTGATAGTTAGGCCTGCAGTTTGCAGGGCATTTAAAACCTTCCCAAGGTGGATCAGGTGAACCTGCCAGGTGGAGCTAAAGACAACAATATCATCTAGATAAGCTGCACTAAAGGACTCCAATCCGGCAAGGACTTGATTCACCAACCTCTGGAAGGTGGCAGGGGCATTCTTTAGACCAAAGGGCATAACAGTAAACTGATAATGCCAATCAGGTGTGGAGAATGCTGTCTTTTCTTTTGCTCCTGGGGCCATGCCAATTTGCCAGTACCCTGCAGTTAAGTCAAAGGTACTTAGAAATTTGGCTGCACCCAATTTGTCTATCAACTCATCTGCTCTTGGGATAGGGTGAGCATCTGTCTTGGTGACAGAGTTGAGCCCTCTATAGTCCACACAGAACCTCATTTCTCTCTTTCCACCCTGTGGATGAGGTTTGGGAACTAGAACCACTGGGCTGGCCCAGGGGCTCTCAGAGGGTCCAATAACCCCTAACTCCAGCATCTTGCTGACTTCAGCTCTGATGCTTTCCTTGACTTGATCAGACTGTCGATAGATTTTGTTTTTGACAGGTGAACTGTCACCAGTGTCCACATCATGGGTACACCAGTTTGTCTGACCAGGGGTCAAGGAAAAGAGCTTTGCATACTGCTGCAAGACTTGCTTGCAATCAGTCTGCTGTTGGGCAGAGAGGGTGTCTGAAAAGACAATTCCATCCACTGACCCATCTTTTGGGCTGTATGAGAGGAGGTCAGGGAGAGGTTCACTCTCTGTCTCCTGATCCTCATCAGTCACCATCACCATGGTGATGTAAGCCCTGTCATGAAAGAGCTTCAGGCGGTTCACATGGATAACCCTTTTGGGTGTCCTGCTTGTGCCCAGGTCAACCAAGTAGCTGACCTCACTCTTTTTCTTCTAGGATAGGGTAAGGGCCACTCCATCTGTCCTGGAGTGCCCTTGGTGCCACTGGCTTCAAAACCCACACCTTTTGCCCAGGTTGAAATTCAACCAGTGCAGCTGTTTGGTCATACCAGTGCTTCTGAAGCTCCTGGCTGGCCTCAAGATTTTTGGATGCCTTTTCCATGTACTCAGCCATTCTGGACTTTAGGCCAAGCACATAGTCCACAATATCTTGTTTGGGTTCTTGGAGAGGCTTCTCCCGACCCTCTTTTACAAGACAGAGTGGTCCCCTCACAGGATGGTCAAACAGAAGTTCAAAGGGGGAAAACCCTACTCCCTTCTGTGGCACCTCTCTGTAAGCGAAAAGCAGGCATGGTAAGAGGACATCCCATTTCCTTTTGAGTTTTTCAGCGAGCCCCATAATCATGCCTTTCAATGTCTTGTTGAATCTCTCAACAAGGCCATTGGTTTGTGGGTGATAGGGTGTAGTAAACTTGTACTGCACGCCACACTCTTTCCACATGTGTTTTAGGTAAGCAGACATGAAGTTGGAACCTCTGTCTGAAACCACCTCCTTAGGAAACCCTACCCTGGTGAAGACACCAATGAAGGCCTTGGCTACTGTAGGAGCTGTAGTAGTCCTAAGGGGAATTGCCTCAGGGTACCTAGTGGCATGATCCACTACCACTAGAATGAATTTGTTCCCTGATGCTGTGGGAGGTTCAAGTGGACCCACTATGTCCACACCTACCCTTTCAAAGGGAACCCCCACCACAGGTAGTGGTATCAGGGGGGCCTTTGAGGGGTCACCTGTCTTGCCACTGGCCTGACAGGTGACACAGGAGCTGACAAACTCCTTTACTTTTTGGTGCATCTGGGGCCAGTAAAAGTGGCTAACTAGCCTTTCCCAAGTCTTGGTTTGGCCCAGATGTCCAGCTAGGGGATGTCATGAGCTAAAGTTAGGAGAAACTCCCTGTACTTCTGAGGCACTACCACTCTCCTAGTGGCTCCAGGTTTGGGGTCTCTGGCCTCAGTGTACAGTAGTCCCTCTTCCCAATAAACTCTGTGGGTACCACTGACATCTCCCTTTTCCTGTGCAGCAGCTTGCTGCCTCAGGCTTTCAAGAGTTGGACAGTCCTGCTGTCCAAGGCACAGCTCTTCCCTAGAGGGTCCCCCTGGGCCTAAGAGTTCAACCTGGTAAAGGTCAAGCTCCATGGGCTCAGTTCCCTCTGGGGTGTCCAAGTCCTCTCCCTGAGGAGAGGGGGTCCTGATCCTTTTGCTGTACAGAAGCTGGTTCCCCAGTCTTCTTACCTTTTCTCTAGGAAGGTTCGGCCATACTTTCAGGCTCCAACACTTCTTTTTCACCCTGTCGCTTGCTTAGTGCTCTTGTTTTTACACACACCAATTCAGGGATATCCAGCATTGCTGCATGGGTTTTCAGTTCAACCTCAGCCCATGCTGAGGTTTCCAGGTCATTGCCAAGCAGACATGCAGCTGGTAGCTTTGGAGAGACCACTACCTGTTTCAGGCCAGTAAGCCCCCGCCAGTCTAATGTCACCATAGCCATTGCATGGTTAGTGGTAACACTGTCAGCATTGGTGACTGGGTAAGTTCTCCCAATCAAGTATTGCTCGGGGGAAACCAGTGTGTGTCTCACCATAGTGACACTGGCACCTGTATCCCTCAGAGCTTCTATCCTAGTTCCATTAATCCAAGGGTATTGCAAGTATTTTTTTAAGTTGGGTGGCCACACAGCTACAGAGGCAAACTCAACTTCCCCTTCTGAAACTAGAACTGCTTCAGTGTGCAACTCGATTTGCTCTTGGCACACTGTTCATCCCATCTGGAGACTAGCTGTAGTAGGACTAAGGGCCTTCTTGTTTGGGCAAGCAGCATCTCCAGTTAAGTGTCCCAACTTCTTACAGTTGTTACACCAGGCCTTTAAAGGATCAAAGTTCTTTCCCCTGTACCTATTATTGGACTGGGAAGAGTTTTGGGACCCACCCCCCTATGCAGGTTTTTGGGGCCCTTTAGAAGACTCGGGCTTTTTATCTTGGGGATTCTCACCACCTTTCCCCTGGGGAGGTTTTGTAACCCCTTTCTTTTGGTCACCCCAGTGGTTGTTTTTGTCACCCTTGTCTTGACCCAGTGGTCTGCCTTCTTTCCCAATTCTTGGGGAGAAATTAGACCTAGGTCTACCAAATGCTGATGTAACTTTTCATTAGTGCAATTACTTAAAATATGTTCTTTCATAAACAGATTGTAAAGTCCATTGAAATCATGCACATTGTGTCCAGTTAACCAACCAGCTAGTGTTTTAACTGAGCAGTCTACAAAGTCAATCCAGGTTTGGTTTTTAGGTCGAGCCTCAAGTAGCGCGCAAGCGCTGCTAGGCGAAGACTTTATGTTAGGGGGTTTCAAAAGCTGACCACACGCTCGTGCGTCGTGGCCTTTTCCCTGCGGTTACGCGCGGCACTAGCATCTGTTATTAATTATCTTGCTCGCTCTCGTAATGTACATAGCCTACATGCACGAGTGCTCGAGTGCTTTCAGTTACGAGTGCTTTCACTTTAGCCTACAGCGCGTGTTTACATTAAGCATCTGCTTACAATTATCCTGCTCGCTCTCGCAAAGTACATGGATGAGTTCTTTCACTTACAAGTACTTTCACTTTCTTTGCAGCGCTTATTTACATGTGCTCTGCTAAACGCCACTAGAGCGGCTTTTTTTTATTTACTAAATAACAGCTTCGTATATACTGTAGCCTGGTCTTTAATTCCGAAGTTATATTTAACACTGCTAATTTTTTGAAAAGCTGTAATCGCAACTTACAATTACTCGTGTTTTCTAAAAAAGTGTAAAGGAAAACAATATAAGCTGGCTCAATGTCGCACTGCGCAGGCCTGTAATATATCACAGGATACTTAGTGAACTTTTAAACGCGTTGAAGCTTTAAAATAACGCACACTGCCACCGTTTTTGCCCGTAGGAGTCTCGGGAGTTGGCTTAATGTCGCGCTGCCCAGGCCTTTAATATATCACAGCACACTTAGTGAACTGTCAAACACGTTGAAGTTTAAAAATAGCGCACAGCGCGTCACAGGTCCACACTTAATACACAAAATGCATTATGCTACTCGCATTTCAAGGCCACATGGTGGCGCGCTGATCCAGTTCTTATGAAGGTTGAGAGGCAAACTGTTTATGTTACATGTAGAAGCTAAATACATAAAAGTAAACCGCAGTTGCCTATGCAACAGATACAATGATTAAATTACTGGTGTTTGCTAAAAATAGGTAAACAAATTATATAATAAGCTGGCTTCATGTCACGGTGCACATGCGTTTAATATATCACGGCATACTCAGTGAGCTTTCAAACGCGTTAAAGCTTTAAAATAGCGCACACTTTCTTGCTCACAGTAGTTTTAGGAATACACTCACAAAATGCATTACGTTGCTCGCATTTTAAGGCAACATGGTAGGGCGCTGCTTCAGTAGTTGTAAATGTTAAAAGGCAAACTGTGTAAGTTACATGTACGAACTAAACGCATAAAAGTAAACTGAAGTTGCCCATGTAATAGATACAGTAATTAACCCGCATTTAAGGTATAAAATGCATTGTCGTACTGGTAATAGTATAAAATAAACGTAAAAACCCTATACCATGCACATAGAGGTAGCTTACACACATTGGCCATAACACACAAAACGGGTCCCAGCTGGCTCATTCTATAAGCAATGGCGCCATCTGTTTAGCATCTTGACACTTTCCTTATCTCTTCTCTTCCCTAGCAGTCTCCCCTCCTCATCCTCCCACTCCGCCCCCCTACCATCATTTGTTTGTTACATCCTTTAAACAAGTCGTCGGGTTATTTTTCACACTTGCAAGTACTATTAACAGGAAACAAACCAACAGCTACATAACAACAACACAGTGCAATTTGCTTTAAAAAAAAAAAAAAATTCTGAATAAGATACTAATGTTGTCATGCAGTGGGCTGTTAGTTAAAGTTCGAACTTTGCTGTACACCCCTTCACTTTATTCGTTTGGTTGATTGTTATAGAAAAAACTAGGAAACACTGTTTTTAAAATACCCCTCACACACCAAACGCTCATTTGATGTCATGCTTCATCATTGGGGTCTTCCCGTTCTTGCTACAAAACGGGGCGTGCTGCAACCTACGGAGACTTGGGAGCACTTATTATGTAGAACACTATGTGTACTGCAGTTGTGTGAATGTTCGTGTTTAATGGGAAAATTAGTGTAAATGTGATAGTTGCTTTAAAATTCGCTAAAATATATATTATTGCCTAAATATATATTGTTGCTTAACGTACCTCGAAAAATTAAACATTGGAGCATACAAAGTAAAATATTATTAGTAACTACTTGGTTTCAACTCACTATTATTGAAAAACCATGCTTATAGCTTTTTCCTTGTAGCTAAATATAATCCCTAGTACACTCTAAGCACTTTAAGTGTGTCATCGTTTGCTTCCTAATTTTGTTATCATAATTCATCCAGCATAAATAAATATATAAATTGAACATAGAAACTTAAATATGAACCATGAGATAACGTATTACTTTTCCAACATAGGAGTAGAAAACACAAAGCCTAAATTATATACTATTATACTACACCTCCTCATAATACATCCTTATTATTCCACAATTTATACATTCGTGAGGATATATTTAAAATTTGGGAAGCTCAGTTTGTTTAGTCATTCTACACTACCTACCCCTCTTTAATCCATATCAACACTATACTTAGAAAAACCTACTACTGTTTGTACATTACACCTCGTCACTCACATTAATAAACACTGTTTTTGCTACATGCCATTTGCCTTTTTTTACTATTAAACTCTGTTTATTAGAAACCAAACATATAGGGGCCAATTCCGATCTCGGTCGGAGGCGCACCCAATACCATTCGGTCGGGAAAAAAGCCATGCGAATGCCTGTTTCCCGACCGATCCGTACAGCATACCGAACGAGTAAGTACGATGCGCACAACAGCACAGAATCCGGCCGAGTCGTACTCACCCAATCCAGGTCCTGTTCTCCGACCGAGGCGAATCCGGAAACGCTGAATCGAGTCGCACGGAAGGGAAAATGCAGCTCCGTCCGGCTGAACAAGTACGATGCGCTTTCCGTACGCGCCGAACCCGTCGCTACGCACGGCACGTCAAAGCATCCGGGAGAGGCGCACATAAGCTCCGATTCGCGCCACAACACGATCCACGGCTACGAGGCGAACACGCCAGCGAAGAGGACGACGCGAAGCAACAAGAAAGACGAACGACACGAACCAACCATGAATCCCTTCGTCCCGATCATACCAATATTCTACATTTACTACCGGAACAGGCACGGACGCGTACGGCGCAGAAGGTAAGTCAGACACCAACCACAAAACACATACAACACGTACACGACACATCACACACACACACACACACAGAGGGATGCAGAATTTACTTACACCAGCAACAGCAGCACCATAGGGGCGGGATGCCCATCACCAATGCCACATATGCACACAGGAGCCTGAATGCGCACCACCACCCCTACCCAGGGGGGGCCGGATGCCAACCACCACTACCACCCTTAGCCAGGGGGGTGCCAGATGCCCACCACCACTACCACCCTTACCCAGGGGGGCTGGATGCCTACCACTACTACCACCCTTAGCCAGGGGGGTGCCAGATGTCTACCACCACTACCACCCTCACCCAGGGGGCTGGATGCCTACCACCACTACCACCCTTACCCAGGGGGTGCCAGATGCCTACCACTACTACCACCCTTACCCAGGGGGCTGGATGCCTACCACTACTACTACCCTTAGCCAGGGGGTGCCAGATGCCTACCACCACTACCACCCTTACCCAGGGGGCTGGATGCCCACCACCACTACTACCACCCTTAGCCAGGGGGTGCCAGATGCCTACCACCACTACCGCCCTTACCCAGGGGGCTGGATGCCTACCACTACTACCACCCTTACCCAGGGGGTGCCAGATGCCTACCACCACTACCACCCTCACCCAGGGGGGCTGGATGCCTACCACTACTACCACCCTTACCCAGGGGGGCTGGATGCCTACCACTACTACCACCCTTACCCAGGGGGTGCCAGATGCCTACCACTACTACCACCCTTACCCAGGGGTGCCAGATGCCTACCACTACTACCACCCTTACCCAGGGGGCTGGATGCCTACCACTACTACCACCCTTACCCAGGGGGTGCCAGATGCCTACCACTACTACCACCCTTACCCGGGGGTGCCAGATGCCTACCACCACTACCACCCTTACCCAGGGGGCTGGATGCCTACCACTACTACCACCCTTAGCCAGGGGGTGCCAGATGCCCACCACCACTACCACCCTTAGCCATGGGGGTGCCAGATGCCTACCACTACTACCACCCTTAGCCAGGGGGCTGGATGCCTACTACTACTACCACCCTTAGCCAGGGGGGCTGGATGCCTACCACTACTACCACCCTTACCCAGGGGGTGCCAGATGCCTACCACTACTACCACCCTTACCCAGGGGTGCCAGATGCCTACCACTACTACCACCCTTACCCAGGGGGCTGGATGCCTACCACTACTACCACCCTTAGCCAGGGGGTGCCAGATGCCTACCACCACTACCACCCTTACCCAGGGGGCTGGATGCCTACCACTACTACCACCCTTAGCCAGGGGGTGCCAGATGCCTACCACCCTCACCCAGGGGGCTGGATGCCTACCACCACTACCACCCTTACCCAGGGGGCTGGATGCCTGTCACTACTACCACCTCTACCCATGGGGGCTGGATGCCTACCACCAACACCACCCCCACTCATAGGATGGACAATGCATGACACAACCAGCACACCACAACCTAGGGAATGCAAGAAAAAGACATCCCCCAACACCATGACAAGCGTGTGTAGACTGTGTCAAATGCCTACAACACTGAACATGACTTTGAACATACAATGTGACCCCCTATCACATGTGCCACACATATATGTGTGTGGCCCCCACAATGCAAGCAGGCCATGATCATTGTGGCAATGGGGTCCAAACCCCCATCATCACAGTGACCAAAAGGTAAGTGTGGGGTCCATAGCTGAAGCACATTTTGAACATTGTGGCAATGGGGTCTAACCCCCATCACCACAGTGACCAAAATGTAAGTGTGGGGTCCATAGCTGAAGCACATTTTGAACATTGTGGCAATGGGGTCTAACGCCCCATCACCACAGTGACCAAAATGTAAGTGTGGGGTCCATAGCTGAAGCACATTTTGAACATTGTGGCAATGGGGTCTAACGCCCCATCACCACAGTGACCAAAAGGTAAGTGTGGGTTCCATAGCTGAAGCACATTTTGAACATTGTGGCAATGGGGTCCAAACCCCCATCATCACAGTGACCAAAATGTAAGTGTGGGGTCCATAGCTGAAGCACATTTTGAACAGTGTGGCAATGGGGTCCAAACCCCCATCATCACAGTGACCAAAATGTAAGTGTGGGGTCCATAGCTGAAGCACATTTTGAACATTGTGGCAATGGGGTCCAAACCCCCATCATCACAGTGACCAAAATGTAAGTGTTGACAAAGAAAGAGCTGCAACTGCCAAACTGCATTGATGATTCCTGGTCACAGAACATAAAACACATCAGTGGCAAAGTAGTGCATGTGTCCCATTGCAACATAGATTGGGGAGCCAAATACTGCAGTGCAAATAAGACATACCTTTGGCCATGTGCAGACAAACAACACCCATGGGGGCTGACACTGTCAACATTCATCAATGACACAATGACAGAAGTGACCATCAGAATGCAGACCCACATATTTGCACCAATGGGCACACAAATGCAGATACCCTGTGGAGACTGTAGATGTGAGGTGAACAGATACCATACCATGGCAGCAATGGGACACACAAACCATGATCATTGTGCTGACCGATGACCTAGGAGTCCCAGGGACAGCAGGGGAAAGCCACCAAACTACATACAGCCAATGGCACACCCAAGATATGCCAATGCAGTGGTGCAGATGCACAAACACAAACAGGCAGACCCACACTGCACATCATACACAACAGGTGAGGGGGTGCCAGTGTCCCCAGGCAACCACACAACACATGAGGAGACCTGAATACCAATCATACAGATGTGCATACAGTGCCACACAAAGGTAACTCATGGATCCAAATCCCCTATGTGGGCAAGCAGGCATTGTCAGATGAGAGGGAGCACAAATCACACATGTCACACAGGCACGTAGGAACAGCAACTGACACAGCAAGACACAGACACACCACAGCACTACTCCCAGGGCCCCCACAATGTGGTGACCCTGGGCTGCATTACAATCCCACTGTGATGACAAAGCTAAATGTCGTTCACACTGTGAACCACAGTCATGTGTCCTGAGCAACAAACTACCATCACACCTACACAAGCACAAATCAATCAGCATGGCCAGTAAGCCAAGGCCAACATGGAGGCAGGGGCCTAGCCGGGCAACAACTCATCTGCACACACTCAACACCACACCCTCGACCTCCAACAATGTGCAGCAGTGAAGCACACATGCACTGGTGACATTGCACATGCACCCATGACTATTCCAGGGTGGTGGGTGGGAACCAAGGTGCAGAAACACATCACACATGGCCACTCAACAAGACTCCTGAATGTCTGACACACTGCACACTACGCTGTACATGGACATGACGGCAATACCACACCAACCAATGGGATCCCAGCCACAGTCACACACCAATGAAGAAGCCAAGGTCACCCACAAAGAACACACATAGACAACAACCAACATTGCAGCCCGGACCCTGAGGAGTGCCAGCAGTCACACACACAACGTGTCACAATCACTGAAAGATAACACAAACTGGAAATCACATGACAGGGGCAAACAACAAGTGCCAAGGGGAAACCTGACTGTGACCCATCTGCGTCTGCACACAAACTCAGCCCTGACAGCAAACACACCTATGGGTGACACCCTGATGACCAGTAATGTGCCATGCACCCACATCACAGAGAACCCAGGGAGAAGACTTTGGGGGAACATAGGTCAACTCAGCAAGCATCACAAACAGGTACAACACTAGGGATCACAGCATGCACAGCTAAACGGAAGTGAACACACAGACATGCACATACAACACACACCTTGGGCGCAGGCAATGTCACAGGAGTACACACTGCCATGAGGGGACTCCACTCCTGTGTGAGGAAAGCTGTGCCATATGTTGCCTCAGTAGGGCCCCATCATGTCAGCTGAGCACTTGGTCACACAATCAACAATTAGCACCAAATGAGGGCTCCCGTCACATCAGCCTGGTCATGGAAGTGCCAACGAAATTATCAGCACAGATCCAACACACTTGTATAGCAATGTTGCACTGACAACACAGATGAGTCCTTCCCCATTGATGCCCAAACCTGCATGTCCAGTGGAGATGGCCACACGGTCAGGGAAGTAGACGAATTGAACAATGGCAGGCACAACAGATGTGCAGGGGTGGAAGCCACAGATGTGAAATAGCTAATGTAAGTAGGAAATCCCATTGCCAAATACTGAACACATGACACCCTCAGATGCTGCTATGGATGACATGGTACCACAGGATAGGACACATTCCCCCTGGACCACATGGGTTCCTGCACAGTAACACTTCATTATCATGAGACCAAATATCACCATCACTGCAGCAAGGGCATGGTTAGCATCATCAACAACATGTACATCAGAAGCATAAGCACTAGAGAACAGAAAGTTGCTTTATTCAGCATATGTGTGTAATGAAAACTGAAAGTCCAGAAAAATAACAAAGGCCAATGGCCAGTCCATTGTCAAAGTCCAAACAGGGTGACAGTGGCAGATGTCACCCTACGCATGCCTGCACAAAACCAGGGACAATGCACTAGGAGGGGCAACCGGGGGGCAGGCCAGGCACCGCAGGGACAGGATCAGGGCTCACCAGGAGGAAGCAGGGAAGGGGTGGTGGGTGCTGGAGAGCCACTGACAACTGCAGTGGAGGTGTCTGACATGGTGTGTGCCGGCACAACTGGGGGCATGACTCAGATGTTGTGGGTGCCGGCACGACTGCAGTGGACCCTGCAGATGGAGTGGACAGGTCCGCCACTGCAGTGCCCAAGTCAGACAGGGTGGTAGTGGACTCCACTGCAGTGCCTACCACCAGGGGAGGAGAATGGGGAACAGGCAAGGTGGGCTGAACAGAGGGGGAGGACACCCTCACCACATCAGTGGCACAGACAAGCGCAGCGGGGGTGTGGTGCCGGGAGAGCAAGTGGCAGGGGAGAAGGCCGGATCCTCTTGGGGATGGTATATCTGTGGGTGGGGGAACCTGGGGCAGGGTGTGGTGGGGGCACCTGTGGAGTGGGGGCCTGAGGGATGGAGGAAGGAGACCTGGTGCCTGAGCTGCAGGCCGGCGGCGGGGTCTTGCTCTTACGACTCCGGGGGACTTGCGGGTGGGGGCCTCAGTCTGTCTGCGCCTGGGGGAGGGTGTCCGGGGGCGAGGGGCACTCTGCTCCGTGTGGGTGGGCTTCCTCTTCCCCTGAATGCTGTATCAGCTGGATCGGAGGGGAAGAGGCAGAGGTCACTGAGGAAGAGCCGCTGGGTCTTTGGGGTTGCAGGTGAGGCAAGGGAGGGTGCTTTGGAGGGAGAGGCAACTGAGGACTGCGCAGTGCTCGTGGATGCGTGTGTGTGTTCCAGGGCCCCATCCCCTGTGAGTCTGGTTTCAGTCCCCTGACTGTGCGTGCGTGTGCGTTTTGTTTGTGGCGTGTGTGTCTGTGTGCTGGATGTGTGTGTGCTGGTTTGTGCCTGTGCCGGTGTGTGTGTGCTTGGGACGGGTAAGGTGCTGGGGAGTGTGGATGGAGCAGAGGCAGGAGGGGCGAGGGACTGTCTGAGGAGGGACACTGCTGCCGTCAGGGAGGAGTCCATGGACCTATTGCCCCTCTGTAGGTCAGACATGCCCGATGAGATGCCCTCCATGAACGACACCAGCTGAGTCAACAGAGCGGTGTGCGCATGGAGGACACTCAGCATGGCTGTCTGCCCTACATGGAGCTGGCGAAGGAGGTACACAGACTCCTCACTCAGGGCAGCAGGGGACACAGGGGCAGGGGTGCGGTGCCTGGCCCAAAGGAGACACGCTCCCGAACATGGGAGCCTCCACGGACCTGGGGAATGGGAGCCGATGGGAGGGCGGTGGTGGTGCTGGTGGTGGCGGGGACAGCAACACTAGCTGGGGTGTGGTGGCTGCTGACACCCGCCTCCATAAGGGAGTCATCCTCCGAGTTGCTCTGGTCCTCAGCTGAGGTGGATGGTGCTGAGGACTCCTCGGTGAGGCTCCCTCGCCCTCCGTGCCACTGGGTCCCTCCGACCACTCCTCGGCTGCTGACCCAGTCTGGCTCTCCGGCTCCTCCTGGTCCGTGGAGCTGTCCCCTTCCGAGGCCGTGGATGTATCTGCAAACAATGGGGAAACAGACAGACATCAGTCACCTGCACCAAACGCACACACCACTGTGAGCACAGCACATTACAGAGCAAGCCCTGGCATCATTAGTTGTACATTGCTAAAAGTGCCCTAACTGAACAGGAGAAGCCAATTGTCAGTCTGATGCCAACCATGGCACTCACATCCCACATGGCCTTGCACCCATCTGTCTGGTGTCTGTTGGATAGCAACACCCCAGTGTGGACACATGCACCAACTACACAGTAGTTGGACAGTGCAGAGGACACGGTGTAGCATGTGGACATGCACACATCACAACTCTTGCCACTGAGTCAGTACAGGTTTCCGGATGAAAGGGACGCCCAGAGTCAAATAGGAAATGCATGTGATGCATACCAGCGACAGACACCATGATGCACCCATGTCCTGATAGCCATCGCCACAATGGTGTGCATGTAGCACATGTCACTCCCCTGCAGGATCACCAATAAGTAGACACATGCCATGGCGGAGGCATGACTGCTAAGTCATACATCACTGTCTCAGTGATGTATGACTTGGCAGCCAGACAACAACACTCTGCACTGTGTCACAATAGTAGGTCATGGGGAATGCAAGTCCTGGAGCTGCACAAGTGCACATGTACATCCCCCACACAACACATCATCTTAACCCTCATCTGTCCAGGTCATACCGATTGGACATATGGGAGACCTGTGACACTACCCTCTGAACCTGAGCCCCTCACAACCTGCTGTGAATGGGGAACAGCTGCCTGAACTTCACATTCGCATACCCCAGTCTGCACGGGCAGCTGATTAAACACCTATGTAACACACAAGTATCGTCTCCTATGGTCACATCTCCAGTGGCATGCTGAGCCCCTACCGAGAAACACCCCAGCAGTCCTGGCAACAAATCCACAGCACACTGACACAGAGGCAGACACCTGAGGGGTCAAATCACTGCGCACAATGTGTCAGCTGATACACGGGAGTGGGAGTACAGAGTGCATTGCATGGCCTGGAGTAGGCATGACTGTCCTGCCCCACATGAATGAGGGATGAGCCCTGGACAGTGGATAGCTGGCTATGTATGTGTGACACACGTAATCTGCACACTCCTGGGGCCCAAACATTGTTCCCACCCGCTGCACGGGTGTGTGCCACATACCCCAGGCACATGTGGTGGCTCAGCTCAACAAGTGGACCGCATATCAAAGCAACACGCAGATTACATGTCCGAACACAGGCGTTGTGTGAACAATGGACCCACCCATGATGTCCACAACAGAGTTAGGGAAACAGATGCTGTCCCCCACCTTTAGTGAAGCAAACTGCAAGGACACAGTCCCAAGTGACACAATTCCTTGAATGTAAGGGCCACACCTGGGTATCAGATGAGGAGTGGGCAGTGCACAATAGAGGGACATGGCTCCTGGACAACATGACTGCTGTACTGTGGCAGTTTAACCAGGCCAGAGGAGGGCACATAGCATGTAATACAGAGTTCACAGTGCAGTCTTTGACTCACCCCCTCCTTGCTGCTGTCTGGCCTTCAGCTGCCCATCCAGGTCTGGAAACACCACCGCCAGGATCTGGAGCTTGTGGGGGTCAGGGTCCGTGTTCCGCCCCTCCTGCGAGGAGGCGACAGCTTCAGCTGGACCCGTGCAATCCTCCGGGTCCAGCCCCGAAGGTCCTGCCACCTCTTCTGGCAGTTGCGGATCTGGCGCTTGTAGACCCCCACGGACCGGACAGCCCGGACGATGTCCTTCCAGATCTCCTGCTTCCGATGGGCATTAACCTGTCAGGATGACAAAGTGAAAAGGCCATTACTACACATGCAACATATCCGTGCATGACACAGTTGTATATACATGTCTCAATCACAGGGGCACATGATGTACAAAGGCAGTGCAACGCTGCCCATGGACAGTTTGCCAGACGTCACTACATGGTATCATTGCATGGGAAGTAAAACCTTGTTCAAATGCACTGTCACTGCACCATACCTGTCCAGTGCATGTCACTACACACTATGGGGGTGACAACTACTCAGTGAGCCTGCTAGCCAGTGGCGTGCAGACTTTCAGCCTTGCTAGTCAGACAAAATGCACATTCAGAAAGGCAGTGCACAGAACACTCACCTGCTCCCCTGGTGTCCCATACAGCTTGCTGTACTGTGGAAGTAGGCTGTCCAGCAGGGCCTGGTTCTCCTCAAGGCTGAAGGCTGGGGCTCTCTCCACAGTACGTGCCATTGCAGGGTCCAGAGGGGCAGAGACAGCAGCAGTGCAGTGGCAGATGTCGTCCTGGAGCATGTAGTGCAGGCAAGTGAGCTCTCAGGGGAACAGCCAGCAATATATATGTGCTGGAGAGGCAGATACTGTCCCTTGTGTCCAAAGTAATAGGTCCAAGTCGTTTGCATCTTCTGAATCTGGCCAATCCATGGAATAGCAGCACCAATACACGCCCACAGTATCCTTCAAATCTTCAACTTCATGACATACATGATTTTGCAACATTGTTGTGGGTGACCAACTGAATTTCCAGCAACCGACTCGCTCGAATTTCGAAAACGCGTCCGTTGCCAGGCTAGGCCATTGTCAATGGGTGCGCACCGATCGGTCCATTGCGGTACAACGCGTACAGGGGTACAACGCGTACCCGCACACATTGAATGCAATGGGCCGGCCGGGGCACCGATCGGTCCATTGCGGTACAACGCGTACAGGGGTACAACGCTGCACCGCACACATTGAATGCAATGGGCCGGCCGGGGCACCGATCGGTCCATTGCTGATCAACGCGCACAGGGGTACAACGCGTACCCGCACACATTGAATGCAATGGGTCGGCCGGGGGCACCGATCGGTCCATTGCTGATCAACGCGTACAAGGGTACAACGCGCACTCGCACACATTGAATGCAATGGGCCGGCCGGGGCACCGATCGGTCCATTGCGGTACAACGCGTACAGGGGTACAACGCTGCACCCGCACACATTGAATGCAATGGGCCGGCCGGGGCACCGATCGGTCCATTGCTGTTCAACGCATCTCTGTACAAGTGACTGGCATATGTCACCATGCCTGTCTCAGATGGACATATGCCAGCCACAGATAGCTCCCAGGGAGTGAGGGGCACACCTACAACACGACAGCCTGTCCAAACTGTATGATAAGGCATGTAAGGCTGCATTTCCTATTGTGTGTATGTTGGTGTACATGTTGTCCTGTGGGTGTCACCTGGGGGCAGCCACCCCCAGGCTGTGCACGTGTTCATGGGGACAGGATCCTGGGTGTTACGTGTACATGACCACTGTGATGTGCAACTGTTCATATCTGTGCATGTGCCATGGTCACATTTCACGGTGGTGTATGTGTATGTCATGTCACATACCCCGTGAGTCCCATGTGGGACGGTATGTTTGAGCCAGGGTGTCCCAGTGGCACAATAGTGATGGTCCTCCACAGTCTGTGTGCATGTAGTGTTTACAATGTCTCTGATTTCATGTGCACAATGGGAGACAGTCTCCACATCCACGTTGTGTGTGCATGGACTTTGATGTTGTGCGTGTGTGTGTCACAGACGTCCATGTCTGTCCTGCAGTGGCAAGTGGGACCACTACCTGTGGGGGTCATAGTTCTTTTGCTGTGGTGTATACATGTTACTCCATGTAATGCCAGTGTCCATGTGGCAATACAGGGTCCCTGGGAATGTACCTGTCGTTGAGCTGTGATGCCTGGGGCACATCTGTCCTCACATGTCACTGTGGGGGTGATTGTGACACGGCAGCAGGAGATGGGAACTGTGACACGGCCTCATGATATCCAATGGGCCAACCTGGGACTTATTGATGCCACTTGTTGAACCGTGATGACAGATGTTGGCCATGTATGTACCATACATGTCCTTACGGAACTGCACACTTCATGTAGTTGTGCCTCATAATGATGTATGTTGGGATATTGAGTGTGTTCAATGCCGCATATGTGGGCTGACTGACAATCTTGCTTTCTTCTCCTCTGCAATGCAGGGCTCCTGCTGTCCATCGACCATTCCCAGATCTGGCAACGATGGTGGAACGGGACAGCATCCGACGGTACCGCTTCACCAGGCAGCTGATTGAGGATTTGGCAGTGCAGTTGGCCCCACATTTGCAGCCTGGCCGGCCGTATCCTACAGCGCTGACCCCCAAGGTGAAGGTGATGGCAGCCCTACACTTCTTTGCCACCGGTACCTTCCAACATACTGTGGCGACTGCTGGTGGGATGTCACAGACCATGTTGAGCCGTGTGCTCCGCGATGTTTTGGTGGCAATGTTGCTATTCCTGAACCGGTACATCTATTTCCCTAGACTGCAACGACTCACTGACGTGAAGAGTGACTTCTATGCCCTGGGGAGGATGCCGCATGTCATTGGCTCCATTGATGGGACACATGTGGCTTTGGTACCACCACAGGCCCAGGAGCAGGCCTACAGGAACCGCAAGCACTACCACTCGGTCAATGCACTGGTGGTGTGTCTTGCAGATATGACCATCACACACGCGTGTGCCCGTTTCCCTGGTTCAGCACACGATGCCTTTGTGATGAGTAGTCGCATCCCCAGGATGATGGCACAGATGCAGAACCAGCGTGCCTGGCTTGTCGGTGTGTACTGACTTTGTGCCATTGTGTGTGATCTGATCTGTAGTATTCCGCCCACTTTTCCAAGTCAGCTAATGTGCACTTGTCTGTCCGTAGGTGACTCGGGATACCCCAACATGCCGTGGTTGCTGACACCCCTCAGGAACTCTGTGACACCAGCCCAGATGCGCTACAATGAGGCACATGGTCGGACCAGGAGAGTGATTGAGCGGACATTTGGTCTCCTGAAGAGCCGCTTCCGCTGCCTGGACAAGACCGGAGGGTCCCTCCCATATGCCCCTGCGAAAGTGTGCAAGATTATCGTCTGCTGCATGCTCCACAACCTGGCAGTGCGGAAGGAGTTGCCTCTCATCCAGGATGACAATGACCAACATCCGCCACCTGTGGAGGATCCTGGCCTGGACCACGATGCCAGTGATGATGATGATGATGATGATGAGGGTGATGTCCGCACACAGCTCATCACCAACTTCTTTAGCTGAATGTGAGTATCCTGAGGTGTCATGTCAATGATGTGAGTTGGCATGATATGTGTAGGTGGTGCTCTGGTGCTGTTGGAGTGTGTCCATGGGCTACTTGACTGGATGTGTGTAGCGATGTGTGCTTACAGGTGGTCTGTACTCCCCAACAGTGTTGACATGCTAACTTGGTTCTGGGTGGGTATCTTGTAACATGTATTGTGCATGAGTTTTGCTGTTCTGTCCTGTTCTCCATTGCTTTTGACTGTGTGTCATTTCTGTCCTTCACAGGGTACTTTCAGATTCGTTTGGTCAACTGTGTCCACCGACGACGTGATTGTACTTCCAGGGTGGTAGCTGTTGTCCCTACAGGTGATGTGCGCCACACCCATGGACTTCCTTCCTTCTACAGTTGTTGACTGTGTGCCCGCTGCCAGGTGGGATTACCTTGCATCTGTAGTGGTTACGACATGTTGCAACTGTGTAATAAACCTGTGCTTCACTTTGTGATGTGCGTTGTCTGTGGTCACACATTTGACTGCCATTTGCTTACTGCACCTGTGGGCTACTTGACTACAACTGGGAATAGGTGTGGTGTCTGTGCATTGCACCGTCTTCCCTGGCAACATCAGTGTAGGCAATGAGTCAGATGGCCTAGGTGTGTATGTGTTGTGTAGCCCTGGTGGTGTGTCTTCCTCATATGTGTCACGTTGCCTTTACTCACATGCCTGTGTTGTACTTGCTGTTGCAGTTCGCATACACAGTGTAATTTTGCAGTTCATCATCCCCATAACAGCACCCACGTTGGAATCACAACAGAGGCAAGTATGGTGTATTAGTGTGTTTATTGTGATACATTTGTGTGAATAGTGCATAGGATGGGTAGTGCTGTACATATATCTTGCAATCAGAAGTTCCTAGGTGAATTGAAAGTCCTGGTAGACAAAATCCCCAGTATCGGGGCCACAGTTGTCTGAGACATTGGTCCAACTTGTACTCCCATGCAATGTGTGGGAGTTGTGTTGCCGTCAACAGGGTGAACAGTCTGTGCACAAAGGTGAACATCCAGAACAGGTTCAGGCTTCCTGGGAGTTGCGCTTGGCCATCGGCCTCTCACTTGCCCCTCCTCGGACGATCCCTCTTCTTTGGGGGGCCCTCAAGTACAGGCTGCTGCGGTGCAGGGGACTCTCCGCCAGAGTCATCCTCCCTCCCTGTGGCAGTTGCAGTTTGTTCAGCACCAGATGTTGTTGGCACACAGGGAGGTGTGGACTGGTTGCTGTTCATCTGGCGGAGGCATTGTAAAATGTCCCTGTGCACCGCCGTCATCTCTTGCAGTGCGTCCCACTTGGACTCCACGCGGGACATGTGAGAGTCCAAGCGGGCATGATGGGCAGCCTGCTGCTGTTTCATGTCTCTGAGGAGCCCCACTACCTGGCTGAGATCTCCGGTGCTGGACTGGTACGCATCGGCTATGCGTACCAGTTGTGGGTCATCATGCACACCAGCAACCTCTGCAAGCAGCGACCTCTGTCTCCCACCCTCCCACCACCCCTGCCGACATGTGCAGTGCGTGCAGTGGCACGCACAGATGACCCTGGTCCACCTTGGGGGTTGGTGGTGGTGGTGTCCATGGCCCCACGTTGGTCCAGGGTCCCTGTGCTGGTGTTGCTCCTTGTTCTGTCCATGTCGGCAGGGATGGTATTTGGGGTGACAGTCGTTGGAGGGGTGGGTGCAGGGGGTGCAGCTGGTGGTCCTGCTGGTGCTGCAGCTGGTGGTCCTGCTGGTGCTGCATGTAGACTTGCACCGGAGGTGCCAGGTTGGTCTTCTTCGTCCGAGGAGGGCAGAGGCTGTACGACACCAGTGAGCTCCGCATCCTCTTGAGCCTGGGACTGGGACTCCTCAGCGTCTGCTGCTGTGTCCCCATCATCACCTGTTTTTGGGAGACACACACAATGTATGTTATGTTTCTGCAGGCATCAATGGTTGACACACCTGACAGTTGTGACTGTGCCTCTGGGCGCGGGCCTGTACATTGCATTGTCCTAAGTCGTCACAGTCAGGGGTTGATATTGGTGTGGCACATTGTCCTGCATTATTTGGGCATTTCTATGTATTTGTTGGGGTGTGAACATGGTCTGCATTGGTTGTATTTGGTTGACAGCCGGCCCTCCTTCCCACCCAGCCAGTCAGTTATCCCACCATGGACTGTGCTTGCATTGCAGGGAGTGGATGTTGTCTCTCAGGATGTCAGTCAGTGGTGTTGTGCTGTTTGTTGGTGCACAGTTCCCAGCAGGGCCTTGTGCTCCCCACAGCAGTAGCCAGTGTCAGCCATCTTGTGAGTCCTTCTCCACTCCCTGTGATGTGAGCATGGTTCAGGGTGGTGTTGATGGGCCAGTTGTGAGGCTGAGCAATATCTGTGCCTACTACTCCCATCATGCTATTGCCTCCACCCCCCTTCCCAGCATGCTCATCCTTCCTTCCTTTTGACTCTGCTTCCCTGTGGGGTGGGCTGCCTGTGCTGACAGGATGGCTGGGAGTGTTGTCCTGGCAGATGTTTGGCTGAAAGTCCCAAGAGTGTCCCTGTGCTTCACACAACATAACCCAGGGTGGTGGTTCTTTGTGGGATCTTGAGTTAGGATGTGAGGCATTGCATTCTCCCAGGTGGGTTCTGTGGAGTTTGTGCTGAGGGGGTGTGAGGGGAGGTGCTTGTGACTATGGTCAGTGCTGCAAGTCCTCCTTCCCACCCAGCCAGATATCCCACCATGGAACGTGCTTCCATTGCAGGGAGTGGAAGTTGTCTCTCAGGATGTCAGTCAGTGGTGTCCTGCTGTTTGTTGGTGCACAGTTCCCAGCAGGGCCTTGTGCTCCCCACAGCAGTAGCCAGTGTCAGCCATCTTGTGAGTCCTTCTCCACTCCCTGTGATGTGAGCATGGTTCAGGGTGGTGTTGATGGGACAGTTGTGGGTGTGAGCTATGTCTGTGACTATGACTCCCATCATGCTATTGCCTCCACCCCACTTCCCAGCATTCCCATACTTACTTGCTTTTGTGGGGAGTTCAGTGTGTGTGGGTGTGAGAGCAATGGCAAGATGGCTGACAGTGGTGTCCTGCTGTTGGTTGGTGTGCAGTTCCCAGCATGCCCTTGTGCTCCCCACAGCAGTAGCCAGTGTCAGCCATCTTGTCAGTCCTTATCCACTCCCTGTGATGTGAGCATGGTTCAGGGTGGTGTTGATGGGACAGTTGTGGGGGTGAGCTATGTCTGTGACTATGACTCCCATCATGCTATTGCCTCCACCCCACTTCCCAGCATTCCCATACTTACTTGCTTTTGTGGGGAGTTCAGTGTGTGTGGGTGTGAGAGCAATGGCAAGATGGCTGACAGTGGTGTCCTGCTGTTGGTTGGTGTGCAGTTCCCAGCATGCCCTTGTGATCCCCACGACACAGCAACAGTGTCAGACATCTTTGATGGGCCTTTCCACTCTCTGTGGGATGTGCATGCGTGGGTGTGAGCTTGCTGGGCCATGTGGTGGGGGATGTAGAGCTGTGACTACGACTCCCATCATGCTATTGCCTCCACCCCCCTTCCCAGCATGCCCATCCTTCCTTCCTTTTGACTCTGCTTCCCTGTGGGGTGGGCTGCCTGTGCTGACAGGATGGCTGGGAGTGTTGTCCTGGCAGTTGTTTGGCTGAAAGTCCCAAGAGTGTCCCTGTGCTTCACACAACATAACCCAGGGTGGTGGTTCTTTGTGGGATCTTGAGTTAGGATGTGAGGCATTGCATTCTCCCAGGTGGGTTCTGTGGAGTTTGTGCTGAGGGGGGGTGTGAGGGGAGGTGCTTGTGACTATGGTCAGTGCTGCAAGTCCTCCTTCCCACCCAGCCAGATATCCCACCATGGAACGTGCTTCCATTGCAGGGAGTGGAAGTTGTCTCTCAGGATGTCAGTCAGTGGTGTCCTGCTGTTTGTTGGTGCACAGTTCCCAGCAGGGCCTTGTGCTCCCCACAGCAGTAGCCAGTGTCAGCCATCTTGTGAGTCCTTCTCCACTCCCTGTGATGTGAGCATGGTTCAGGGTGGTGTTGATGGGACAGTTGTGGGGGGCAATATGTGTGACTACGACTCCCATGATGCTATTGGCTACACTGACTTGCCCAGCATACACAGAATTCCTTTCTTTCAGTGGTCTTCACTGTGTGTTGGTGTTGTAGTGGTGGCTACATGTCTGGATGTGTTTGTTAGTTCTATTTGTGCCACTGCCTAGCTGTAGTTGTAGTTGTGTTTGTACATGTGATGACACGGTTAAATGTAACTTTGAGATGGCATGTGTTGTGTTTATCTGACTGACATACACATTTTGGGATGATTCTGTTCTGGTTGCTGTGTAATTGCTATGAGTGCATGGTTTGACTCTCCCCTTGACAGTGATGTGTGTGTGTATTGTGGCAGAATATTGTGTACATTTGTTGTGTACTCACCAGGCTCTGGGATGTTCTCTAGTCCATATACGCTCACTGGTGGAAGGATGGCCCGCACCTTCTCCTCCCAGGGCCTGAGGTATACTGGCTTGGCAGGAGGGCCACTGCCGGTGTATTGGCTCAGGAGGTAGTCTTTCTTGAGCAGGTCCCGTACCCTCCTGCGCACGTCATACCACCTGTTCTGGATGTCGGTCTTTGTGCGCAGACATGGTGATTGTGCGTTCACCCTGTTGATGATCCTCTCCCACATCTTGGTTTTCTGGGAGATGGGGTCTGTTGGACCAGTGTGCCAAACAGCTGTGGCTCTACCCTGAGGATCTCGTCTCACCATGACTTCCAATTCACAATCTAGGAACTTGTGATTCTTCTTGGGGGCATGGTGATGGGTGGTGATGGTGAGTGATGTGTGTGTTGGTGTGCAGGTGAGGTGTGTGTGTGTGTGTGTTTTGCTGGGTGTATGTGAGGTAGGTATTTGTTGGTGTGCTGATGGTGTGTGGCTTGTGTGAGGGATGAGCTGTGGGTGTGTGGTTGCTGTCTGTTGGGTGCTGGCAGTAGAATGGCATTTGCAAAGGATCATGGTTGGGATTTGTGTCCTTTATATGGGTGGAGTTGTGGGTGTGTCTTTGTTCTCTGTCCCCACCCCCCAGTATTTATTGGCTTTGTAATTGCTTGTTTGGCCTTTTTTGTGTAATTTTTCCTTTGTACTGTCTGTGCATGTTGGAAACGTTCTTGTGACCGAGTCGGACCCTGCATTTGTCTCGTACGGTCTTCTCCGTTTCGTTCACGCTGTTTGTGCAGTTTTCTATGCTGCGTACGCGTCGGTCGCGGTGTTTTGTGTTACTTCGGCTCGGTTTTGTATGCGTGTCGGTCGTACGGCTTGTCCTCCGTACGACTCGGTCGTGGTTTTCGCGCCTTGCATCGTACTTTGCAGTTTGGAGTTCGCGTGTACGTTTCGGGTCGGATTTGTTCCGGGTGCGTGTCGGTCGGTTCGATTCGCGTGTTTTTCCGGCTGGATTGCTGTTTTCCGTGCGGCTCGGTCGCTCGGCTTGGGTTCGGTACGTGTCGGTCGGATTTTGCACGCCTTGCATCGTACTTGGCGTGTCGGGCGCCACAGGTACGTGTCGGTCGGAATAAATTCCGGCTCCGAGTCGGTCGGTGCTTTTTCCGGCCCGAATCGGAATCGACCCCATAGTCATCATACCGACCACTTCTATTCCATACCATCTATCTGCTTACTATAATAACCTCTCTTGTATTCATACCATCACTACTTACCCCTTTTATTCTACCACATACATTAGCTGTTGCGAAACTTCATCTAAATACACACACAAACACACACACCCCATACAACACATACATATTCAGTACACACAATGCGTGCAACTTCATCTAAATACACATACAAAAACACACACTCCATACAACACATACATATTCAGTACACACAATGCGCGCCCTTCTCTACAAAAAATTTGCGATAACTTAGTCTTCTTCCTTAGCATTCACTTTTACACTATACATAACACACATATTACTTACATACACTAACCCTTTTTTCAGCCAACAGCTTTTAAATATTTTTTGATATTTTACAGTTGTTTTTTACCTCTGTCCCCAAATCTCTTACAAACTAATACATACAATACATATACTACAAATACACACAAAGTACAAAAAAAATACACTACAACTACCAGCTTTACAAAACACAAATTACACTGCACCACCTACATTACACTATACAAATACATTACATCTTAATTAACATGCACACAACAGCATTAGAAAAAAAACGCACTACACATAGAGGTATTGCTTACGCACACTAGCTCCTAATTACAAACAAAACCTTCGCCATAACTTTTAGCGTTCTTCCTCAGCCTTCCCACTCATATGTACTGTACATACATAAACATACACAACCTATTTTACAAGTCCACACTCAATATATCCTACAAAATGCTACAAACAGCTGCCTCACAACGCGCAAAAAACGCTGCGCTATTTACATTACAATATATATAATAAATTACAATGACATATTTGGAATGCACCAGTAAATATAATTCTTTTTCCCCAGTACTACCTATTTTATTGCATTTATCATTTTCCTTTTTTTGGTTTACCAAATCACAAAATATTGGTGCTACAACGTTGCAATGGCCCCTATCACCAACTGTAGCACCAAAAAACACAGCAGTACAGAAAGGAAAACGTAAAAGTGCATTTCTGTTACTGTTTGTAGTCTATGTTTATTGGTTAATGCACCTTTAGTATAGTAATTGCGTTTTTCATTGCTGTAAATGTGTTATATGTTATTTGTAAATATGCGTGCTTCTGTTTATCAAATCTGCTAATGTTGATGCTATTTTTGTGATGGGCACCACCCATCGGAGCAAAGAAGGAGGAGCAGCGCACGAAGAGAAAGGTAAGAGTGTTTTGTAATATTGTTTTTGCTATTTGTTTATAATGTATAGCTAGGATAAAGGTAATAGTATAGTAATTGTGCTTTTTATTGCTGTTAATATATTATTTGTAAATATGCGTGCTTTTGTTTACTTAATCTGCCAATGTTGCTGCTATTATTAAAATAGCTTTCCAGTAACTGGAGTAACTGCTTTCTTAGGGAGCTAAAAAAAAACACATTTGCTACCAGCATTATAACGTATGAAATACATTCTAAAGCTTTAAGCAGAATGACTAGACAAACACACAAAAAATCCAGACAACACATATAGACATACTTTACACACACTGCCTCTTTTTGCAGGCAAAAGCTTAGAAATGTTTTTGGGGCTTCTTGCCTTCACCCACTTCTAGGTGCTGTGCACAAATGAGCCCAAACTGCTCAAGCTACACGTTTATATGTAATTGCCATTCGGATCCTGCAACTTGCATATTCACTAAAAACTTTAAGTATTATGCCTATTTATTTACAATACCCACTGTTTTATTACACTGCTGATATACTTTGAGTTATTTAGCAATACACGCGCTTTTATTTATTACATCTCTTACATTTATACTATTCGATCTCTTTCTACACATAACGAGCACCCCTCACTGTATTGCATACTTTGTTTCGCAGTACATACTCTTACTCACTTTATACCATACGTTTACTCAGATTGTCAACACTCTTCACTACATACTTTCTCTTTCTTCACACTTCAAACTCCTCTCATTATATCCCATTCCTCTACTCACACTATCAATTTCGTCATCATACATGCCATCCATTTACTCACAGCACAAACAGCTCTTCATTCTATGCTGTAAATTCCCTCGCAGTATTAACACTCTTCATTGCATACTATCTTTCTACTCACACTACCAGCACTCATTGCTCTAAATAATACTTCTGCTTCCACTACCACTTCCTTTTAATATACACTATTCCTCTAGTAATAAAAGTAATACTATTTACTACATTCCGTCCCTCCACTTTTAAAACTAGCTTCTGTCCACTCCACACAATACTTTGTTACACTACCTATCCCTTTATATCAATGTTACATATGACCTACCTAAATACAAATAAAATAATAACTAATTACAAATATTACAAACATCTTCCTTCAGCTTATACAACTAAACAAACAGATTGTCCCAAAAAATAAATATATATCATTCTTAATCTACCAATTACATACAACTAGTAAACAATATACCACTTAAAATTATTATCCTGCTAAACATTATCTGCTTTTAAGAAATCACTTACATACCAAATGCTGCTTTCTTGTTATGCTTCAGTAATAATGTGTTCCCATTCCTACTGCACTATAAAGCATCCTACAACTTCGCGCACGTGTAGCCTCAACAACTATACATTATTAAGGCTACAAACATTCTGTTTATGCAACACTTAATATAACAACACCTAACTAAATATTCTCCGAAGAATAGGGGCATTTACATAATATACATCTACCCACAAACACACTGTTCATTTTATTTTATTTAATACAAAATAAAAAAAGAACCAAATGCCCTAAGAGTCAATATTAGCAGCTGCCTAAAGCGAAACTGAAACCACTGCAATAAACGCCTTACTAGGAACCCTCCCCCCCCCTCTCCCCGTCAGCAATTTGCCCCTTCTCTATCTCCAGGTTATCTCCACTTTTAGGGCAAGAGCAATAAACCTTTCTTAGCGTTTAACTTCATTTGCTACAATTTATTGCCCTTCACCTTATTTAAACTGTTGCAAACACTGCCTCCTTACTGTTCTTGGAAAACGCTCCCTCCTTGCTGTTCCTATACACATCTGTGTACTTCTGCGGTTGCCAGTCTTACATTTTCGGTGAGTACATTTCCGCTTTTACAATACAATTTAAAATACCTATTGCATAAGTTATTCTCCTTTACTTTCTCCCTTTTATTAGCAAACAAAAAATACTATTATTTATTTTACGTATTTCTCAATTCAAACAGCAATTTGTACTTATAAATTAAGCAAACAATTTAAATACTGTACGTCTGTTTGCCTTTCGCTTTCTATGTTTTAATACTATTAATTTCTTCTACCCACAGAACACAACAGCTCCTAGCTCGGAATACTACCGTACCTGGCCTAAAAACATTTTTCGGCCAGCTTACTATCAATAATATTCCTGCTTTGGTAAGTACATTACAAACAAAACGTATGTAACTTACTTAAACAATTGTATTAATTAAACAAAAACAAATCAAAGGATAAATTATTAACTGCTACACACAGTAAATAATGCTTTCAGCACTTGCATAGTTATTACTTACTGCGTGCACATTAAATTACATCATTTGTATATATAAGGACCTTATCATAACATCAAAGAGAAGCAATGTACCCTACTACTTAGCTCCTATATTAGACAAAAACCTGTATAGTATTCCACTAAACAAATGTGCTCTTTCTATATGCTACTAATTTTATGGAGTCCTCAAGTATGTAAATTGCTGCTACATTTTCGTTTTTTGCGCGGTGCAACGTTTAATGCCACATTTGGTGCATTTGCTAAACAGTGATTATTTGTACAATAAAGTGCCTCTTTTTTTATTTTACAAGCATATTTTTCACCCTGTTTCTATCCTGCTTTAGTACTGCTAATTTTCAGATACAATCTTTGCTACATTTACATACTCTTCACTTTTGGGACTCAATTGCTCTCTATTCTTTGCGCACCGTTAACACTAAAAGCACCATAGGAATGCCATAGCATAGTAAAATAACGCGGCAGAACAATATCATATGGAAAAGTAGCAAAATACAACATAGCAGGGAAACAGTACAATAGGGAACAGTAGCAAATTACAACATGCATCCAGGTATACCAAAAAAAAAAAACATTCTATTGCGTGCGCTGCATCAGCAAATACGCTGCAGCGCACGCATAGGGATTAGCTTTATTTTTTTTGCTTACCTGCATTGGTACCTATGGAATATTTTATTAAGCATCCACAACCACCCTTGCACCCCTTTCCCTACGCCTCGCTATTACGGAGCACTAGCACCACAGCTCACTAATAACACTAAATAACTATTAAACTACGCCACTAACTACTGTTTGTTTTTCCTCATTAACCTTTTCCTTTTTATCTACACACGTATACTAAACATTTTTCTTTTTCTAACACTACATACCCTTTTGTAAAGCAGCAAAACACAAACCTTTCGTAAATATCGCCTATCAAAAAGTATCGTTCCTCTCGCTTTTTGGTACACCCCTAATGTTCTTTCAAATACAGTCTATACAGTAGCAGTCCATGGTACAAGTGCCAGCCGGCCAATAACTTGGGGTGGGAGAGGGGCAGGGTAGGGGGTAGTAAACCACAGATTGCGGCCAAATACATAAATAAAACAAATTTCATTGTGAGCAATGGATCGCAAAATGTGAATCAGTGCGCGCAATAAAAATGGTTTTATTTATTGAAATGTTTAATTACCTGCATTTCGCCATAATCTGTGGTTTACTGCCCCTACCCTGCCCCTCCCCGTTGAACGTCACCACCCGGACGGCACTCCTACCACGGACCGCTACTGCGTCTATAACACTATGGACTACCACTTAAATACTCCTTTGCCTTCGCACAAGTTACACCACAACCTTTTACATAATTTTTCGTTTCGCAAACATTGCCCATATCTTCCACATGCCACCCCGTTTTTAAACGACAACTAACCTATATTATCTAATACCTACAGCTAAAATAACCACACTTACAAAGTGTACTGTCACAATTAGCCTCCAAACAACAAAAACCCAAGCAACATAGTGTCACAGAGTTCTCATTCCTTACAAACGCAGTTACTGACTTGCTATGCTTTTTCTCACCGCCAAAAATACACTACATATTTCACTTTTCCAAAGCTTGCGTCCCCTTATAGTAGACAGTTAAAAAAGAAACCTGCAACAAATATATCTCACCACGCTATGACGCTTTTTGCTGCTCTTAGTACTCTTAGCATCCTCTCCGCTACCCTCCATTACAATGTCGTCTGCCACCTACATTTCTCTTCCGGTTCAAGCCTAATTTGCTCTTCCGGTTCAAGCTTTTACACCACTCCCCTAACAAAGCTACATCGCCTAACTTCCTATACCACAACATTCATAATCTTGTACCAGCACCTATCAAATACTACCCCCTATCGCACAATGTACACAATCCAGTAACTGTAAAATTATTACACGTAGAATTATGTACAATACGTTAGCTAAAATACGCACAACACGCCAAAAACTTTACACAACATATACATATATTACTTACATACACAGGTCCCTTTTTTCAGGTAGCAGCTTTACATTAGCTACTTTAATTCTTTTTTACTGTGTCCCCCCCCCCATCCCCACAGCATACCTATTTATGTGCGCACATTTTGCTCTCAACTGCCCTCCATTGCAATGTCGTTTGCCACCTAAATTTCGCTTCTGGTTACAGCTATTTACACCACTCCGCTCGCCAAGCTGCATCGCCTAACTTCCTATACCGTAATATACACAGTCCAGTAGCAGCATCTACCAAATACTAGCCCTCTGTCTTACAACATACACCAATCTACTATAATAGTAACATTTTCAAACATAAGCAGTCTTACCTTTCTCTTCATGCGCTGCTGTGTTTTTTCGCTCCGGTCGGTGGAGGGGGGGGGGGCATCACTACAATACCATCAGCATTAGTAGATTGTCAGCAAAAGCACACATATTAACATATTAACAACATATCAAAATACACAATAAATATACTAAAGTTACATAAACTAATTTAACGAACATAACAATTACAATAAATATACATTATAAACACATAGTAAAAACAATATTAGAAAAGCAGTCTTACCTTTTTGTTCCTACGCTACTTCGTATTCTCTGATCCAGTCAATTAGGGGGGCATCGCAACAATAGCATTAACATTCACAGATTAGGTAAACGGAAGCACACATATTAACACATTTACAGCATACGGAAAACAAAATTACTATACTAATGTTGCATCAATCAATTTAACGAACATAACATTTAGGGTAGATATACATTCAAATACATACTAAAACAATATTATAAAAGCTGTCTTACCTTTCTCTTCGTGCGCTGCTCCGTCTTCTCTGCTCCAGTGGGTGGGCCCGTCACAAAAATAGCAACAACATTAGCAGATTCGATAAACAGAAGCACGCATATTTACAAATAACAAATTAACGGGAATAAAAAACACAATCACTATACTATTACCTTTATCCTAGCTATACATTATAAACACATAGTAAACACAATATTACAAACCACACTTACCTTTCTCTTCGTGCGCTACTCCGTTTTCTCTGCTCCGGTGGGTAGGCCCGTCACAAAAATAGCATCAACATTAGCAGATTCGATAAACAGAAGCACGCATATTTATTAATAACACATTAACAGCCATAAAAAACACAATTACTATACACGCATATTTACAAATAACATGTAACACATTTACAGCAATAAAAACACAATCACTATACTATTACCTTTATCCTAGCTATACATTATAAACACATAGTAAACACAATATTACAAACACTCTTACCTTTCTCTTCGGGTACTGCTCCGTTTCTCTGCTCCGGTGGGTGGGGCCATCACTAAAAATAGCAACAGCATTAGCAGATTCGATAAACACAAGTACACATATTTACAAATGATACATTAACAGCAATAAAAAACACAACCACTATACTATTACCTTTATCCTAGCTATACATGATAAACACATAGCAAAAACAATATTACGAAACACTCTTACCTTTCTCTTCGGGAACTGCTCCGTTTTCTCTGCTCCGGTGGGTGGGCCCGTCACAAAAATAGCATCAACATTAGCAGATTCAATAAACAGAAGCACGCATATTTACAAATAACAAATTAACGGGAATAAAAACACAATCACTATACTATTACCTTTATCCTAGCTATACATTATAAACACATAGTAAACACAATATTACAAACCACACTTACCTTTCTCTTCGTGCGCTACTCCGTTTTCTCTGCTCCGGTGGGTAGGCCCGTCACAAAAATAGCATCAACATTAGCAGATTCGATAAACAGAAGCACGCATATTTATTAATAACACATTAACAGCCATAAAAAACACAATTACTATACACGCATATTTACAAATAACATGTAACACATTTACAGCAATAAAAAACACAATCACTATACTATTACCTTTATCCTAGCTATACATTATAAACACATAGTAAACACAATATTACAAACACTCTTACCTTTCTCTTCGGGTACTGCTCCGTTTTCTCTGCTCCGGTGGGTGGGGCCATCACTAAAAATAGCAACAGCATTAGCAGATTCGATAAACACAAGTACACATATTTACAAATGATACATTAACAGCAATAAAAAACACAACCACTATACTATTACCTTTATCCTAGCTATACATTATAAACACATAGCAAAAACAATATTACAAACACTCTTACCTTTCTCTTCGGGTACTGCTCCGTTTTCTCTGCTCCGGTGGGTGGGCCCGTCACAAAAATAGCATCAACATTAGCAGATTCAATAAACAGAAGCACGCATATTTACAAAAAACAAATTAACGGGAATAAAAAACACAATCACTATACTATTACCTTTATCCTAGCTATACATTATAAACTCATAGTAAACACAATATTACAAAACACACTTACCTTTCTCTTCGTGCGCTGCTCCTTCTTCTCTGCTCCGGTGGGTGGGGCCATCACTAAAAATAGCATCAACATTAGCAGATTCCATAAACACAAGCACGCATATTTACATATAGTACATTAACAGCGATAAAAAACATAATTACTATACTATTACCTTTATCCTAGCTATACATTATAAACACATAGCAAAAACAATATTACAAACACTCTTACCTTTCTCTTCGGGTACTGCTCCGTTTTCTCTGCTCCGGTGGGTGGGCCCGTCACAAAAATAGCATCAACATTAGCAGATTCAATAAACAGAAGCACGCATATTTACAAAAAACAAATTAACGGGAATAAAAAACACAATCACTATACTATTACCTTTATCCTAGTTATACATTATAAACACATAGTAAACACAATATTACAAAACACACTTACCTTTCTCTTCGTGCGCTGCTCCTTCTCTGCGCCGGTGGGTGGGGCCATCACTAAAAATAGCAACAACATTAGCAGATTCGATAAACACAAGTACACATATTTACAAATGATACATTAACAGCGATAAACACAATTACTATACTATTACCTTTATCCTAGCTATACATTATAAACACATAGTAAACACAATATTATAAAACACTCTTACCTTTCTCTTCGTGCGCTGCTCTGTCTTCTCTGCTCCGGTGGGTGGGCCCGTCACAAAAATTGCATCAACATTAGCAGATTCGATAAACACAAGTACACATATTTACATATAGTACATTAACAGCGATAAAAAACACAATTACTATACTTTTACCTTTATCCTAGCTATACATTATAAACACATAGTAGAAACAATATTACAAAACACTCTTACCTTTCTCTTCGTGCGCTGCTCCTTCTTCTCTGCTCCGGTTGGGTGGGGCCATCACCAAAAATAGCAACAACATTAGCAGATTCGATAAACACAAGTACACATATTTACAAATGATACATTAACAGCAATAAAAAACACAACTACTATACTATTACCTTTATCCTAGCTATACATAATAAACACATAGCAAAAACAATATTACGAAACACTCTTACCTTTCTCTTCGGGAACTGCTCCGTTTTCTCTGCTCCGGTGGGTAGGCCCGTCACAAAAATAGCATCAACATTAGCAGATTCGATAAACAGAAGCACGCATATTTATTAATAACACATTAACAGCCATAAAAAACACAATTACTATACTATTACCTTTATCCTAGCAGTACATTATAAACACATAGTAAACACAATATTACAAAACACTCTTACCTTTCTCTTCGTGCGCTGCTCCTTCTCTGCTCCGGTGGGTGGGGCCATCACTAAAAATAGCAACAACATTAGCAGATTCAATAAACCGAAGCACGCATATTTACAAATAACATATAACAAATTTACAGCAATAAAAAACACAATTACTATACTATTACCTTTATCCTAGCTATACATTATAAACACATAGTAAACACAATATTATAAAACGCTCTTACCTTTCTCTTCGTGCACTGCTCTTTCTCTGCTCCGGTGGGTGGGGCCATCACTAAAAATAGCAACAGCATTAGCAGATTCGATAAACACAAGTACACATATTTACAAATGATACATAAACAGCAATAAAAAACACAACCACTATACTATTACCTTTATCCTAGTTATACATAATAAACACATAGCTAAAACAATATTACAAACACTCTTACCTTTCTCTTCGGGTACTGCTCCGTTTTCTCTGCTCCGGTGGGTAGGCCCGTCACAAAAATAGCATCAACATTAGCAGATTCAATAAACAGAAGCACGCATATTTACAAATAACAAATTAACGGGAATAAAAAACACAATCACTATACTATTACCTTTATCCTAGCTATACATTATAAACTCATAGTAAACACAATATTACAAAACACACTTACCTTTCTCTTCGTGCGCTGCTCCTTCTTCTCTGCTCCGGTGGGTGGGGGCCATCACCAAAAATAGCATCAACATTAGCAGATTCAATAAACAGAAGCACCAATATTTACAAATAACATATAACACATTTACAGCAATAAATAACACAATTACTATACTATTACCTTTATCCTAGCTATACATTATAAACACATAGTAAACACAATATTATAAAACGCTCTTACCTTTCTCTTCGTGCGCTGCTCCTTCTTCTCTGCTCCGGTGGGTGGGGCCATCACCAAAAATAGCAACAACGTTAGCAGATTCGATAAACACAAGTACACATATTTACAAATGATACATTTACAGCAGTAAAAAACACAACCACTATACTATTACCTTTATCCTATCTATACATTATAAACACATAGTAAACACAATATTATAAAACACTCTTACCTTTCTCTTCGTGCGCTGCTCCTTCTTCTCTGCTCCGGTGGGTGGGGCCATCACCAAAAATAGCAACAACGTTAGCAGATTCGATAAACACAAGTACACATATTTACAAATGATACATTTACAGCAGTAAAAAACACAACCACTATACTATTACCTTTATCCTATCTATACATTATAAACACATAGTAAACACAATATTATAAAACACTCTTACCTTTCTCTTCGGGAACTGCTCCGTTTTCTCTGCTCCGGTGGGTGGACCCATCACAGAAATAGCATCAACATTAGCAGATTCGATAAACACAAGTACGCATATTTACATATAGTACATTAACAGCGATAAAAAACACAATTACTATACTATTACCTTTATCCTAGCTATACATTATAAACACATAGTAGAAACAATATTACAAAACACTCTTACCTTTCTCTTCGTGTGCTGCCCCTTCTTCTCTGCTCCGGTGGATGGGGCCATCACCAAAAATAGCAACAACATTAGCAGATTCGATAAACACAAGTACACATATTTACAAATGATACATTAACAGCGATAAAAAACACAACCACTATACTATTACCTTTATCCTAGCTATACATAATAAACACATAGCAAAAACAATATTACGAAACACTCTTACCTTTCTCTTCGGGAACTGCTCCGTTTTCTCTGCTCCGGTGGGTGGGCCCGTCACAAAAATAGCATCAGCATTAGCAGATTCAATAAACAGAAGCACGCATATTTACAAATAACAAATTAACGGGAATAAAAAACACAATCACTATACTATTACCTTTATCCTAGCTATACATTATAAACACATAGTAAACACAATATTACAAAACACACTTACCTTTCTCTTTGTGCGCTGCTCCTTCTTCTCTGCTCCGGTGGGTGGGGCCATCACTAAAAATAGCAACAACATTAGCAGATTCAATAAACAGAAGCACGCATATTTACAAATAACATGTAACACATTTACAGCAATAAAAAACACAATTACTATACTATTACCTTTTTCCTAGCTATACATTATAAACACATAGTAAACACAATATTATAAAACGCTCTTACCTTTCTCTTCGTGCGCTGCTCCTTCTTCTCTGCTCCGGTGGGTGGGGGCCATCACCAAAAATAGCATCAACATTAGCAGATTCGATAAACACAAGTACGCATATTTACATATAGTACATTAACAGCGATAAAAAACACAATTACTATACTATTACCTTTATCCTAGCTATACATTATAAACACATAGTAAAAACAATATTAGAAAAGCAGTCTTACCCTTCCTCTTCATGCGCTGCTCCGTCTTTTTGCTCCAGTTGGTGGGAGGACCAGCACAAAAATAGCATCCACATTGACAAATTCGGTAAACAGAAGCATGCACATTTACGAATAACATGTAACACATTAATAGCATAAAATAATACACAATTAGTGTACTAAAGTTCGCACGTCTTTACCTGAGTGCAATAGCTGCACCATATACCTAAATGTTCTGCTCGCGCTATAAAGCTGGTGTTCTATTCAGATACACAGGAAGCAAGCAGAGGGTATGGTCAAAAGCATTGCTAGTCATCACCTTATTCAGAAGTATATGGTTGGTGCAAAATCTAAAGTATATAATTTATATAGCTTTACTTTAAGAAAAACTGTTTCTAAAAAAATGCAACTAGTACCGTACAATAAATTGTTTAATTTGGTTTTAATAACAAATTAACAATTTAAAATAAATTTTGTTTTACTTCTATACAGATTACTTCACTCAACAAGACTACAGAAAAAGGAAGGTAACAATTTTTTACACGAAGTATTTAAAACTGAGAACACCATCTGTATATGCACTACAAATAAACTTTTAACTAAAAGTACAACATTTAGACAAGGAGATAATATAACATTTAATACATATAAGCAAAACCATATAATATGAATAGAATAATACAAGCAAAGTATCACCAAGGGCATACAAAATTTAATAGTATTTCGCGAGGAAAGCAATGCCTACCAAATAGTACTTTTGCTATTATACATAATCTTTGTAAATCAGTCAATACATGGAATTCAAACGATTTACATTCCATTATGGAGTTAGGAGATGCTTTATATACAGAAATGCATTCTTTTAATAAAGAAGTACTTATGCATCCAGATGATTTACCTAAATATATAGAGCACAATACCAATATATACTCACTCTCACTAAAACAACCTTATTATGGTGACGTGCTACATTGCATTGATCCTTCCTACCCAGATATTCAAACTGCATTGAATCTCGGTATACATCGTTATACTGGCATTTTACTTTGTATGAATGCATATGTTATTTCGATTTTTTCAAACCAACAAACATACTTTGTATTTGATTCACATAGCCGAGATAACAAAGGAATGCCTCACCCTAATGGGACATGCATTGCTATTGAAAAAACAACTTTTAAAGGGCTAGTAGAATATATCTTCAAACTTGCTAACAGTATAAAAGTGCCAAATGAAAATTATGTACCATTTCAATTAACTCCAATAGATATAAAAAGAATTACTAAAAAAACATTCCAAAATGTTGTTAGAGAAAACAAGAAAAAGGTCCAATTAACAGCTACCCAAAAACTATGTATGCATAAAACAGGGAAAACAATAAATATAATGGATGATATTGTCATGCCTTTTACTAATAGTACGAAAATACAAAGAACAAATCCTGCTGATAAAGAGAGTAACAGTTTAGGCGGACCATCAACTACAATACCTACAAAGCAAACAAGCCTTTTTAGCAGTGAAATTATGAATTTAGATGCTACCATGTTGTCAAACTCACAAAAAAGAACATACACTATTCCTGTCACAGAAGCAATACTATCAAGCAAAAAGCAACGTGTACAACCCAACATACATAGTGTAGTGGCCAATAGTATAGATATACAAACAAATATATTGCAAACCCAAAAACTATTAATCGACTTTCATAAACAAATAATCTATGGCCCAGAGTACGTTTGTACTATTTGTAATCAATTATGGCATAAACAATCAGTAAAAAACACGAGGTATTTCCACACATCCAAGATTTATACAATGTGACATTAGTCAAAACAAAACAAACTATATATGTACCACTTGCTATAGATATATTAGTAAAGATAAAATACCACCATGCTCTTTTATAAATGGAATGAAGTTTGAAAATATACCAATGCAATTACATTTGCATAATTTGGAGGAAAGATTAGTTTCACCAAGAATTCCTTTTCTACAAATTAGAGCATTACCTCGTGGATCACAGAAATCATTAACAGGGGCTGTTGTTAATGTACCTGCAGATGTTATGACAACAGTTACAATTTTACCAAGGCAAATTAATGACAACATGACAATTCCAATAAAATTGAAAAGGAAGTTAGCTTATAAATCATATACACATTTTGAAAATGTCAGGCCAAATCAAGTGAAACAAGCAGCAGTATGGCTAGCAACAAATAGTGACATGTTTAAAGAATATGGAGTCACTATTAATCCAGATTGGGAGTATATACCACCAGAAATAAACTATTGCAATGAAACATCAGAACAAAATGAGTCATCAAACACTTCAGATAACATAGAAGCAGGAAATTTAGATACTTTGTTAACAAATGAAACTATTACCACTGATAGTGTCAATGTCTTATGTTTAGCACCTGCTGAATATAACACACCTAGAGGTTTATATGAAGACAAAGATTCAGAATTTTTGGCTTTCCCAACGATTTTTGGTGGCACTCAAAGACCAAACAATAATGACAGACACTTACCTGTACATTATAGCACAATATGCCAATGGGAATTAAGGAGCTATGATAGAAGAGTAGCTAAATCAATAACTAATATTTTCTTTAAGCTGAAAAAATTGCACATAAAACAAATACAGGGCAAAATAAACATTTCCCTACGGAACTTTTTCACTAATGGTGAATGTATTACTTCAAAAGACATAAAATGTAACTTAGAAAGCATCTTACAATATAATGAAGGATATAAAATACTGAAAACTATCCGCAGTTCACCACCATATTGGGAACACTGCAAAAAAGATCTGTTTGCTATGATAAGACAACTTGGAATCCCAACCTTTTTCCTCACTTTATCTGCTGCAGAAACAAAATGGCTTCATTTAATTAATATATTATTACGAGTGCAAAAACTAAATGAATGCACAGAGGAAGAGTTTAAAGATATGCCTTGGGAAACAAAATGCAAATTAATACAACAAGATCCAATTACCTGTGCAAGGCATTTTGACTTCCAAGTTCGGAAATTATTTAATTGCATTATTATGCATAAAACAAACCCTATTGGGAAACTAATTGACTTCTTTTACAGAGTAGAATTTCAACAAAGAGGTTCCCCACATATACACGCATTATTATGGATTGAAAATGCACCACAATATGGGATAGCAGAGTTAGCAGAAGTAATTTTATTTATTGACAAATATATAACTTGCAGTAAATCACAAGACACCCAATTAGAACCTTTAATACCTCTACAAAAGCATGCACACACCAAAAATTGCAGGAGAAAAAACAAACGGACATGCAAATATCAATATCCTAGATATCCAATGCCACAAACTATAATACTAGAATCTTTACCATATGATGCAACAGATAAACAGTTGCAGGAAAACATTAAATCTATTCATGAAGCTATGAATACTCCGGAATTTAGTACACTAGATTTTGCACAGTTCTTAGAAGTAATACATTTAGATAATCAACAATATATTACATGTATAAGATCATTAATAGGAAAAACAACTATTTTTTTAAAGAGAACACCAGCAGAATGTTTTATTAATAACTATAATTCAATTCTTCTAAAAGCTTGGAGAGCAAACATAGATTTACAGTTTATATTAGATGCATATGCTTGCGCTGTTTACATTATTTCATATATCAGTAAATCACAAAGGGGAATGAGCAAAATAATTGCACAAGCTGCAAAAGAAGTAACTCATAATACTAATGTAAAAGAACAACTTAAACACATAGGCAACAAATTCCTAAACTGTACAGAAATAAGTGCTCAGGAAGCAGCTTACCTCATTCTTCAAATCCCATTACGGAAAAGTTCTCGGTCATTTATATTTATTAATACTAGCCCCCCGAACAAAGAGCTTATTTATTGAGAGATGTAGATAGTATAAATTCATTGCCAGATACATCAACTAACATACAATGTGAAAATATTATCGAGAAATATTGCAAACGACCAAAACCATTAGAACAGTGTACCTTAGCTGATTTCGTAGCAACTTATAATTATAATGGTAAACTTTTTTAAAGCAAAATAAAAATGACAGTGATAATTTACTCGCTGAAACAAATTTTTATAGCTCAGACGAAGAAGAACTTGAAATAAACACCATAACTCAAAATACAGAAAATATACACATAGACATAAATTATACTTTCCGAAAGCGTTCATGTAGGAAAATTATACGCTACTGCAAATTTAACAAAAACACTGACTCAGAGAATTATTATCGGGAATTATTAATGCTTCACTATCCATGGAGAGAAGAAAGCAAAATAATATTAAATAACACCACATATTACGAAAGATATATGCAAGTTAAAAATATTGTAGATACCCATTATAATAATTACAATAAAAACAACGAGATTATTACAGAACTTACTAGTCAGAGCGACAATGAAATGCTAAATAGCCCTCTTCAACCAACAGTAATAATACCATCAAATATAGTAAACAGTGAGATCGAAAATAATGAACAGACTATATATGACTTATCACTAGATTTAGGTATCCGAAGCATAACTGAAGAACAAACTTTAACTAATTCTATATTAACAGACGATAAGTACTATGAAATGATGCATAATTTAACAGAAGAGCAACTAAATTTTGTCTCATCATTTACACTGGCTAAAAACAAAAGAAACACCATGCTATACATTTTGCACTGGTGGTGCAGGAGTTGGGAAGAGCTTTCATATTACTGCACTTTATCAAACATTGCTACGGTATTACAATACCAAAGCTGGTGAAGATCCAAACAATATTTATATATTACTTACTGCTCCAACAGGAAAAGCAGCACATAATATTAATGGTAAAACACTACATAGTACTTTTAAAATACCTGTATCACAAAGTTTAAATTATAAACCACTAACACATGAGCACAGAAGTACTCTACAAGCTCAACTAATACATCTTAAAGTGCTAATAATTGATGAAATTTCCATGGTTGGGAGGAATATGTTTAACTTTATACATAACAGGCTACAAGAAATAAAATCATCTAACCAGCCTTTTGGAGGCATTACAATTTTAGCTATTGGTGACTTTTATCAGTTAAAACCTGATTTTGACACCTATATATTTGAAAATGGTAAACACTCATATGGACCTCTAAGCACTAACTTATGGGTAACGCGTTTTAAACTGTTTGAGTTGACAAAAATCATGCGGCAACAAAATGACCTATTATTTGCTGAATTGCTAAACAGATTAAGAAAGGTAAACATACAGCCAAAGATATATTAGACATAAAGCAGCGTGAAAAAGAACCAGATAACACCATTGCTAAATATATCCCATATATAATGTCAACTAACAACGAAGTAAATGCTATTAATCAGAAAGTTTTATTGCAACATAGCCAGCAATATCAAGTTTATACTACAATAGCAAAAGATATCGTTAGTTCTGATCTTGCAGAAAAAGTTAAAGAGGCAATATTACAACAATTACCAAAAGATCCAACAAAAACTATGGGACTTGCCCACACACTACACATAGCTTTAAAGCTACGCTATGATTTAACTTGTAATGTCGATGTTAATGATGGCCTAACTAATGGAGCTTCAGGTTTAGTGGAGTTGGTTGAAAATATTAATAATACACCATTTATTGTTTGGATTGCATTTGATAATAAAACAGTTGGAAGAAATGCACGGGAACAAAACAAACACTTATATCACTCACAGATTTCATCAGCGTGGACACCCATACATCCAATTTCAAGACAATTTCAATTTACAAAAAAATGTATAACAATTATATGCAAACAATTTCCATTACGACAAGCATCTGCATGGACTATACATAGAACACAAGGAGAAACTATAGAACCACTTTATATACAATTTAATAACAGTAAAATACATCACTTGCATTATGTTGCTTTAAGCAGAGCAAAATCTATATCAAACATATACATTCAAAACTTTAACGAACAAAAAATTATAGTACATCCAAAAGTTGAAGAAGAAATGCAAAGATTAAGAACACGTATGCTATTAGAAATATCTGTACCACAAATAGGAACATACAACACACAATTAAATATTATTACACAAAATATACGCTCAATTCAGAAGCATTTTATATCCCTAACATCAGATAAAAACATTATGAAAGCCGACATTATTTGTTTGACTGAAATAAACACTACTAGAAAAGCAGCACACAATGATTTTATTATAGAGCAATATCATTATATGATTTTTGATAAATATCATAATCACCAAACAAGCCATGGCATTATATTATATTACAGAAAAGGCATTTTCATTTTACCTATTTATGAAACACAACAAGGAATTGACATTATACATTTTACGCTACATATTAATAAAAACAACTACTTAGTTATAATACTATATAAACCACCACATATATTATTGCAAACACTATTACAAGCAATAAATAATATAACTCAGTTCTACCCAAATTATCTATATATAATAATGGGAGATTTTAACATAGATTTAACAACAAAATGCCCAAAAAGTACAAAACTTCTAGAATATATGGAAACACAATTACAATGCAAACAACTTATAAACACTTACACAACAAACTACCAATCATTATTAGATCACATATACACAAATGAAGTACTTAAAGCATTTGGAACATTAGAATGCTATTATAGTGATCACAAAGCATTATGGCTGTCAATTTGAAATGTTACTAATTTTTTCTATCATTGCAGATGCTTACAATTGAAGAAATTATTAATAAGGCAACAGACAACAGCAAACCTTATCAAAAGCCAATAAGAGTAAACGTTGTGAAATGTTCACCAAAAACATATTACCGGAATGCAAAAGAAGACAATAAAGTATTATATCATTTGGCATTAGCAGACACAACTGGAACCATTAAAGCAACCTGCTACAATGAAGAATTCTACAACCAGACAAAAGAAAGGAATGGTTTGCTAATTCGGAACTTTTAATCAAAAACAATGCAATTATTATAACAAAACAAACCAAAGTAACAAAATATCCAGCAATGGTATTAACAGAATTTATAATCAAAGAAGCAGAAAAAATATTGCAACCACCAGCACCTCCAGCATCGCCGATAAAGGCAATAAAGGAAGCAAAATTAAAAACCATGATGAGTGTTTGCGGCACAGTTACAGAGGTAAGTCAATAAACAGCACTTACAGTAACTAATTACTAGACTTCAACGCTAACACTACTCTTTCAACTTTACAAACAGTTCTAAACACTCCAACAACCACACACTGCACTACTAAATACATTGCACTACTAGCTACTCTTCACTTCAGCACATATTCCTACCTTTCCTCAAACAACACAATACACTTCACTCAAAACATTATCTCCTCTCCAACGCACAGCTAAAAACACATACACACTACTACTCTTACACACTTATATCCTCTTTAACAATAAATAACCCATCCAAACATACAACAAACACAACGCATTTCAACACAACGCTATCTCCTCTTCCACAACAACTTTATCATCTACAAATACAACACCACCATTACAAAACTAACACAACAACTTCCTATTCAAAAATACCTCACCACACTACAACTTACAATAAACTCTATCTCCTCTTCTATAACACTTAGCTACAACAAAACTAACACCAAGCAACACATCACACATTTCCTATCAACACAATATAATAAGCAACAACAACACCACACACACATCCACCACTAACACCTTACTCACTACTCCTTCCTTCTACACAAAACACTGAAAACACCTTAAAAAAATAATACAATACTAACTGCACCTACATACTACCTACTTTTCACTTACCAACATAACTATCTCTCTATCTCAATACATAACTCTATCACTATTTCGCTACATAACTCTCCAAACACTACCTACTCTTCACTTAGCAACATAACTATCTCTCTCTCTAACTACCTAGCTTTATCACTACCTCACTACGTAACTCTCCAACTATCTCTCTTGCTAACTTACTCTCACTATCTTACTCTCTTCCTATACATCTCACAAAATAAATCTCCCACTATCTTTCTTTCACTGACTTACTCCCCTCTTCTTAACTACATCACTATCTAACACTTTCTTTCAATAACTACTATTATCTCTCTCACTAACTAACTCTCTCTTTTCACTATCTCACTATCTCTACTACTTCAATAACTAACTAATAAACTTAACTAAATTATAATAACAATTTCATATTTTTTAGGAAGAAGAAACCAAAAAAATATTTGTTGCCGGACAAGAAACTCTTATAAAATCCATTACAATAAAGGATTCCACAGACTATGTAAAAATAACATTGTGGAGAGAGGCAACTAACTACAATATTCAAATTGGACAATATGTAAAAATAACTCATGTCACAGTACATGAGTTCAACGGGGAGAAAATATTAAATACGACAAGACACAGTCAATTTGAAGTAAGTATATATTTAATTATTGCTTTTATACAACCATAAATCAGCTCCCTAACAAGCATCTAGACAGTATACACATAGGACAAAAAGCCAAAATAGTAAACAAGTTAAAATGACACTTTACAAAATCCTTACAAAGCAAACATGCTCATAGCATTCTCTCATATAAGTAAGGAGCTAGTTCCAATACAAAAATAGGACAGTAAAACAAAGCTTTTACATCCAACATTAATTTCTAGGGCACAAAAACAACAAGGACACATTTAATTCCTAAGCAAAAAAACCTTGTTCAAATGTAGTAATTAGGTATCCTTACACAGTATTTAAAAGCCTTCTCATACAGGGCTTTCTACTCAATGCAACAAATTTGAAACTTACTTTCCTTCCATAGTGGGAAACAGTAACTCTCTTAAAAAACTACAACAAAAACCATTGTGGATTAAGCACTCCACACAAGGCACACTGCAATTTTTTAAACTACCTACAGTGTGCTTAGCAAAGGCTAATTACCTAAAACATTTAAAGCATTACAATAGTACAAGCAACTTACTACCAATGTCTCAATAAAAGTGGTCTGTATACACACAGGGAACAAACATACACTAAACATAACAAACAGAGCACATAGAAAAAATAGTCAGCTATGTAAGCCGCATATTCTTTTATACTCATTGACTACTCTAAACAAGTACCAACATTATTTGCAATACTATTAGTAGTAAGCACAAATTCTAAAACTGTTTAGCAAAAATACACTAACAAATTTTAAACAAACCTAATCTTTACTTTAACATCTATTTACAGGCAACAGAACCTCCTTCTGAAACAATCCAAATACAAATATATGGAATTGAAAGGACCGATCAAGAAACAAGCACTATTACAACACAAGTGCTAAATAGTGATACATATCAGTCTATGAAAATAAGCAACGACATTCTAATGGACTGGTTTGGTATTAATACAGAAGTTGAAGAATTATCAGATGCAATTATATCATATTTGCCATGTATATGCGAAGTTCTTTTTGCAATGACATTATTATGGAAATCAAACAAAATATTTCATAAGAGTAAATAAATTTTACAGAAAATTGTATAAATGTTACTTCTAACTGTTTTTTCATATTACAAACTTTTTTTGTACAAATAAAAATGTTACAGCCAAATTTGTAAAATAAAATTTTCACCAAAAATCTAAACTTTGCAATCTTACAACTATTTACTTGCCTTTTTATAGTATTACATATACCAATTTACAAACATTTACTACTACTAATAGCATTTGAAAGTGCTTAGTTTTTTAAGTTAGCTTCTTTCAAAGAATAATATTCACTTTACACTTATGACTACATCCATTTAAAAATGCAGCACTGTAGAGAAAAAATGCTTTTATTTGTTCAGTGTTTTTAGCAACCGTGTGCCATCAGAGCAAGTTCTATTCACTAATATAACAATGGGGTTATCAATACCAACAAGTAGAACCTTAGCACATCTTATACTATAACAAGCAGCATTTCACCACAGCTGTTCCTCTTCCACCCATGCTTCCAAATCTTTATTCATTATTGCATATAAAAGCGTTTCCACAAACATAACTTCAGACTACAAGTTGTATAGAAATTACTTTCAATTTACATACTTCGCAAAGCAGTGCTAAAATGTAGCCATTACTATCAATGCTTCCATCTTAAAAAACAGTACATGTTATAGCAGTTAACATAATGTGCTGCATAAGTAAAAACTTATAAAACCGGAAAGCGAGACCTATTGGCTATGCCAATGCTTGTTTGTTTTGTGAGCCCCACTGAATCTAATTCTATATTCCTCAGTTGTGAGTCCAATTCCCTCAATCAGAGTTCTCTTCATGAGGTCATAAGACCCAGCATCTGCCCCAGAAAGGGTCAGGAGTCTGTCTCTGCAGTTACCAGAGAACAGTTCCCAAAGGAGTGCCTCGAGTGTGAGTTCTTCACTTTTCTCATTTCACAAGCCCTCTCAAAGGATGTGAACCATTTTGTGATATCATCACTCTGTTCGTATTTAGGGACAATACCTTTGGGGATTTTAGGATCAAAAGATTGCTCTTTATCCTTATTAAGTAAATTGCTGCCACCATTGATGGGTGCTAGGCTCATCTCTGCTCTCTCTTTCTAGAGCCAGCAACCTGGTCTCTAGATCCAGTCTTTTGGTCAGCCTTACTAAAAGGCTGTCCTCCTCATTGAGGCTGTCCTCAGTGGTACCTGATCCACCTGTGTGGGATCTAGTTACTGAGAGGTTGATTCTTGGAGTCAAGGGTACTTGAACCCTTTTCTCCCTAGGAAGTGGTTGGGGGGGTGGATCTGCCAGGTCATCCCCTTCCCCTCCTTCCTCATCTGACTGGTCTTCACCATTTTCAGATGGGTGGTCCTTAGCATACCCAGCCAACAGCTCCTGGAGCTTTTGTTTGGTGGGATGGGACCCCATGGCTATGTTTTTAATTATACATAGGGACCTTAACTCCTTGAAAAACAAGTGAAGGTAAGGGGTGAGGTCGAGCTCTTCAACCAAGTCCTTGGTCATTGTGGTTATTTTCACTAACAGCTGGGTTCTTGTTTTGAGACATAGTTAAAAAAACTTCTAACCCTAGCTAAAGTGACTTTTTATTTTTCTAAAATTCTAAAGGGACTTAACCAAGGCCCTAACAAGACTTTTAGTAGTTTTGCAAAACATGCCAATTTGAAAAATCAGAATTCTAACGACAATTTAAGAGTTCTGTCGTGTGATCAGGTGGTAACCAAGTAGCCCAACAAATCCAAAATTGCATATCCCACCGCTGATCCACCAATGTAGGAAGCTGGCTCTGTATATACTATACCAAAGTGAGGTATAGAGTGCGCAGAGTCCAGTGGAACCCCAAAGGTAGGCAGAGGTAAAGTTAGATAGCACCTCACTCTCTATTTGTGGTAGTGTGGTCGAGCAATAAGGCAGTATCAGAGGACAGTGTTAAGCATTTGTTGTACACACTCAGTCAGCAAATGAATTCACACACTCAAAGACTGAACTTCAGACCAATTGTTTTGCATCAAAAATATTTTTAGGTATTTTATTTCCTAGAACCAAGCAAGCCTGGCACAGGTAAGTGATAAGTACTTTGCAGTAAATATACAGATTGTAACACAGTTTGGATTGAAATTGTAAATGTACTTTGATTTGATTACAGTAGTGTTACTGATAATGCAATGCTTTTCAGACTACAGTACATATACTTTGAATGGGATTTTCAGTAAGATTACAGGTAAGTTACTTTTGGATTACTTTTCTTACTCAGAGTAGTATACCTGGATACTACTCTGGGACATTTCCTGTAAACAGGTAAGTAAAATCGTTTTTGTTAAACAGTACAATTTTAAAGAATTTCTTTAGGTTTTCAAACTCCACACTTAGAAACTTTTCACAGAAAAACAGTCAATGTTATCCTATGGAAGAAAATAGTGTTATCGATTTTGAGGTAAGTATTTGGTAGTGGGAGTTGAGGTTCTGGGGGTAGACTCAGGGGTCCCCCAGGGTCAAGGATGCACTCTTGTTACACCCTCAGCGGCACTAGGGCGGCCGGGTGCAGAGTGCTGAGGCCCAATGTTATCTAATGGGGATAGGGGCCTCCGGTTGGTGGCTGCTGGCAAGCAGGCCACTTGGTTGTGGGAGCAAAGCTCCTGGACTTTAGCTCAGGGCAAATGGGGAAACAAAGTAGCACCAAAGGTGCACCCTCAGCGGCACTAGGGCGGCTGGGTGCAGGGTGCTGTTTCGACGTCGGGCACCCTGTTGTTTTCAATGGGGAACCTCTGGTTTGCAAAGGCACTGCAGGCTTTGGGACGAAGGTCTTCTGGGTGCGACCACCACTTTGAGAGGTAAGTTGGGAAGTTAGGGGTTGGTTAGGCACTGTCTGTTTGGGCACCCAAGGCCGTGGGGCGTCGGGTGCAGGGGTGCCTTTTGGGGTCGGATCTTCTTACCAGCTCCTGGTCGCGGTTGGGGGGGACCTTCTGGATTTAGGCTGCAGGCGTCGGCTGGAGGCTTGAGGCAGGTCAGGAGTCGCCGGGTCTCGGGTCAGGATCGCCGGGGGGACCTCCTTGTGGTGTTTGCCCACTCGAGCTCGGGCCGCGGACGGTGGGTGCAGAGTGGGGCGGATTCGCGGTGTCCGGCCAGACCCAGAGGTTGCAGATGAACAAATCCGGTGTTCACGGGAGACAAAGTCTTTGTGGTTGAAGGCAGGCCGGTCCTCCGGGGTTTTCGATGTTGCTGGCTGCAGGACACACCGGGATTTCGCAGGAGCAGGTTCGAGGGGGGAGACAGGCCGGTAGGGGTGGGGCCCTGTCAGTGGGCGTCTTCCTCTTGCTAGCTGCTGCACTGCGGTTCGGTCGTTCTTCTTCTTGTAGTTTCTTCTTGTCTGAGGAAGCAAGGTTCAGGGGTGCCCCTAAATACTAGATCTAGGGGCGTTACCGGTAGGCAAAAGGCAGGGACCAATGGGTCCCTTCCCTGGGGTGGGTACACCCCCTATTATGCCACCCTCCAGTGTCACCCTCCTGGTTGGCTGAGTCCCCCCATCTGCAAGATGGCGGGGACTGGGAGTTGTGCTTCACCTCGCCTCCCCCACCTGAGGGGTTTGGTTGGCAGAGGTGGGCACACCTCTCTTCCTCACTTGTTTTTCCTGCCGGTTCTCCCGCCCAAAGGGGGGGTCAGAACCAGTGGGAACCAGTTGCTTAAAGCAGCAAGTGGCCTGGGGAAGCTCACAAAGGCGGCAAGCTTTTGAAGCTTCCCCTTCGTGAACCCTGCCCATCCTGGGGGAGGAGGCTTGGCACCTCGTCCCAGGATGTGCATTGTTTCAGGCCCCAGAGAGCAGCAGGCTCTTGACCCAGGGGTCCAGAAACATGTCTGGTGGTGGCAGCTGAAAGCAGCCACTCAGCCTGGACACTAGTGGTGGGTTAGTTTTCAGGAGGCATCTCTAAGATGCCCTCTGTGTGCATTTTTCTTTAAATCCCACACTGGCATCAGTGTGGGTTTAATGTGCTGAGAAGTTTGATACCAAACTTCTCAGTTTTCAGTGTAGCCATTATGGTGCTGTGGAGTTCGTAATGACAAACTCCCAGCATCATATACTCTTAATGGCAGCACTGCACTTACAATGTCTAAGAATGGACTTAGACACTGTAGGGGTACAGGGCTCATGTACCTGTACCCTCACCACTGGTATAGTGCACCCAGCTATAGGGGTGACTGATCTATGCCAGGGCAGTGGGTTGTAGGCATGGCACACAGAGATGTGTGCCATGTCGACTCTTACTTTGTTCTGCCCCAAAAAAACGCAGCCTGCAAAGGCAGTGTGTGAGTGTGATGGTACAGGACCTCTAAGGGTGGCACAATAAGTGCTGCAGCCCTTAGAGGCCTTCTCTGGTCACAGTGCCCTGGGTACCTGTGGTACCATTTACCAGGGGCTGACCTGTGGCCAGAGATGCCAATTGGGTTTAGGCTTCAATGCAGTTTTAGGGAAAGAACATAGGCCCTGGGTACCTGATTAGCAGGAGCCCAGGGCACACTCAGTCAAAGCACATCAGCAATTCAGCAAAAAGTGAGGGCAACCATGCAGAAAGAGCACACTTTCTCACACCATGCAGCTCAAGACTAAGTTAGTGAGTTTGCGGCTTAACCTATTGAAACAAAATGTTCGTTTTCACTCGTTCGACGTATATCAGGACTATACCTTCATATGATATTAATCAGCATTATTCTTTATTTATGTTGTTTATATGAAATCATTGCTCGGAGAAAACCACATACAACATCCGCCAAAAGGAGGGTGTATCGTCATAAAATTTGACCAGTGTCAGCTTACCGAGTTTCACCGTTGTTAAAGCTCAAAAAGGCGTGGGAGCGAGGGCGGCTCCCTGTAGCCACACACTGGTTTTAAAAGGGAGGTAATGCATAGAGAGTTAGAAAAAGACGTAATTTTAACCTGTGTTTATCCATTCTGCACATACTTTAGCCATGAGCTACACACCTCCTGAAAATGGTGGATACCCACGGATTTGACCGTGTCTGAGCGTTATATCAATATCGAGTGTACCGAACAAAGTCCTGTATAACTATGAAATTTCCATCCCTTGCCACATGTTGTGCGAATGTATGGTTTATCCAATACAGTCCAGTGGATGTCATCCACTGAGTGTCTTTTCTCCACATAGTGTGTTGTGAACCTCGTCATGATTCTCTGGTACCTGATGTTGCTCCTGTGCTCCATGATTCTGATCTTTACCTTTTGTGTCGTCATGCCCACATACAGTAGGCCACAGGGGCATTTTATAAGGTAAATTACATTCTCTGAATTACAATTCGTGTGTTTCTGTTGCTCCCAGAGGTAGTTCAAGCCAACATCAATGCTTTTTGTGTCTTCAGTGAGGTTGCAAACGTCGCATGACCCACATCTAGTATGACCTGTGACTGGGGGAAGGTCCCAAAGTCTCTGTTGTCCACCCTGCGCTTCTGGTCGTGGTCTAGTATAGACTAGGTAGTCCCTCACATTAGAACTTCTCTTTAAGGCGAAAAGAGGTTTTTCCAGATTGAGTCCATTCGAATTTAAAATCTGCCAATTCTTTAATATAATGCTTTTGATGTTATTTGAAGCAGTTTGTGTCGCAAATGGTGTTATTGACATGTCTTTTCTGTACTTTCCAGGAGGGCCTCCCTGTTGCAATTCAGTGCTCTTTTTCTGGGCTTTCTTGATGATCTTGCGTGGATAGTTTCTATTCTGGAGTTTGTCATAAGTTTTCCATCCTTTCCAAGGACACTCAAGGATGGAAAAATTATGACACATGTCTTTCACAAACCCACGGACAGTAATGGACTCCTACTGTTCGACAGTTTTCATCCCAGATCACTGAAGGAAAACCTACCAGTAGGACAGTTTCTCCGTCTCCGGAGGAACTGTTCTGACACAGGGGATTTCAAGAAAGAGTCAAAGGCACTGGCAGAGAAACTCCAGAATAGAAACTATCCGGGCAAGATCATCAAGAAAGCGGCAAGTGGTTACTCCGTAAAGGGGATCCCGAGCATTTGCTTGGAACCTTCACGGCGTACGGAGAGATAGTGTCTAAGCGGCGGCCTCACCTTGACGAAGTAAGAGGGGGGAGATGGGGGTGCAGCACTCGGATGAGTGCAGCGATAAATGCCCCAATATACGGATTAAGCAATATACGGATTAAGGGGATGGAAATTTCATAGTTATACAGGACTTTGTTCGGTACACTCGATATTGATATAACGCTCAGACACGGTCAAATCCGTGGGTATCCACCATTTTCCGGTGGAGTGTAGCTCATGGCTAAAGTCTGTGCAGAATGGATAAACACAAGTTTTTTCTAACTCTCTATGCATTACCTCCCTTTTATAACCAGTGTGTGACTACAGGGAACCGCCTTCGCTCCCACGCCTTTTAGAGCTTTAACAACTGTGAAGCTCGGTAAGGTGACACTTGTCTAATTTTATGACGATACACCCTCCTTTTGGGGGATGTTGTATGTGGTTTTCTCCGAGCAATGATTTTCATATAAACAATATAAATAAAGCATAATGCTGATTAATATCATATGAAGGTATAGTCCTGATATACGGCGAATGAGTGAAAACAAAAGTTTTGTTTCAATAGGTTAAGCCGCAAACTCACTAACTTAGTCTAGAGTGGCATGGTTATATGTTTCTTTTAATATATGCACATATATCTCTGGGGTTTTTTGTACATTTTTTCACTTGATTATATTTCCAACCCACAGATCGTGTTTGAAGTGTGAATACACATCCTGTATGAAAAAACAGGGTCAGTCCTCGATCTACTAATATAAAGGTAGGAAAGGAGGGGATTATAAAGGGGATCTTGCTGTCCTGACGAAAGCCGGAAAAGACACAATAACCGGTAGAAACATGTCGACTTACATGCAGAGAGGAGGGGTGAACGGTTCATAACTAATCCTGTCGCCACCGTCCTCTATTTTGAATTTTTTTTATCCTGGCCAGGGAATTCGGGAATAAAATAGGGAATTGGATATCCCTGAGCTAGTTTTAGAGTCTATTTTCTGCACATATTATTTGCTTGATCCCTACTCTTCTTTATGTTTGTATTGTTTCCCCCTCCATATTGCTCCACCCCATGCGTTGGTCTGCGCAGGGGTGTCATTTAGCAGCCTGATTGTCTGAGTTGTGTTGTCTGTGTGTGTTGCATGGATCCAAAAGCCCCCAGATAAACACAGGCCAGGGCTGCAGTGAATGAAGTTCTTCGATCTCCACAATGTCTGTCACATGCGCACTAGTGCATGTGTCAGTGAAAGTTCCTGCCTGGCTGCCTGACCCTTGCGTAATGCAAGCGTCAGATTATGAAGTTAACAGAAAGCACACGTACTGGCAATACGACGTTGGGTCTGCTACGTTCTTCATGCTTTAAGTGCCATCCTCACTGATAATCATAATGCACAGTGTGTAATGTTATTATTTAATTACCAATGTCTGTCACATAAAGCACAAACATTAGGGGGGAGAGCCCCGCTGCCCAAAGCAAGCAGCCACCCCTTGTCTGAAATAAGACAGGAACAGGCTTTATTCCTGAAAATTTACTGCAAAGATTTATTTTTGGTTTGTTCCCAACAATCCTGCCCTATCAACGGCTCCACAATCCTCAATTCATCTGGTGGCCAGTGGAGTATCTATGAATTCTCTATCATGATATGTACTCTGCCATTTATTAACCTGTAATATATCCCGAGATGTGCAGAAACCCAAAACACATGGTTCTCTTTGTTTAGAGTTCACACGACTAAATCACTATGAAAGAGAATTTCATAGAACTCACTTTAGAGTGCATAGAGGGTGGTTTACTTGCTCAGAATTCTACAATCTATTTATACAGTGGCCCATTAATTGTCTGCAAAATAATTATGGGTATGGATTATCAAACAAGCAGATCCATAAAGAACCTGAGAAAAATGAGAGAATCCAAGCAACAAACCCAAAAGAAAGTCCACAGTTAAATCTTAAGGAAAACACCTGGTATGATGTAGAAGACCGATATTTGGAGATAGTAATACTTGCGTTCGGACTATATACCCAGGGCCTTTCATGCGGTGGATATCAGTTTACAATATGACCCTTAGTTTCTTTGTAGCAAGCATTGTCCTTATTGCCATGGCTCCTCTTTGTGGCGAGTGCCTCTATACTATGATTCCGAGGCGCACAAATGTTTATCCCAGCAGCGCCAGAAGTAGAGAGGGTTCTATCGTAACCGTCTTACCAGAGTTGTACGCTTTGATTAAAAAAATCAGCAGTGAGTGTGCACCACACCAAGTGGAAGAAATCCGCTCCTTGTATTCCTCATCTTGGACATTTTGTCAGATTGCTATTCGTGGCTCTCTGGTGTATTATTGAGAACCATTTACACTGTTCTCAATTCATTCACAGCCAAGTATATTTTCACCGTTTATCTCTTATGGTAAGGTTTAGGTCTCACTCCCATTTTGCTCTAGCTCAGCCAGACCACAAGGCCAGCATGGTTCACTGCCTTGATATATGTGATTTTATTGGCATGCTATTCAAAGCTGCAGAATTATGAAGTGAAGGGGCATGAACACTTCTAGTTGAGAAGAAAAGCTGACTATCAATTCTTCGATAACATCAGGGATAGTATTATAATTCCAGAGAGTTGTGATGTCTGAAGGATATATTGTGCAAGTGCTAAAAATTTACCGCCCGTCAATGTGTCACTGTTAGAATCTGGCTCAGTATATGGTGCACAGTTATGTAAGTGGACACCTTGCACTAATAAAGACACAACCCTTATGGTGATTTTAGTGGTCTTAGACAACCTTAGAAAGCTCTCTAAGTGGTAGCTGTGGAGAGCAGCCTTCTGGCTTAGTCCAGAAGGAGTGTAAAGCAGCTTGTTTTACCAGAACATAATCTTATTGGTTTAGATTAAGTGAAAAAGAACCACACGGTATTTATAAAAATATGTATTCATTATAAGACACTCAATAACACATACAAATATCTCCTACCCGGAGATATACACAATGCACACAATACTTTGCAAAAAAACAGGTAAGTAGCACGAATACACAGTGGTTGCCAGGGGAGAGACCAAACCATAGACTGAAATAGTGGTATGCGAACCACGACTCAAGTCAAGACTATACCCAGAAGACGTAGAAGTACCCGGGGACCCAAGGAACCACCCGAGGTAAGTAACCAGGAACCCCACAGAGGCCGTGTGCAGAGTGGGAAAATGACTGCGGGCTCAATACAAGTCAACGAGTAAAGTCATGGTTGCAATTATAAAGAAGGACTCTTCCCAGTGGACCCTGAAGAAACCCTGTGGAAGACAGAAGGTTGGAGAGTCACCCCACCCGTGGATACCCTAGGAAACAGGATACCTACACCAGGGAAGCCAGGTGCATAGGTGTGAAGTGGCGTCGGAAACCGCAGTCGAACTCAATGGAGGACTTCAAGAAGATGCCGCCGCTGGGGAAGGTTAAAGTGTCTGGTGGAACCCAAAGGTATATTGAAGATAAGAAGTACCTGCAAGCAGAGGGGACAGAGTCTATGCCACTCTGGAGTGACCAGGAGGCATGAAGACGAATGCCCTCCGTTGTCGGGTGTTGCAAGAGAGCTGACGATGACCTTGGAGCTGCAGCTGTGCGGACCAAGCGATGCTGTGGAAGACCCGGAGCCATTCACGAGCTGTCCCACGTCGGATGTCGAGAGTTGAGGGGTCTTTGTCCGTCAAGAGCACCAACAAGCATTGGCAACTGCAATCAATGTAGAAAGCGAAAAAGGTGCAGTGTTGAGACCAGCAAGGTTCAGGTGGCTCACCACAAGGAAGGGAGCCAGAGCAGGCCCCGAGCAATCAGAGGAGCCCGCTGAATTCAAAGGAGACCCTCAAGAGGATCCCACAGACTGGAGGCACTGGAGTTGCAAGAGGACCTCGAGCAGCTCACCAAAGATGCAGGCCCACAATGCAAGTGATGTGGTGAGGACGAAGATCTTGGTCACAGGAGCTGCTTGAGGTGGGGGCTACTTGAAGCCCGAAGTTCTTGGTGGAAGAAAGCCAACAAGCCTTTGCAACGGCAAGTTGACACGGAGCACAGGGGTTCGGTTCCTGCGGCTCCGACGAGGGATACTGGCCTCAAACTTGGTGAGAGGACAGGGCAGGCCTCGAGGGATGTGAAGAACCACCACCTGTGTTGCTGAGCCTTTCGGAGTCCGTGGGAGCCCAGGATCAGCAGACCGGTCAGCTTTGTTGCGGTACCTGCAGATGCAGGGAAGTGACTACTTCACCTCAAGGGAGATTCCTTCGGGTGTCTTGGATATCCACATGCCTAGGAAGGTTCCTGTATGGAGCACAGGCACGGACGTTGCAGCAGACGAGCAGGGTGACGAGACCAGAAGCAGCAGGAGTCTTCCCAGTTGCAGTCTTGATGCCCAGAGCGAAGTCCAGAGAGCCCAGACGGTTGAAGAAGAAGTGGTGTCTTGATATGAATCTTGTCCCACGACGATTCTAGGGACCCACCTTAAGCCCTTAAGTACCCTAAGGAAAGGGTTGGGATGATTCAGGGTTCCCTCCCAGGGGAGGGGTCGGACAGTGAGGAGGATACTCCCATGTCCTTTGTCTAGTTTCGCGCAAGAGCGGGAGCCAACGGCTCCCTGAGCTGGTTTGAACTGGACCACGCAAGGAGGGCACCAAATATGCCCCTCAAGCACACTGAGTAACGCTAGCAAGCGCTCCCACCCAGCCCCAATGCACTAAACCCGGTCTAGGAGGTGGTCACACCTCCCTGTGACAGGATACCTATTCTGCCTTCCCCTGCTCGGCTCAGCAGCAGGAGGGCAGAATTGTGTCTCTGGTCGGCAGCAGCCATGTTGTGCTGTCCGGGTCTAGAAGACTGGTACCGGGAGCACTGAGGGCCTCCCGGAGAAGCTTTATAGTGCATGGAATCATACCTACCACACCGTTTTTGGTGTGGGTGTATGATTCCAACATGTTTGATACCAAACATGACAGGGTTCGTTAAAGCCAGTTTAGAGTTAGCCATCGCGTAATGACGCATGGCCACTCTATATATCGGAATGGCTGATGCACTTACAACCTGGGAGAATGGACTCCGAAGGCTGTAGTGGTGTCCTGCTCCTGCAGGGGCACCCTCACACTTGGAACCGAGCACCCTGCCTTCAGGATTGAAAAGACCTTATTTAGGGGTGACTTATAGGTTTTAAGTGCAGTGTCCTCAGATATAGGGAAACCTATATCTGTCGTAAGTGGTGCTAGCTCCAGCTTACACAGGCTGCGATAACAGGCCTGTTGTCACAGTTTGAATGGTCTCCCATGGGTGGCATAATACATGCTTCAGCCCATGGAGGACAACTGGTGTACCCATGCCCTGGGTACCTTCGTACCATATACTAGGGACTTATAAGGATACACCAGTAGCCAATCTGGGGTGTACCCAAGTACTCACCATAACCAATTTAGGGGAGAAAGCACATAGACTGGGGTCCTGATTAGCAGGATCCCAGTCAGAAACAGCATAACACCAGGCAAAAAGTGGGAGTAACCATAAAAGCAGATCCTACTTTCCTACAGTCACCATAAGTATCTATTCAGTGTTTCAGCATGGCCTTTTGCTGCCTTTCAAAAGATTATAGGAGGGTCTGGAATATATATATATTTTTTTTAAATACAATAAACCATGGACTATCTTCAGGCTTGACAATTTAATTTTCCAAACCATTCCATCAATCCGCCATATGTTTCTCACAGCCCGGATAACCAGGTTACCTCTAGTCTGCAACTCTAGTACCGCCAGAATTTCCAAAGCATGGTCTGGTTGAATGTAAGTCTGTTGTTGGTCACCAGCAAACCTAGAGTTGGTAATGTGCTTGCTCGCTTACCATCCTATATAGGTTCTGTGAAGATGCCTTTGAGCCTAACAAAGGTTTTGCTGAGTAATATAGAAACATTCATAAATTACAGCAGGAATTTAAGATTACTGTTTTGATCTGATATTCTTCCAAATAAAGATAGGAGTTTTTACCACCATTTAAACTTTCTTCTATGGCTATTTACCACAGTTCCAGATTTGGATTTCAGCTATTTTACAACTACTACTATCACTTTCTCCAAGAATTGTAATTGACTCCTTGCATCACTTCAGTCTTGAATGACCATCTTTCTCAACAGCAACAATTGTAAGTTAGAACACTTCAGACTTTCGAACAAGAAAAAAGAACAGCCAGGGAATTCAAAGCTGAACTGCCTGATAACGTCACCACAGTAAATTAGAAAAGAAATGCTGCCCACCTCAATGGTCAGCTGCCCATTGACCATAAATTACAATATAATCCTTCAAAAGATTTTTGAGAGGCAACGCAGATATTGTTAATACAGCACATTCATCAATAGATTTATCACATAAAATTTATATTCGTGGTTCTTCATTAGTCCAATTCAGTCTTGAGCTTTATTTTGTACTTTTCGAAAGGAGCGCAGCCAACGCGTTTCACCTAACAAGGCTTCATCAGGGCTGCAAGTATTAAAAACAACACATATAGATGTATTTTAAAAATGTTACAGAATGTACCGCAACACTATCATATAAGAAAGGAAGCCAAAAGCCACAGACATTACATAGCTTAAATTCTTGAACATTATCAAACAAAATTCAGCTTAGTGTAACTCGTGAAATTTAGCAAATCTAGAATATGAGCATTTTTTGGACACAATGGTTTATGTCGGATCTACCTCACTGTGGCTTACATAATGGGACAACAACGATTAATATGACTGGTACTTCGGGTATATCTCGGGTGGGAATGCTTTGTACATTCGCGTACCCTGACATGCAAACTCTTTTTCCCATGAGCATGTGTGTATAACTGCAAGCACACCTGCTGTTCACATTGCCACTGCAGCCACCCTAGCATAGTGGTGCCGCTGGTGCGGTGGGTGTTCAGTGTTTAAGTCACAGGGCCGTCAATCTCGATGCGTGCGAAAGCGCTACCAATGACAGCCCTGGCAATTATTAGCTAGCCCCCACGGCGCTCTAAAAGCTGCAATAATGCGTCACGCGGGTCTCTTCGGCGCTGGCGGACTTGGGAGTTGTCACTGACTCGTGTGTTTCTAGTGATACTTTACTCGGTGAGTGTGACCAATGCGGCATCAGCAGCAATTGACTTCTAGTCCCACTCCCAAGACATCCTTGAGCCTGGTTGTTATCGACTTGTGACTCGTGTGTGCCTGGCCATGGCAAACCTGTTCAAGCACAATCAGTAAGTGAGTACTTCTTTATAAGTTTAACATCTGAAAGAAACAGTTAGTTATAGATTCCTTACCTTAGAATTACCCCCAGGCGTCAGACTGGATCCGGAAAGTTTTTCGTCAGCAGTACCCCTGCGCGTCGGAAGGTGGCGTCGGTCAACTCCGCGTTCGTCGTTGGCGTCGTCACCGGGCTGAAGTCGCGGTAGCTACATAGATGCCGCCCTCGCGTGCTGACGTCAGTTTTTTCTTTTTCCGCGCCAGCAAGCGCAGATCCGGAGAGAGCGGTACCCCTAGTCATTTTTGGACTGAGCTTTTTCTCGACTTTTGTCGACTTTGTTGTTTTTTGAGTTCATCGACACCTGGTGCACGAGCGATGCCCAGCTTCAAGGCTTGCGGTTCCTGTAACCGACTCATGTCGGTGACGGATCCGCACCACGTGTGCCTCTGCTGCCTGGAGCGCAACCACAAGTCGTGCGCCGCTCGAGGTCCCGGTTGCGGAGGAGGTCGAGGGACCGGTCGCGGAGCCAACACCATTCTTCGTCAAAGTCTTCGCACTCTGGGTCAGGTAAGTCGCAGCACAAAAAGAAGTCGAAGAAGCATTGTCGCTCTTCGGCTTCTCCCCGTCCGTCGGCCGACGCGACGAGGGATGCGGGTGGTGCCACTCCCGCGGCTCTGCGTGCGGAGCCTGCTGGGTCGACTTCGGGTGCCCCCCCTTTCCGGGACCCGGTGCGACCCCTGCCCAGCTTCTGAGTTTCTACGAAGCGATGCATGCCATCTTTGGGCAGCCCGACTCCGCCGGCGCGCCTTTGGGCCCCGCTGACTCGGCTGGGGGCCCTAGGCCGGCGACTTCGGTGCCGCGGTGTCCCCTTGGATCCAGGCCTGGATCCGGATCTGCGCCGGTCACCTCCTTACGCCTCCCCCGCGCCAATTCCACCGGCACCACGTCCGCCACTGGCGTCGGCTGTGTCCCCAGCCGACGTCGACCCCGGCCTCCACCTCGAGGTAGACACGGAGTCGGACCGGCGTCGACCGACGCCGGATCCGAAGCCAACTGGTACTTTTGTGCCCCTGTTCTACCCTGGCTCTTTGAGACCAGATTGGCAGCCAGAAGAGGGTGAGGGGTCTGGAGACCCTTTAACAGACCAGATGGTGTATGAGCAGGACTGGAGAGAGGAACTGGGGGAATCCAGTGGTTTGTATACCTCACCAGACCATGGCATGTTGTCTCCTCCTCCTGGCTACGGAGGAGGGAGCGTCATACGCAGTGGTGTTGCGTAGGGCGGCCGAGGCTCTCCACCTAGAGCTTCCTACGGTGGCAGTCAGGACTAACCTCCTGGCCGAGGTGCTTCAACCGGCAGCGACCTCTTCGGTTCAATGAAGCCCTCACGGACATCCTTTTGGGCACCTGGTCCAGGCCCAACACAGGGGCTCCTGTGGACAGGATGATTGCCCGACGCCACTGCCCGGCCGACCCCACTTTCCTCTCCCAACACCCCACCCCTGAGAGCTTGGTAGTCCAAGCCTCCACGTCCAAGGGCACATTCCCTACCGCTCCCCGGACAGGGAATCCAAAAAGCTGGATCATCTTGGGAAGAAGATGTTTTCTTCCTCCAGCTTGGGACTTCGGTCGGTAAACACCGCATGTCTATTGGGCCGTTACACCCACTCCGTGTGGGACACGGTTGCGCAAGTGCTGCCTCAGTGCCCGGAGGAGGCCCGGGCCGTGTTGTCTCGAGCGGTTGCTGAAGGGAGAGACGCAGCGAAGTTTACCATCCGCCGTGGGTTGGATACCGCCGACGCACTTGGCAGGACGATTGCCACGTCAGTAGCCCTTCGACGCTACACCTGGTTGCGTTCGGCTGGTTTTTCCGGGGATGTCCAATCCACACTTATGGACATGCCCTTTAATGGGCGTCGCCTTTTCGGCAACAAGGCAGACAGTGCGCTAGAGAACTTTAAGGACTCTCGGGCTACGGCCAGGTCCTTGGGCCTCTCCACCACCCGCCCTGCGCAGTCTGCCTTTCGGCCTTTTCGTGGCTATGGAAGGGGTGCCCCGCTGCGTCCCTCCCAGGGCCACAGACCGGCGCAAGCTGTTCAGCCCCAGCTCGGCCGGGGACGTGGGAACCACCGCCTTGGTTCTGGGGGCCAGCGGGCGGGCCAGTCCACCACAGCCCCCTCTGCAGCAGCCTCCAAACCCTCCTAGTCCGACCTTTCAGGGCCACCAAACGCCAGTGGGCGGCAGGATCCGCCATCACCTCCCCCACTGACGCACCATCACGTCGGACAGGTGGGTTTTGCAAATAGTCCGAAGGGGCTACTCCCTCCCCTTCGAGTCTACCCCTCCATCCATGCCACCTCAGTACCATCGCATGTCGGAGGATCACCTGGCCCTTCTCCAACAGGAAGTTTCGGCACTCTTGGCCAAGGGTGCCATCGAGCGCGTTCCTGCCCCAGAAGTAGGTCGTGGTTGTTATTCCCACTACTTTCTGGTGTCCAAGAAGGGCAAAGGCCTACGTCCTATCTTGGATCTCAGGAACGTCAACCGCTTCCTCCGGAAGGAGAAGTTCAAGATGTTGACGCTCGCTCAGGTCTTGTCTGCCCTCGACTCTGGAGACTGGATGGTAGCGTTGGACTTGCAGGACGCTTACTTTCACATCCCCGTCCTGCCGGCCCACCGGCGTTACCTGCGGTTCACGGTAGGCCACGAGCACTTTCAGTTTACCGTGCTCCCCTTTGGCCTTACCAGCGCCTCTCAGGTGTTCACGAAAGTGATGGCGGTGGTCGCAGCTCATCTGCGCAGATCAGGGGTTCCAGTCTTCCCCTATCTCGACTGGCTGTTGACGGCGGGCTCGCCCCAGGCTGTCGTCTCCCACCTCCAGACTACGGCCGACCTCCTGCATTCGCTGGGGTTCTCCATCAACATGCCGAAGTCACACCTGACCCTCTCTTAGAAGCTCCTCTTCACCGGAGCGGTTCTGGACACGACACAGTTTCGGGTTTATCCTCCCGAACAGCGAGTCCGGGATATTCGGGCTATGATTCTGATCTTTCAGCCTCTATCCTGGGTTTCGGTCCGGATGACCCTGAGGCTGCTGGGCCTCATGGCCTCCTGCATCCTGCTGGTAGATCATGCCAGGTGGCATATGCGGGCTCTACAGTGCGACCTGAAGTTCCAGTGGGTGCAGCATATGGGGAATCTGTCCGATTGCGTCCAGATCTCAGAGGGCACTGCACACCAATTGCAGTGGTGGCTAACGAACCAGGATTGGGTCGACGGCAGATCCCCTCTCCCTTCCTCAACCAGAGTTCACAGTGGTGACCGATGCATCACTTCTGGGATGGGGCGGCCACATGGGGGAGGCGGAGATCAGAGGCCTCTGGTCTCCGGCAGAGTCCGGGCTCCACATCAACCTTCTGGAGCTTCGGGCGATTCGTCTTGCACTCAAGGCATTCCTTCCCTCTGTCCGGGGAAGAGTGGTGCAGGTGTTCACGGACAACACCACCGCCATGTGGTACTGCAACAAACAAGGCGGGGTGGGGTCGTGGACCCTATGTCAGGAGGCCCTCCGCCTCTGGACTTGGCTGGAACATCAGGGCATTTCCCTGGTGGTTCAACACCTGGCAGGGTCCTTGAACGCCAGGGCGGACGAACTCGGCCGCAGGTGCATGATGGATCACAAATGGCGTCTTCACTCGGAGGTGGTGCAAGGTCTCTTTCAGCAGTGGTGAGAGCCTTGGTTGGATCTATTCGCCACCGAAGAGAACGCGCAATGTCAGCAGTTCTGCGCGTTGGAATTTCCAAGGCGGCACTCGTAGGTGACGCTTTTCGTCGTGAGTGGAGTTGCGGTCTTCTATACGCCTTTCCGCCTATACCACTTCTGCCCAGAGTGCTGAAGAAGATCAAGCGCGACCGGGCCCAAGTCATTCTTGTCGCTCCGGATTGGGCACGAAGAGTCTGGTATCCCGAGCTGCTCAACATGGCCATCGATCCTCCGATCCGACTGCCTCTTCGGGAGGATCTTCTGTCGCAGCAGCAGGGGAAGGTCCTCCACCCTAACCTGTTCACCCTCCACCTCCTTGCGTGGAGATTGAGCGGCGACAGTTGACAGCTTTCGACCTTCCTCCCGAAGTCTGTAATGTTATCTTGGCAGCCAGGCGTCCCTCCACTAAGACGGTATACGCCTGCCGATGGAACAAATTTGTGGCATGGTGCACAGAAAAGGCTGTGGATCCCCTTTCCGCCCCTCTTTCTGAGGTCCTCTTGTTCCTCCTTTCTTTGGCCCAGCAGGGCTCTGCTCTGGGCACTATCAAGGGCTAGCTCTCGGCCATTTCAGCCTTTCTTAGGCTTCCTGATCAGCCTTCTCTTTTCAAGTCCTCTGGGGTAAATAGATTCCTTAAGGGCATTACTCATCTTTTTCCTCCTGTTCCCTTCGTAAAGCCTCAGTGGGACTTGAACTTTGTTCTTACCTATCTTATGTTCGCTCCCTTTGAGCCACTACATAACTGTCCTCTCAGGCTTCTTACTTTGAAAACTGCCTTTCTGGTGGCCATCACCTCTGCTCGCAGGGTGAGTGAGCTCCAAGCACTTTCTTCCAAGCCTCCTTTTCTGGCTGTTCATCCGGACAAGGTCGTCCTACGAACTAGACCTTCCTTTCTTCCCAAGGTGGTTACTTCTTTCCACATTGGCCAAACCATCACTTTGCCCACCTTCTTTCCGCCTCCGCAGCCTTCAAAAGAGAAAGAGAGGCTCCACCATCTAGATCCAAAACGTGCGCTTTCCTTCTACTTGGATCGCACAAAACAATTCCGGGTGGATGACCAGCTCTTTGTTGGTTACGTGGGCACTAAGAAAGGTCGGGCCGTGCACAAACAGACCATCTCCAGGTGGGTCGTTCTGTGCATCAAAGCGTGCTACTCTTTGGCAAAGAAGGAGCCTCCAGTGGGGTTGCCCGACCATTCCACCAGGGCAACGGCAGCTACCACTGCTTTGGGACGAGGAGTCCCCCTAAATGACATCTGTCACGCAGCTACGTGTGCATTGTTGCACACCTTCACCAAACACTACTGCCTGGACAGCCAAGTCCGGAGAGACGGTTTCTTTGGCCGTTCTGTTCTCCAGGACTTTCTGGTGTGAACTTAGTTCGCAGACCCATCTCCGGGGTTGGTATTGCCAGGGTATCTATTCTAAGGTAAGGAATCTATAACTAACTGTTTCTTTCAGATGAACAAGTTACTTACCTTCGGTAACGATATATCTGTAAGAACCATAGGTTAGTTATAGATTCCTTACCGCCCCACCCATCCTCCCCGTTCTGCGAACTGACTTCTAGGGTTAAGGACATCCTTTCAGGGCCCTAGTTTGGTGCACCAGTGGTCAGTGTTTTGCATGGCTCTGCGCTTCTGGCGTGGAAAGTCGTGTACAGAACTGACATCCGCGCGCAAGTGTGGCGTCTATGTAGCTATCGCGACGTCATCCTGGCGACCACGACGACGAATGCGGAGTCGACCAACGCCACCTTCCGACACGCAGGGGTACTGCTGACGAAAAACTTTCCGGATCCAGGCTGACGCCTGGGGGTAATTCTAAGGTAAGGAATCTAACTAAGCAAACACAAGGAGATGATGGACGGAGTGCTGAAACTTTTCAAACACTCACCCCCCAGTCACAGATCTGGGTTGAATCCATCATCATTCTTTAGCTCACTTTGCCACCCCAGTTCAGACACAGCTATATGCAAATCAGGCTTGACCCTGTGCCTCATGGGAACACTCCAGACCGAACTGCCAAGCCATGTCTTCCCTGGACCGTAATCAAGCATCCTGGGACCGGTTTCGGGCTAACAGCCCTCATCAGCCAGGCTAGCTTGAATTCCAGTGGCAAAGTGAGCAAGGGACCCATGTCTGGGCATACCCTGCCAACTTAGTGGGAACAAAGCAAACACAAGGAGATGATGGACCGAGTGCTGAAACTTTTCAAACACTCACCCCCAGTCACAGATCTGGGTTGAATCCATCATCATTCTTTAGCTCACTTTGCCACCCCAGTTCAGACACAGCTATATGCAAATCAGTCTTGACCCTGTGCCTCATGGGAACAGTCCAGACCGAACTGCCAAGCCATGTCTTCCTGGACCGGAATCAAGCATCCTGGGACCGGTTTCGGGCTAACAGCCCTCATCAGCCAGGCTAGCTTGAATCCAGTGGCAAAGTGAGCAAGGGACCCACGTCTGGGCATACCCTGCCAACTTAGGGCGAACAAAGCAAACACAAGGAGATGATGGACGGAGTGCTGAAACTTTTCAAACACTCACCCCCCGTCACAGATCTGGGTTGAATCCATCATCATTCTTTAGCTCACTTTGCCACCCCAGTTCAGACACAGCTATATGCAAATCAGTCTTGACCCTGTGCCTCATGGGAACAGTCCAGACCGAACTGCCAAGCCATGTCTTCCCTGGACTGGAATCAAGCATCCTGGGACCGGTTTCGGGCTAACAGCCCTCATCAGCCAGGCTAGCTTGAATCCAGTGCCAAAGTGAGCAAGGGACCCACGTCTGGGCATACCCTGCCAACTTAGGGCGAACAAAGCAAACACAAGGAGATGATGGACGGAGTGCTGAAACTTTTCAAACACTCACCCCCAGTCACAGATCTGGGTTGAATCCATCATCATTCTTTAGCTCACTTTGCCACCCCAGTTGATAGATTCAACCCAGATCTGTGACTGGGGGTGAGTGTCTGAAAAGTTGCAGCGCTCCGTCCATCATCTCCTTGTGTTTGCTTTGTTCGCCCTAAGTTGGCAGGGTATGCCCAGACGTGGGTCCCTTGCTCACTTTGCCACTGGATTCAAGCTAGCCTGGATGATGAGGGCTGTTAGCCCGAAACCGGTCCCAGGACGCTTGTTTCCGGTTCAGGGAAGACCTGGCTTGGCAGTTCAGGCTGGACTGTTCCCATGAGGCACGGGGTCAAGACTGATTTGCATATAGCTGGGTCTGAACTGAGGTGGCGAAGTGAGCTAAAGAACGATGATGGATTCAACCCAGATCTGTGACTGGGGGTGAGTGTCTGAAAAGTTTCAGTACTCCGTCCATCATCTCCTTGTGTTTGCTTTGTTCGCCCTAAGTTGGCAGGTTATGCCCAGACGTGGGTCCCATGCTCACTTTGCCACTGGATTCAAGCTAGCCTGGCTGATGAGGGCTGTTAGCCCGAAACCGGTCCCAGGATGCTTGTTTCCGGTTCAGGGAAGACCTGGCTTGGCAGTTCGGGCTGGACGGTTCCCATGAGGCACAGGGTCAAGACTGATTTGCATATAGCTGGGTCTGAACTGAGGTGGCGAAGTGAGCTAAAGAACGATGATGGATTCAACCCAGATCTGTGACTGGGGGTGAGTGTCTGAAAAGTTTCAGTACTCCGTCCATCATCTCCTTGTGTTTGCTTTGTGCGCCCTAAGTTGGCAGGTTATGCCCAGACGTGGGTCCCATGCTCACTTTGCCACTGGATTCAAGCTAGCCTGGCTGATGAGGGCTGTTAGCCCGAAACTGGTCCCAGGATGCTTGTTTCCGGTTCAGGGAAGACCTGGCTTGGCAGTTCGGGCTGGACTGTTCCCATGAGGCACAGGGTCAAGACTGATTTGCATATAGCTGGGTCTGAACTGAGGTGGCGAAGTGAGCTAAAGAACGGTGATGGATTCAACCCAGATCTGTGACTAGGGGTGAGTGTCTGAAAAGTTTCAGTACTCCGTCCATCATCTCCTTGTGTTTGCTTTGTTCGCCCTAAGTTGGCAGGGTATGCCCAGACGTGGGTCCCTTGCTCACTTTGCCACTGGATTCAAGCTAGCCTGGCTGATGAGGGCTGTTAGCCCGACACCGGTCCCAGGATGCTTGTTTCCGGTTCAGGGAAGACCTGGCTTGGCAGTTCGGGCTGGACTGTTCCCATGAGGCACAGGGTCAAGACTGATTTGCATATAGCTGGGTCTGAACTGAGGTGGCAAAGTGAGCTAAAGAACGATGAGGGATTCAACCCAGATCTGTGACTGGGGGTGAGTGTCTGAAAAGTTTCAGTACTCCGTCCATCATCTCCTTGTGTTTGCTAAGGAATCTAACCTATGTTTCTTACAGATATATCGTTACCGAAGGTAAGTAACTTGTTCTTTAATTGCATGCGTCATGATATGGACATGATCGTCCCTGTGGGCAGTGGCCACTGGCCACTGCGACCAGCAGTTCACTGCATGGTGGCCTGAAGTGGCTCCACCTCCGCTCCGCAGCGCTGTCCGGTCTGTGCCGGCCCTGAGCTAACACAAAGGATAAACTCCAAAGACCCTTCTCCAGCATAGATCATTTCTTGATGTCTCCACCTGAAAGAGTCCAGAACAAAAGATTAATGGGTGGGAACCACAGGGAGGGATAATATCAGCCTCCGTGTCTTTAATAAAATCATGATTTTCTACCCACCCAGGCTGTGGAAAATCTGAATTTTATGGCAAGGCACGGAGGCCAATATTATGCATGTTCAAAGCCTTGCCATAATACTCCCTACTGGACAATCCACAGGCTTAAAATAAAACTTCTTAAACACAGAGTCAGAAGACCAATCAGCCGCAGCTAAGATGGCTGATAAACCACCACCCAGGATAAAAGCCTTAGAAGCCATAGCCCCTCTAGCAGAGTGTGCACCAAACTTATTCAAGTCAATCCCCGCTCTATGCATGACCTCCTTGACCCAACGAGCCAAGGTAGGACGGAGACTGCCTTATGTGGAGGTCTGAAAGAAATAACCAACTGAGTTTCACTGTTTCTTATGGGTTCAGTCCTCCTTTCATACTCACGTATACATCTCACAACACAAAGCTTCCTACAGTCGTCAAAGCTCGGGTAGAAAATTGTACTGGACATAGTTTTGGTTCTTTTTGAAATAGAGAAGCAAACACCCTCTGGGACAAAGCGACGCCCTGTAGTCTCTAAAGCTCTAACATCCGACACTCTCCTAAAGGAAATCAGACACAGCAACATAACTAATTTCAGAGAAAGATCTCTGAGATTTAGAAACTCGTTTTCGTTCCAATTCATCAAAACTTTCAAGACAACATCCACATCCCAAAGGGAGGAATACTTTGCCCCAGGTGGAGCCTTAATTCTAACACTTCTCAAGAGCCTCCTGACTACATCATGCTGTCCGATAGAGATGCTATCCGATAAATCATGCCCTGCAGAAATAGCTGATCTTGCAATATTAACAGTACTATAGGATTTACCGTCATGGAAAACCTCCGATAAGTAGTTGACCACTTGCCTGCCACTTGCTAAGAAAACAGCTGTTAGAAGGTGGTTCTGCCATCTGAGCCGCCCGGATTTTTCGCTTTTTGAACACCTCATTTTTGAGCTTTTACTGTGGGAGAGCCTCATAAGCTGGGACTCACCGACAGTGAACTCATGATGAAACAGACTGCATGTGGATTGCACCGGTGTCTGCCTTGTGAGAGAAGGCCGCTGTGCTGCAGGCAGGGTAAGGGGCACCGGACTGGTTACATGTAGACACGTGTGCACACGCTTGTGCACCCGTGTAAGGGCTGCGCGGGGGTGATTCCTGTCGTGCGCAGCCCAGGAGCAGGTACAGATAGAATGGTGTGGCAGGATTTATGCAGAGTTGGGTGGTGACATGGAATAGGCTTTATAATGTGGGTAAACACATGTATGGGAAAGTCAGTGTGCTTTACTGTTACACTGTAGGAACACTACATTACTCTCCTATGAAGACAGGGACCACATGGGGTAGTTTCACTTACCTAGGGCCTACAAATTCCAGACACGCACCAAAGTACACTGTAAGTTGTGTAAAAAGAAGTATTCTGCTGAGTCCAAAGCCATATCTGTACTGCTTATGGGTCATCCAGTAATGTCATATTCCTCTGACTCAGTTCATAACCAGAGCCTGGCCGGGTGTGACCCTGCCAGGCTGGATTAATTGCCTTCCTCCCCAAGCTGTAGCATCAGAGGCCTAGCCCTTCACGCAAGCATTCCAAGGGTGAAGGTCTTCTCTCCAGGAGGGAGAGATGGGGGGTGAAGCTGCAGGTTATCCATCAGCAGCTGTCACCAGGCACCAGGTCTGCTCCGGGCCTGGGCCATTAAGTCAGCAAGGGGGATTTTCAGAGACCATGTGGCATGAGACCCCTGGACGACGCCATCTTGAATTATCCCAGAGGTCTGTGCAGGAAGGAGGGAGCTGGGGCAGAGAGGTAATGTGTCGCTGCAGGATAGGGCAGAAGTGCCTTCCTGCCAGCCCCCTACCAGTTCTTTTAAAAGGTCTTGCACAGGAAGAGGATCTCTCTCTGGGGTGTGGTCTTGCTGAGGAAAGCTGGTGCTGGAGCCTGGCGCCATGGGCAGTTGGTAGGAATAACCCCCTGACTGTCCCAGGACTCTAGACTGCGCCTTTGAGGGAGTCCAGTGCCAGTGAGGAGAAGCCTGGGCCCCTGTACAAGGAGAAGAGAGGCCCAGACGGGGAGCTAGGTGAAAGGCTGGCACAGGGAGCCAGTGAAGACAGCTCCTTGCAGTCACCCTCTTGGAGGCAAGGAGGGTGGTGAAAAGTGCTCCAGGTGACTATGGCTGGCCACCAGCAAGAAGAGGCCAAGATGGAGATAATCGGTCCCCTGGGGGCTGAGATATGCCCCCCAGATGGTAGGTGACCTTTGACCTCTGATGAGACCGACAAAGCGTGTGGGGCTCCGCCGCCGGTCTTGGATGTGCCCCCGGGGTGGGTCAGGTCCCGGGGGCTGCCCCCAGAAGAAAGTAAAGTCGGGAAGCGCTCCCCGTGAAATGGCTCCAGTGGGTGCCAGGAGCCCACCCTGGCCCCCGACGAAAATGCAGGTAGGGGAGCACCGTTGCGCCCCCCAGAAATGGTGCGAGGGACCTGGGACACCCAACTCCGGGCCCCGCAGAAGTCGGGGAGCGCCTTCGCACCGCCCGTGAAGACGACAGCCGGGGAGCGCAGTTGCGCTCCCCGTGAAAATAGTCCTGGGGCCGGGAACCCCCAACTCCGGGCCCCAACGAAGGTGGAAAAGAATGCCCTGGGGCCCGGGACCCCAACTCCGGGCCCGAAGAAAAGGCGGAAGTCGGGAAGTGCTGTGGCGCTCCCCGTGAAGATTTCCCTGGGGGGCCCGGGATCCCCAACTCCGGGCCCGGTGTGAGGGGGGGAAGAGGAGGGGAGTGCCGCCGCACTCCCCCGCAGCAGGAGGAAGGAGGGGGGAGTGCCACCGCACTCCCCCGAGGCCCCGCCCGACCGGCGGCATCATCCGTGTTTGCCTGCTGGAGAGGCCAGAATGAAGAGCAGGCTCCCAAAGCAGCACGCAAAGGTGCTGGCCAGTCGGGGAGCCGGTGAGAGCAGTCGAGGTGGGCTCCCCGAGCTGCTCTCCAACTCACCTGGATGCAGGGTGCCTGGGTGGGACCGGCCCCCCAAGGGAGCAGAGATGCGGCGTAGGGCCTGCCGACTGAGGCAGAGCAGCTCTCCCCGGAGCAGCGGGACAGCCACTGCTATAACATGCACAAGTTAAGGAAAGCGCCCCATAATGCCTTGCAGGGCCTGAGAAGGCCTGCAGAGGAAACCGGCTTGTTGGTGGCGTGTGGTGACCCCAGGAAGATGGGGTCACCGCCAAATGCATGAGGTGCAGGGGGAGCTGCAGGAGCAACGCAGACTCCCCCAGCACGAAAGTGGAAAGTCCCCACCCTCAGTCACTGGGGGACTTGAAGGAAAGAACCCTTCAAGGGTTATTCATGTTTTTTTTTTAGCCTGCCTAATGCTGGAACTTTCGTTCTTTAGCTGGAAGCTGATGGTTAGGACTACACTGATGTTTGAAAGACGGAACATGGATTGTCTTGGTGAAGACATCCCCTTGACGTGGAAAGGTGCAATTGCACAAGTGGTGCATTTACATAATTTTGTTCCTTTTGGGGACTGGAAGTCGCATGTGATATGTGAAATGATAAGCAAATTGGGGTTATGTTGCTAGGCATTCCTGCTAGGGTGCCTGGTTGTAAATGCTTAATCCTGTGATTATAACTGTGATGCCTTTTAGGGGCTTTAATTGCATTGCATTATAACTGTTATCAGATAGGATAAGATCCTGTCATTCTAAGGGATGCTTAGACATGTATTCTTGCTACTGCGTTAGTTGAACAACAACCCAGACTGTCCCCCCACTGTGTGTCAAGGGTGTATACTGTATGGTCCGTATGAGATGCTCAGTCAGGGTTATGTGTCACCATGGCAGGTGTTCACATTATAAATACTTGATGAGATAATGGGGTGGGCCACCACTGAGATGGTGCCAGTGGGAAGGGTCCTCACTCCAGGTTATGGTCAACCCACTGCTTTTGGGGGCAAGATGATGTGCATACATGGGAGTGGTGGTACTAGACCCCCCCCGCGGGAGGGGTGGGAATGTTATGCAAAGTCACGAAGTAATTCCAATAGCTTATGTATATTTGTAAATTGATGCATAGTATTGAGTAGTGTGTATGTGTAATAAATATACTCTTCCGTTTTATAAATAAAAGTATAGACTGGACAATCAATTATTGAGTGTTATTTCTGCGTACTTGTAAATGCCGATTACTAGCCCACACCACCTCCCTTGAGTAAGCCTTAGACTGCTCTGCAACGCTACCCTCTGAGAGTCAAGCGCTGCAATGGGGTGTTTGGTTCCCAGTGAAGGACAAATGTAGACATATTGTTTGTGCAGGCCTCACAAATAATGCCTCGTTTTCCAACATTGGTGTCTAGCGGCGGGAAACATAGTATCCCATTCTGGTACGCATTGATGGCATTTGATAAGTCCAGTTTTGCAACACATTACCTATGCAGTAATGAGCAAATGATAGACCACAAGGCTCTGAGAAGGGTTCAAAGGTTTGGTTATGTGAACTAAAAGTATGGGAAAGGAAAGCCCCCGCACACATATGTCATGTGAAGATATTATGGTTTAAATGTTAAACTGTATTGATACAACTGAGTTATGTTGATTATAATGTGATGGCGGGGTGGTGCTTTCCAGGAAATTATTGCATACAAGTGTTCTAAGCCATATTGTACCCCTTTTAACCCTAACACTACACCTGCATGAGGGGGGTGTCTGCTCAAGAGGTATAGGGACAGCAACTGATATCCACAAAACAGATTGGGGTGTAGGGGTGGATCAGACTGGCGGGGGGGCAGGAGAAGTAGGGGGTCCTGGGAAATTCCAGCGCTGTTTAAGGGCAGGGTAGGTTTCCACAGGAGGGGCCCCAGCAAGCCTTCCCCGCTGAAATTTTTCTTGCCATTGGCGCAGGCCAAAACCACTGGAAGGGTAGGGCAGGAGGTTTCTTAACCCCGGTAGTGACACCCCAAGGGTTCCCATGGTGGGGGACCCCAAGAAACCTTTCCCACGGTGGGAGGAGGGTGCGGGAGAGTTCTGTGTCCAGCAGGACCCCCAGGTTAACTTGTAGGGAGGGTGAGCAACCCAGGGGTGGCCCATGGTAGTGGGTGGCCCGAAAGGAGGGTAGTTCTCGAGCTAGGGTGTGTAGTGGTAGCCCCTAGGTCCTCTAGGTGGGCTAGGTAACTGACCCAAGGAGATCTGAGAGGGGGTGATGGACTCCCTAGATTCCAAGTGAAGGGTTAGTTGTGGACCCTGAGGTGTCAGAGTAGGGTAGGTGGATACCCAAGGAAGCAACAGGATGTCATTATGGAGCTTGTGTTGTGAACCTGAGGTGGTGGGTGGGGCGATGCCTGGCCGGTGACCAGTCAGGTAGGTCCTGGGGGGTTGGACCCCAGGACCGGGAGCATGGGAATTTTCACCTAGCTCGATGCAGGAGGTGGACTTCTGCCTGGTAGTATCACCCTTAAGACAGGTGGGGCCTATCTTAAGTGAAGGGACCCTGTGCTTCAGAGGGGGGTGGTGCAGGCCTCCCAGGGATCATGAGGGTCCCTGGGCGGTCTCCCAAGGCGCTGCAGGGAGACCAAGGAGGGCTCTGAGAGGTGGGCCTGGGTGTAGCTAACTCAGGGCTCACGGGCTCTCTAAGGGTACTCCGGGAGGAAAGTGCGTCTCTCTGAGGGAAGGGTGCATTGGCCATGTTCTCGCAGCGGAGAACAAGGAAGGGGTCTAAGTTCCCAGGGTAGTTTCCGTGGGGAGCTACCAACGGGGGGAATGAGCTGTAGGATGTCTGACGAGGCACCCTCAGTGTTCCTCCCTGGCACTGCCAGTGTGATGGTGAGGCCGGTCTCCGGTCCTATCATGGAGCCAAGCCAGGGGGCCAAAGGTGCTTCTCTGTAAGGGAGAAGCACGAGTGGGCTGTGCTTTCTTTAGGGAAGACAGTCGTCCCGAAAGGGTGGTGGCAGCTGACTGACCCCAGCAACAGGGTGAGGGTCCGGAGAGGTTGCATCTTTAGGGTGCAAGGACCAAGAGAAAGAGGGTACTGGGTGGAATAATCTCCAGAAGGGGGACCAGCTAGTGACCCAGGGGATGGGTGTTAGACCTATCCCAGGTGACCGCATCAGTGCTGAGGCACTGTGCCCTTGTCCAGAGATGTGGTAGGCATAGTGTTGCGTGACCAAGTGCAAGGGTAGCCCTAGTTAGGCTCAGTCCATGTAGACCGTGAGTGACCTAGATGCATCTAACCTAAGCCAGGAAGGTTCCTAGGGTAGTCTGGGATCCCTGTAACGGGTGGAGGTCTCATGGCTGGAAGGAGTAGGTGGTCTGTGCGGATAACTGGTGAGTAGTGGGGGTCTAGTCAGAACCCCTTATAACTGGTTATCGCTGACTAGGGGAAGAGTACCCATGCATAGTGGCTATTTCTTCACCATAGGAATCAGCTGGGCGCAGCGTGTGTTAGAAGGCGGTTACTGACCATCTGAGCCACCTGGATTTTTCGCTTTTTGAACACCTCATTTTTGAGCTTTTACTGTGGGAGAGCCTCATATGCTGGGACTCACCCACAGTGAACTCATGATGAAACAGACTGCATGTGGATTGCACCGGTGTCCGCCTTGTGAGAGAAGGCCGCTGTGCTGCAGGCAGGGTTAGGGGCACCGGACTGGTTACATGTAGACACGTGTGCACATGCGTGTGCACCCGTGTAAGGGCTGCGCGGGGTAGATTCCTGTTGTGCGCAGCCCAGGAGCAGGTACAGATAGAATGGTGAGGCCGGAATTATGCAGAGTTGGGTGGTGACATGGAATAGGCTTTATAATGTGGAGAGACACATGTATGGGAAAGTCAGTGTGCTTTACTGTTACACTGTAGGAACACTACATTACTCTCCTATGAAGACAGGGACCACATGGGGTAGTTTCACTTCCCTAGGGCCTACAAATTCCAGACACGCACCAAAGTACACTGTAAATTGTGTAAAAAGAAGTATTCTGCTGAGTCCAAAGCCATATCTGTACTGCCTATGGGTCATCCAGAAATGTCATATTCCTCTGACTCAGCTCATAACCAGAGCCTGGACGGGTGTGACCCTGCCAGGCTGGATTAATTACCTTCCTCCCCAAGCTGTAGCATCAGAGGCCTAGCCCTTCACTGCTAGCATTCCAAGGGCGAAGGTCTTCTCTCCCGGAGGGAGTGATGGGGGTGAAGCTCAGGTTATCCATCAGCAGCTGTCACCTGGTGCCAGGCACCAGACCTGCTCTGGGCCTAGGCCATGAAGTCAGCAAGGGGGGAAGGGGGCTTTTCAGAGACCATGTGGCATGAGACCCCTGGACGTCACCATCTTGAAGTATCCCAGAGGTCTGTGCAGGAAGGAGGGAGCAGGGGCAGAGACGTGATGTGTCGCTGCAAGTTAGGGCAGAAGTGCCTTCCTGTCAGCCCCCTACCAGTTCTTTTAAAAGTTCTTGCAAAGGAAGAGGAGCTCTCTCTGGGGTGTGGTCTTGCTGAGGAGCCCCGACGGAGGCAAAGCGGCTCGCCCCGGAGCAGCGGGAGAGCCGTTGCTATAACATGCACAAGTTAAGGAAAGCGCCCCATAATGCCTTGCAGGGCCTGAGAAGGCCTGCAGAGGAAACCGGCTTGTTGGTGGTGTGTGGTGACCTCCGGAAGAAGGGGTCACCGCCAAATGCATGAGAGGTGCAGGGGGAGCTGTAGGAGCAACGCAGACTCCTCCAGCACGAAAGTGGAAAGTCACCACCCTCAGTCTCTGGGGGACTTGAAGGAAAGAACCCTTCAAGGGTCAGTCATGTTTTTTTAAGCTGCTGGAACTTTCGTTCTTCAGCTGGAAGCTGATGGTTGGACTACACTGATGTGTGAAAGACAGAACATGGATTGTCTTTGTGGAGACATCCCCTTGACCTGGAAAGGTGCAATTGCACAAGTGGTGCATTTACATAGTGTTGTTCCTTTTGGGGACTGAAAGTCACATGTAATATGTGAAACGATAAGCGAATTGGGGTTATGCTGCTAGGCATTCCTGCTAGGGTGCATGGTTATAAATGCTTAATCCTGTGATTATAACTGTGATGCCTTTTAGGGGCTTTAATTGCAATGCATTATAACTGTTATCAGATAGGATAAGATCCTGTCATTCTAAGGGATGCTTAGACATGTATTCTTGCTACTGCGTTAGTTGAACAACAACCCAGACTGTCCCCCCACTGTGATTCAAGGGTGTATACTGTATGGTCAGTATGAGATGCTCAGTCAGGGTTATGTGTCACCATGGCAGGTGTTCACATTATAAATGCTTGATGAGATAATGGGGTGGGCCACCACTGAGATGGTGCCAGTGGGAAGGGTCCTCACTCCAGGTTATGGTCAACCCACTGCTTTTGGGGGCAAGATGATGTGCATACATGGGAGTGGTGGTACTAGACCCCCCCCGCGGGAGGGGTGGGAATGTTATGCAAAGTCACGAAGTAATTCCAATAGCTTATGTATATTTGTAAATTGATGCATAGTATTGAGTAGTGTGTGTGTGTAATAAATATACTCTTCCGTTGTATAAAGAAAAGTATAGACTGGACAATCAATTATTGAGTGTTATTTCTGCGTACTTGTAAATGGCGATTACTAGCCCACACCACCTCCCTTGAGTAAGCCTTAGACTGCTCTGCAACGCTACCCTCTGAGAGTTTGTGCAGGCCTCACAAATAATGCCTCGTTTTCCAACAACGGCTTTATACAAAAACACCAGTTTTGTTTTTAGCCGAAGCTGATGGCTCTTAGCTGAATAGGCCTAAAAGCATGTTAGATAACGACATGTAATAAAGGGACCAGCCTAACACCTAGCATCATTTATCTACCAACACACCACTGTCCACAACCGGCATGGCTGAGCAGACCTGCGCCTCTCCCGGGGAAGGTTAAGGACTTGTTTTGTAACTAGGGTGAAGTCATTGCTCGCTCAACTGCACCTCCTTCCCCCTGACCACCGCTATTCAGACACTCCATTGGTTTGCTAGCTAGCCTGCCCTTCACTCAGTTTTTGGCATTTTGGTACTGTGGAACACTTCTCCCCGTTCCAGATATGCGCATCAAACCCATTGCGGGCAAAGAACACTATCGCCAAAGATTCAAGCCACAGACTTTGATTCCGGCAGCTCCCTCTCAATGGCGACTCTGCGAGGCTTCTTATTTGTTATTTTGTAGGGAATAAAATGGCGTTTGAAATGTCCCATAAAACCTTAACCGATTGTTAGTTCTTGGTATTGCCTGTGCTTTTGCAAGTGTACAGTTAGCGCTCGCTTCCTCGTACAATAATCTGCATACAACAAAAAGAAACTTTAGGGGTTCAGGAAATCTGTGTAGACCGAGATAACCGCCCAAGGGATGACTGTTGATGCCCATGAATCACAAATGCTTTCACAAAATATTAATACCGTCACACAAAGAAAAAAATATTTCAGTGCTGTCACTTAGCTGTTTAGTCACAATGTAGTACAAATTCTTACACACATCCATATATTTAATTAGTCTATCATCTGTGCAGAGTCACATTCAAATGCTGTTTATGGATGGACAGGACAGATTATGCATTTCTTGTTTACCCTGAGGACAGGATGAAGCAGAGCCTGTTGCTATTTCACAAGTCTCCGACTATTCTCACAGTATTAAGCATATTTTTGCTGTACAGAGAGTTTGCAATAAATCAGCCCAGAAATAGACAGCTGCTTTGTGATGGCCCCTGTGATTCACTGGATCTGACACCAGTCACAGAGCAGGCTTCCGTGCTTGAGATTTCCTCCTTTTAAGCTGCGCACAGCCAAAGGCTGAAGGAGAGATAGGAACAAAAATCACTTTCCATCCCTGGCCACAAGATGTCTTAGTTTTCAAAAAGTTGGGAATTGAGAGGCGAAAATATATGCAAATCCTCCAAATTTCACAGGCACCTTTGTAAAAAGCGTGGCCTTTTTTTTTTATAAAACTGCAGATTTCACGATTTATTTTTTGCAAATCGTGAAATCCTGGAGAGTCTGATAATGTGTTTTGCATGAGATTCAAAACTGGGACTAGACAAAACACCTATCTCTCCTGCAAATATGTTAACCTCCAGAGATATCTTACCATTATTAATATCCCCTGAGACTTAGTTGGCACACAAAGATCTCTCCAGCAGGTGCCTATCCATAATATATTTTAAAATGCAGACTTTGCAACCAATTAAGCAGAACAGATTTACTGCCACATTTCTCCTTGTTGCCAATTTCTTTTCGGCAGAGTTTTGAAAAATAAATGTAAAAGTTGAGGCCCTTTCGGGTTCTTTGTTGGGTGGTAACAGAATGCTCTAACTTTATTTTGAGTGTTTATATTGCACAAACCTATCCCAGTCAGGGAATAACAGAATTATATGTACCAGCTGCAGTGCATGCCCCACAGACAGGGCCTCTGAACCATGTGGGGGGTATAAAAACAAAAAAGACATTAATAAACTACATAGAATGAGAGGGCTGGGAAAGGAAGCAGTAGAGGGTTTAGTCAATATGTAGGAGTAAGATGGCGAAGAGATTCGTAGCAAATATCTGGTGTGATGCTTGGGTCATATGTAGGAGTATGATGGGATTTCAGATGTGATTAGGGATGTTATAAATGTAGTCATTGAATGTCAAGAGTGATTTATAATTCAAGGGCAAAAGCAGTGCATGGCGAGGGCACAAGTAGCAGTTACTTTAGGGTGAATTTCAGTGGTTTTGTTAGTTTCAAATGGTATGTTTTATGTGACATTGTCACCTAACTATAACATCCATTTGACCATTGCTTTTTCCAGTGAATTTCTAAGGTTTGGTTGATGTAAACTTAGATATTCTTACAATTCCTAACTATAACACCACTTTAACCTTTGTTTTTTTCAGTGAATTTCTAGGGTTTTTGTAATGTAGAGTAAGATGTCCATCTTAATGCATGGCAGGGAGGTTGGACGCAGGGTCTGGCCTGGCATTGTCCTTTGTGCTGCCCCCATCCAAGTTTGCTGCCCCTAACCCCCCTCCTCTTTGCCCTCCATTGTCCAAGTCCATACCCCTTCCAACACGTCCAGTCCTGTGTGGCTGTTGTTCTGCCACTGCCCTTCCCACCTGCCTTGCACAGCTAGCTTGCTGCCCCTACCCATTTCCCCCTGCTTTCTGCTGTCCAAGTCCATGCACCTCACTCCTGCCCTGCATGGTCTGATGTTCCACACTGTCCAATGTTTCCTCTCTGCCCCGGGCTGGACTGGGAACGCAAACCGGCCCTGTCAATTGAGTCGGACCGGCTGGGAGGGGGGGGGATTGATTGTTGAAAACACTGCAGCTGCTTAAGTTACAGGGGGTCAATATTTCAGCTATGCTTCAAAACCGGCCCGGTTACAACCCTCCCCCCCCCCTGCGGCCCAAAACCAGCACCCACCCTGGCGGCACACCGGGGAAACACCCGGTGCTCGCTACGGCCAGTCCAGCCCTGGCCATGCCCTAATACTTTTTTTCTGTATGTTTGACATTTTAGCAGTGGAATTGCTGTGTTCAGCTGCAAACAAAGGAACAAAGAAAAATGTGTTTCCCTGCTACAAAACCCAAAGATCAATATTTGATTTGTTCACTAAAAAAAAGGAGTACCGAAGACCCTCCTACAAGTTCTAATAGAGGCAAGAGAACAAAAGAGTTGTCTGATTCTGCTCTGTCTAGCAGTGAAGACATATGCTCACATTCTTATGACATCCCTGAAACATTATTTGCTTCCATTGCAGCTGCTTCTCCACGTGCTGATGATAGTTCTGCCATTACTGATATTTTTCACATGCTGACAGTGCTGAGTGTTCATTTCACACTGAGGTTGAAGATCCATGTTCTTATGTTGGTAGCTTAGACGACAGCACTTCCCTGGCTGCCCTTGCTAACTGTTCATCATCCTTTGATGACAATACAGCCATCTCTTTTTTTGGGGAGTGGCATAATAGAGGCACCTCAAATCAAAGAAACTAGTCGGACACCAATATAAAAATACCACCTGGCAAGTGAATTCTTGGCAGACAACTTGTATCTGCATCATTATAGTGACCCAGTGCAAGCAAAACTTCAAACATTCCCCTAAGCTGCATGCCGTAGGTTTAATGGAGATTACAAAACCCATCCTTGGGTAGAGTATTCAGCCCTTAAAGATGCTGTTTATTGTTTTGCATGCAGGCAGTTTAGTGCTGTTTCTGTGGGAGGAGCAGGACGTGAACCTGACAATGTTGTGTTCGTTGATATTGGCTTCAGTAAGTGGGAAAAGCTTACTCATTCTTTGTCCAAACATTCACAGTCAGAGAAGCATAAATCATCAGTTATTGCTTGGACCAACTTCAAATAATTACAGCAGCCTACAAACCATCAGCAGTCCGTTTCTTCCATACTAGTAAGAGGTGCGGAGCAGGAAATTGAGGAGAATAGACAAGCTGTGGAGATGCTGCTGCTTATGGTAGTATGTTTCTTAGGTCATCAAAGGCTTCCATTCCGTGCCACGGATGAAAATGAAGATTCTCACAACAGGATACATTTAATTGAATTCTTAGAGAGGATTTCTGATAAAGATGAGAGGTTAGAAGCAAAAATGTCCAGGAGGTATGGGCACTATACCTCTCCTAATTACCAAAGCGATATATCTGTGGTGGCAGCGTTTGTCCGTGAGCGTATTGTCAAAAAAGTGACAACCGATTTTGTAGTGCTAGTTGATGAAACCAAAGATGTCTCACATAAAGAGCAGCTGAGTTTTATTATCCGCTTTGTTGATGGAAATGTTCAGGAGAATGCACCAGGGTGTTACCATATGGAGAAGTTAGATGCCTCCAGCATTGGTGCAGCCATTGTTGAAGCAGTACAGAAAGCTGGACTTGACTGGAAGAAATGTGTTGCAGTGCTACGATGGAACATCCATTATGAGTGGCTATTTTAATGGTGTCCAAGCAAAAATAAGAGAGATCGCCTCACAAACATTGCGTTAGTGCAAACAGTAACTAACATACAGCCAGTAAAACAGTTCTTTTCAACATTGCAAGCAGTTTGTTTTTCTTTCACAAAGTTCACCAAGCCATGACCTCTTTGTGAAAGCTCAGAAAGAGAGTAATCTGTATGTAATGATGCTAGAAAGACTCTCAGGTACGATGTGATTTTACTGGTACTCTTGTGCGAGAAAAGTACAGATGCGCTTTGAGTCTATTATCCTTGTTCTCGGTGTAATAGAATCACAGCAACGTGACAAGGAGGCTAGTTCAGAAGCCAAAGGAATTCTTAAGAACATTGAAAACTTTGGTTTCTTACTTACATTGCAGTGTATGGAATTCAGTCTCCGAAAGATTCACAGTCTATCCGAACTACTACAGAGAAAAGACCTTGAATTGCAGAGAGCATGCGACCTAATTAAGTCAACGCAAAGTGATTTAGTGAAACTCCGTCAAGACAGTCAGTGGACCGAATTGTTAAGTCAGGCTAAGAACTTAGCAGAGCTGTGGAATTGAGATTCAAGAAAAATCCAATCCAAGAGCTTTACCTTTGAGACACCATAAATTGAGTAACACACTGACAGATTATTTTGTCAATACCTCTGTAGGGAAAAGATCCAGTCATTTAGATGTCTCAAAGTCGATCTCCACTGTCTGAGCACTTAAAGCAGGAAGTTTATTTCTCTACTTTGGATAGATTTGTAAATGAGTTTGATGCTCGGTTTACAGACAACATGGGTCTCATGTCTGCTCTCGGGATGTTCAATCCAAAAGCTGAACTTTTTTTTTTGACTTTTCCTCTGCACTAGTTATTGTTAACAAATATGCAAAGGCTGCAGTAGACCGAAGTATGTTACAATCTGAACTTGAAACTGGAAAATCGTATCTTTCAGACAAGAATGTACTGTGTATTCACTCTGTGAGGCAGTATCTCATGTATCTACCAGGAGCATTTCCTCAGGTGTTGGATCTTTTAAATCTAGTTCTTACATTACCTATTACTATTGCTACAAATGAGAGATTCTTTTCCTGTATGAAAAGGGTGAAAAATTATTTGCGTAATAAATGTGGAGGCAAGAGTGATTTAATGATAATGGCTTGTGAACCGAATTAGGTTAAACAACTAAATTTGAATGAAGCTATCGATAGATTTGCTGACATGCACCACCGGAGGTATCCTCTTAAAAAATTAGCTGGTCCTTTCCCTCATTCAGAAGAGCAGCCTCACACTCTGCCAGGCAGACACCAGTTACTCCTCAAACATTCTCTATTCCGCCACCTGAAGAAATCTGCCAGTAAAATCTCAGGAGCCAGTACCCTATGCAGGGTCACGAAGACAGAAGCTATCACGCTGCCAAACAGTGTCGTCCTTCTCATGATGGCTAGGCAAGCAACAGCTATTTCCAGTCAGTCTCAGTCACTTCTCACCTTGAGGCATATGCCCTCTGAAGATATCCGCCAGTGATCGCAGAAGTCAGTAACCTATGCAGGGGCAAGAAGAGAGCAGCCACCATGCTTCTAAGCACCAACTTGCTGTCCATTTTGTATCTTTCTTTCACAGTGGATATGCAGCCTCATCACAGGGGCTGTATTACAGAAGTGCCCGGGGGCGCAACAGGCGTTTGTTCCTGCTTTGCGCCCCCGGAGCACTTTGGTATTACAGAAAGGGCCACAGACGCTTGTGCATCCCCTTCTGTAATACCGATAGCGCTGGCATACATAAAGCTCCAGTGCTATAATCAGAGGGTGTTCCCTCATTTGCATGCAGGCCCTGGCCCGTGCAAATGAGGGAAATCCCTTTGCCTCTGCGCCGTATTACAGACACGGGCGAAGAAGCTGTCAGGAGGCGCACTGTCAGTGCGCCACCTTAAAAGTGGTGCACTGTCAGTGCGCCCCCTGATGGCAGCCCTCTGGAGAGGAGCAAGGGGGTCCCATGGACCCCCCAGACATCTCCTTAAAAGTGCAGGCGGGTGCAGTCACTCACTGCACCCGCCTGCAAGGGGATCGCTAATCCCCCTTAAAAGTGCAGGCGGGTTGCCACCTGCACTGTGAAACACGGAGCGACTTCAGAGCAGCTGCTCTGCTTTTCACATGAATGTGCTGCTCCCAGGGCAGCACATTCATCCTAACATGGCGCATCTTCCTTGTTTGCGCTGGGCGCACATTTTGAAAGGTGCGCCCGGCATAACTTGACGTGTAGAAATATGGAAACAGTATTACAAAGCACCATTACCCACCTTGATTTCCTGCAGTCAAGCGCTTGCTGTCCACCTATTTGTTCTCTCATCAAGACTGGCAATTATCAGTACAGCATTGTTTCTTTGTACCAGCCAGTATCCCATTCAGAGATCTTTATACCGTATCTGTGGCACTGTCAGCCTAATCTGGATTTTATATTAGCTGAACATCAACTTATCCTCAAGTCAGTCTCTACATAGGAGGATGCCCCAATCATCCCTAGAACCAGCTGCTACTCATACTAGCAGATACAATTCTAGATGGGGGCATGTGAACTGGTGGTCTCTCTCTATCCGCACAGTCAGCGCCTTCTTCTTTCCAAGGAAGCTGAGCAGCAGCATCTCTTCTTATCTGTAATGCAGTATCAACATGATAGCCCGTATCTCTGTCCATGTGAGTAAAATCTGCCCAAATTTTCTTAAAACTCTTTAAACATGCTAATGAAGAACAAGCATGTTATTGATCAACGCAAGTACTGTACCAGTGATGTGCATGTTTTCTGTGGAAGAAATAAATGATAGTAAAACCTGGAAAGATTCAATGGCTCCACAGGTTGAGAAGTATGTATACCATGGAAAGGAAGGTTGCTGGGAAAACTTGACCTGCAGTACATAGCACTGTTATGTACATTCCAAGACTTAGATTTAATTAGATGGTACTCTTTGTTTCTAAAACATATGATAAAGTGAACTTGTTTTGAAAATTATAGGCCCATCAACCTTCTCATTGTATAAGTTATTTGATATTGATAACGGCTGAATTCAACTTCACAAGTGTATTCTCCATTGTTGTACACTATTTGATAAGTTCTTAATCAATGCTACATTATCTTAATTGCATATATGAAGATACTACCTGAAACAATGTATACAGCTGCATTTTCAATAGGATTTAAAATATTTCTGTTCATAGGGTACTTCTTTTGTATCTGTGGAGATTTTCCAGCCTCTGTGTGTGATGTAAATAACCAAAGGTCAGATGCATCACTTCCTGTCATAGCACCAAGTCAAAGGTCATGCAATGTCACTTCCTTTGATTTCATGGAGGTCCAATGGGTAGGTAATGTCACTTCCTTTGATGTCACCAGGCAAAGGTTTGTGTGATGTCACTTCCTGTGACATCATCGGGGTGGGTCAAAGGACAAGTGATGTCACTTCCTGTGATGTCATCAGGTCAATGTTCGTGTGATGTTACTTCCTGTGACATCAGGCGGGGTGTCACATGGCTTGTGATGTCACTTCCGCTACCCCAGGCATTTTGATGATTCGACGCCCCTGTTTCAAGCAATAATCTGCTTTAATGATAGGGAATGTGGACAGGGTGCTGTTAAGAGATTAACTCAAGCAAACTACCATTCAAAGTGCTTCACATAGTACTCAATCTGTTTCATGTATTAAGGGAAGTGTTCCTTAGACAGGGCAGCAGGCTGTGTGACCCCCAGTTTCCCTGCTGGTGCTTCAGCTCTTTGAGTGTGCACCAGATGCCTCCATTGGATATTAAAAAGTAAATGAATACATTGCAGCCATGCTTGAAAGACGAATTGCCTGTTTTAGCTTACGTTCCCTAGCATCTTTTTTAACCTCGTTAAAGGGTTTGCAAGCTGCTTGCACTGCATATCTGTAGTTGGGAAGTACTGTTAGCCTTAAAGCCTAGTCAGGAGAGGGCGAGCATTCAATTGGCAGCCTCAGAATTGTGTATGTGGTTGAGTAGTTTAACAAATGGACAATAATGTGCCCGTAGAGTGGCATATGTGCTCCCACATGTATACTTCTTCGAGAATTAATCACCATAAATCTTAGTCAGATGGATTTTCAACAAAGCTGTTAAGTCCACACTTCTTACATTGTTCTGAGACCCCAGCAATCCTGATATTATTTCATTTTGACCAACATGTAAGTCATCATTTTTAGCTTGAATTTGTTTCAGAGCAGACTAGCTTCTGCACAGTGGTAGCAGATGCTTTGGCTCCATATTCAAGGAAACGAATACTGTGTTCTATTTCATCCAGTCAGCATTCAAACTAATCTTTAAGTATATGAATAATTTCACTGTTCAATGTATTTGGGAACATTTTCTTCATTTTTTATTAAATGCCATTGGCTCAGTAAGTCTTAACTACATTTGATTGAAAACCTTCTCCTAGCAATGTTTTTATGTTAATCTAGAGAGCTGGGTGACATCCCCATATCAACACTCCTAATTCAAAAACAAAATCTCCTCTTAACTTCCACCCAACAAAGTATTCTAGTTGTCCTCTTAGCTAAGATTTCTGATGGATTCTTCTAACCATAAATTACGTCTTCTGATTTCTCACCATGTGAATGTCTACAGGCGCCAGGTTCGATCCAGAAAGTCTTGCAGTAGTCCCTGTGCCCCTCTGGATATTGCAGTGGGTCCCATAATAAACCTGTCCCATCTCTGGACATTACACAAAACTGCACACAGATGGTGCCCCTCTGTATCATCAGTTACGCTTTTCCAAGGGCCTGTGACACAGCTGTGGAGCACCGCTCCCACCTATCTTGGTTTTTCCAAAACGTTTTAGTTATAACTATTTTGGACATATGCAATTAGAGGCAGCAAGCCATGTTATGAATTTCAGAAGCAGATGTCTGTTATGGATCCTCATGCTTTCTGCCTAGAATCCCTTGGCAAGAGACATGACTCCCAAGTCCTGTAACAAATTAAACCGATTATTAAAATATTTATGTTCATAGGGTACTTCTTTTATATCTGTAGAGATGTTCCAGCCTCTGTGTGTTATGTAAGTAACCAAAAGTTAGATGCATCACTTCCTGTGATAGCACCAAGTCAAAGGTCAGGACTGTTCGCATGAGGCACAGGTTCAAGACTGATTTGCAAATGGCTGGGTCCAAACTGGGATGGCGTAGTGGGCAAAAGAACGATGGATTTAACCCAGATCTCTTGACTGGGGGAGAACGTTTGAATCATTCAGCATTCCGTCCATCATTTGTTGTAGTTACACTTTTCGCCCTAAGTGGGATGTGTATGCCCAGACGGGGATCCCTTGCTCACTGTGCCACTGGATTCAAGCTAGCTTGGCTGATGAAGGGTGACATACCCCGAAACCGGTCTCAGGATGCTTGTTTCCGGTCAAGGGAGGACCTGGCTTGACAGTTCCATCTGGATTGTTCCCATGAGGCACAGGGTCAAGACTGATTTGCATATGGCTAGGTCCAAACTGGGGTGGCGTAGTGGGCAAAAGAACGATGGATTTAACCCAGATCTCTTGACTGAGGGAGAATGTTTGAATCATTCAGCATTCCGTCCATCATTTATTGTAGTTACACTTTTCGCCCTAAATGGGATGGGTATGCCCAGACGTGGGTCCCTTGCTCACTGTGCCACTGGATTCAAGCTAGCCTGGCTGATGAAGGGTGACATACCCCGAAACCGGTCCCAGGATGCTTGTTTCCGGTCCAGGGAGGACCTGGCTTGGCAGTTCGGTCTGTACTGTTCCCATGAGGCACAGGGTCAAGACTGATTTGCATATGGCTGGGTCCAAACTGGGGTGGCGTAGTGGGCAAAAGAACGATGCATTTAACCCCGATCTCTTGACTGGGCGAGAATGTTTGAATCATTCAGCATTCCGTCCATCATTTGTTGTAGTTACACTTTTCGCTCTAAGTGGGATGGGTATGCCCAGACGTGGGTCCCTTGCTCACTGTGCCACTGGATTCTAGCTAGCCTGGCTGCTGAAGGGTGACATACCCCGAAACCGGTCCCAGGATGCTTGTTTCCGGTCCAAGGAGGACCTGGCTTGGCAGTTCGGTCTGGACTGTTCCCATGAGGCACAGGGTCAAGACTGATTTGCATATGGCTGGGTCCAAACTGGGGTGGCGTAGTGGGCAAAAGAACGATGCATTTAACCCCGATCTCTTGACTGGGGGAGAATGTTTGAATCATTCAGCATTCCGTCCATCATTTGTTGTAGTTACACTTTTCGCCCTAAGTGGGATGGGTATGCCCAGACGTGGGTCCCTTGCTCACTGTGCCACTGGATTCTAGCTAGCCTGGCTGCTGAAGGGTGACATACCCCGAAACCGGTCCCAGGATGCTTGTTTCCGGTCCAAGGAGGACCTGGCTTGGCAGTTCGGTCTGGACTGTTCCCATGAGGCACAGGGTCAAGACTGATTTGCATATGGCTGGGTCCAAACTGGGGTGGCGTAGTGGGCAAAAGAACGATGGATTTAACCCAGATCTCTTGACTGGGGAAGAATGTTATGTTCTGTTAACTGGGATTTGTAGAGCGCATAATCACCGGCAGGTCTCTTAGCGCTTTGAGAGAGTGGCCCAAACCCACCAGCAATCACAGATACAACACTTGGAGGGGTTTTAGGCTGTGTCCAGAGCCTCCCTAAAGAGGAGAGTCTCGAGTTGCTTCCTGAAAGGGAGGAGTGCGGGTTCTTTTCGAAGATTCTCGGGCAGTCGATTCCAAAGTTGAGGAATTAGGACAGAGAAGGTTCTGCCGCCTTTAGATGCGGTCTTGCACTGTGGGTAGGCCAAAAGGCCTGCCTCGGACGATTGAAGTGTACGTCCCGGCACATAGTTCCCTAGGCGCTCCTTGATATAGGCTGGGGCCTGGCCATGAACGGCTTTATGAGCGATGCAAAGACCTTTGAACTTTGCTCTCTGTTAAATGGGGAGCCAGTGCAGCTGCTGCAACAGGGGGATAGCGTGGGCCCATCTGGGAAGCCTAACAATCAGCCTCGCTGCATCATTCATGGTCACCTGTAACTTACTGATAAGTTTCTCGGGGAGACCAATATATAAGGCATTGCCATTATCCAGTCTGGAGACGATCATAGCCGACACGACCATCTGTAGCGTGGCAGAGGAGAGGAGGGGGGCAAGTCTCCGTAGCTGTCTCATTAAGCCCGTACAGGTTCCGACCACGGCAGAGACATGATTTGCCATGGAAAGATTGGTGTCAATCTTGATGCCCAAGCTTTTTACGACCGGAACTGGCGTTGGGGTGGTGCCAAGCAGAGCCGGCTTTAGCGCTGGTGGCGCCCTGTGCGACAATGTTTGTTGGCGCCCCCCCCCCAATGACCACCTCTGCCACGGATTCCCTCACTAGCACCCTTTAACAGTGCCCCTCAAGTCTCCATAACCACTGTCTCTTAGATTCATTTAGTTGTATAGCGCCACTCATACCAGTTTAAGATGTCAGAACACTTTACATCACACACGCATCGCACAGGGACAATCAGTCAATCATCGGTGCGTAAATCAGTATATAGGAAATGTTACATAAGACAGAGGCTTACAAGGAGTAGGAGTCACATTTCATCCATACTGATAGGCAGTATCGTTTAAGAGTCCTTGGACTGGAAAAGCACAAATTCAGAATTAAAATGTAACACCATTGTTAGGGGTTTTCTTTAATAATAAGAATTGATTTCTAGCCAAATGGACCCCTTTTGCAATATTAGGGCAATGAAAGACTGGGCAAAAAAATATATAGCTCTAATATTTTCCTTGCAGTTTGCATACAGCTCGTTGATGGCAGTTAATAGCTCACTGTTCTATATTAGGATTTTAATGTATAAACTGCAAGCAACAAAAGGATTTCTGACAAAAGCGGTAACCCATTGACCTATTTATATTATATGCACTTTGTGATGTGAATGGGACATGGTCTTTGCAGCAGGCGTATTAACCCTCTGTGCTATGAGTCAAAACTTTCACTAGACAAAGCTTCAGTCTCTCTCCAGGAAGAACATTAATCACCGGAGTTGTCATTTTTATTGATGCCTGAAAATTGCTGGCACAATGTACGCAGCATCAGGTGCTTTTAAAACGATGAACATGGCGCCCCCACCCCAAGTCAGCGCCCGGTGCGGTGGCACCGATTGCACCGGCCTAGAGCCGGCCCTGGTGCCAAGCTCTTGTGGCCAGAAGAGGTCATTCCAGGGATTGTTTTTTAGAGGGGAAGACAAGGACCTCAGTTTTATCAGGGTTGATTTTTAGTGAATTAGCTGTTATCCAGTTGACAGTGTGTCTGAGTATGTTTTGCACACGGGCGTGGGCTTGAGGGCAGTTATCAATCTGAAGGATTAGTTGTGTGTTGTCCGCGTAGTTAAAGACTTGGCAGTCCATGCGGACTAGAGCGGCCACTAGTGGCTGGAGGTAGATGTTGAAAAGGAGAGGGGACAGTGCTGAGCCCTGGGGGATGCCACAGGTGAGTGTGCCAATGCTCGACACCTGCTCGCCCAGTTGGACCCTTTGGGACCGCCCTGACAAGAAGGACTCAAGTCATTGGTGTGCCAACCCACGAATGCCCAAATCGGCTGTCCGAACCAGAAGCTGTGCATGATTGACCGTATCGAACGCCGCTGACAGATCTAACAGGACCAGGGCGCTCGATTTTATGTTGTCAGCCATGAGCCTAAGTTCGTTCAGTACTGACAGCATCACCAATTCAGTGCTATGGTGGGCCCTGAAATCAGCCTGCTGCACCTGGAGTAGCTGTTGTTCCTCAATAAACGACGAGAGTGTTTTGAGGACATGTTGTTCTACTACTTTCGCTAGGAACGGGAGCTGGGAGATGGGCCTATAGTTCTTAAGATTGGCTAAATCTGCCCCTGGTTTTTTCAGTAGGGGGGTGACCCTGGCTTCCTTCAGGCTGGCGGGCATGCAACCTGTCTCCAGCGAGCGATTAAGTAGAGCAAGGATCTTCCTCTCTAACCCGGGAAGGGCCATTCGAAGTATCCTTGGAGGGCAGGGGTCCGCTGGAGAGCCTGATTTAACACTGTTAATCAGGAGTGACAGGGAGGCTAGGTCTAAACTAGGGAAGGAGGTAAGTTGCTTGCCGGGGGTACGGGGGACTAGATCCCGATCCAGGGGGCACTGGTTAGTTGGCGTGTTGTCAATATCAGTTAAAATGTCCCTGACTTTATGCAGGAAAAAGGCCTGAAACTTATTGCAGTCTGCCGGCTCGGGTGTGGATTTCTGCTCTAATTTCTGGCTGAGTTCTTTCAGAATTCTGAAAGTTTCTTTCTGATTGTTGGAGGCGTACGTAATTCTAGCCTCATAGTATTCAGCCTTCCTGGTCATGATGGCTTTTTTTTTTTTATAACTAGCTAGCATGGTTTTGTAGCTTGTCAGTGCGGCTGGGTCGTACGATTTGCGCCAAAGCCTCTCAGATTGGCGGAGGGTTTGCTTCCTTCTCCTTAGGTCCTCATTGAACCAGGGGGCCCCCTTGCCCTTATTCCTGACTCTTTCCCTCCGGGGAGGTGCCACCTGATCTATGGCCTCTCTCAAGATGCCGGTAAGGGCCTCACTCTCCTGGTTGAGGTTACCTTTCGTGTAGTTTTTAGGTGGGATACTAAGCAAGGTACCCACTAGCTTGCCTGCCTCAATTTTATTCCAGCCTCGCACCACTCTCCACTCCGGAGGTGGTTGCGTGAGTTGGCTGGCCAGTGGAACCCAGCAACTGATTAGTGAATGGTCTGACCAGGCACAGGGGCTGATGTCTATTAGGTTGGCAAGTGGCTGAGTGGTCCAAATGAGGTCAAGGATGTGCCCCTTTACGTGGGTTGGGGAGTCAACCAGCTGATGGAACCCCATCGAGCTCATAGCTTCCTCAAATTGACTGGCAAGCAACTCTCTCAGTGCTTTGTCCCAGTGGTAATTGAAATCCCCCAATACCAGGATTCGTTGGTACCGTGAGCAGAGGTCACTGACGATTTCTGTGAACAGCTCATTGAACCTGGGGGTTGATCTTGGGGGACGATATGCCACCATGAGTGTCAGGCAGGCGGATTTAGATGAGATTTTTACCCCCAAAATGTCAGCGCTTTCGATGCTCTCTGCCACTATCTTATCTACCAGTAGCCGTTTATTATAAAATATTGCTAATCCCCCTCCTCTGGTCTTTTCTTGTCTGTTGTGCCATAGGACATCGAAATCCCCGGGTAGGGCTACCACCATATCCGGGATTGAGGTGTCCACAAGCCAAGTTTCTGTGACCGCCAGGATGTCTGTAGCTCCATCCTGGAGGAGCGAGAAGATTTCAAGGCTGTGCTTCTGCAGTGACCGTGTATTTAGAACTGCCACCTTGAGTCCTAGCAGTTTCCCAAGCTCTGTGTTTATGTGGGGAGGTTGTTGAGGGGCTGTGCACCCACCACCCCCTTTGTTTCTCAATATGTTCTCTGACCTCAGTATATCTTCTACCCTCTTGTCCATAGCATGGTTCCCAGAGGCTAACGCCCGTAAACCTTCCGCTGAGCAGGTCAACAAATGACCAGGGGTCCTGGCCCCTGGACCCGGTCGTGCGCGGACGGGGCAAACGGGCTTGCCTTAGGCGCGCCAGTGGCGCGTCCGCTCCAGCGGCGTGTCCGCTCCAGCGTGGCAATTATGGAGTTCCCTTCCGCCCACCCACCAATCAGCCCTGCTGTGCAGCAGCTGATCTCCCCCTTGAGCACTAGACCGCATTTGCAAAGCGGAAGTGCTGGTGACCTGGGAGGGTGCAATCAGGCAGGCGTGGCAGAGATGTGGTGTAAAGGGAAGGCGCAACAGGTAATACAGCAGATTCAAATTCCGATTTAGCAGCAAATTCAATTTCAATTTTAACTTTCTTAAAACCCAGTAAACAATAAGTTTTAAAAGTATTTAAAAGCCTCTAACAAACCGCGCGTTGAGAGACCACCTAGTGAGGTTTGGCGTGTCTCTCTCTCTCTCCAATGTTTGAATCATTCAGCATTCCGTCCATCATTTGTTGTAGTTACACTTTTCGCCCTAAGTGGGATGGGTATGCCCAGACGTGGGTCCCTTGCTCACTGTGCCACTGGATTCAAGCTAGCCTGACTGATGAAGGGTGACATACCCCGAAACGGGTCCCAGTATGCTTGTTTCCGGTCAAGGGAGGACCTGGCTTGGCAGTTCGGTCTGGACTGTTCCCATGAGGCACAGGGTCAAGACTGATTTGCATATGGCTGGGTCCAAACTGGGGTGGCGTAGTGGGCAAAAGAACGATGGATTTAACCTAGATCTCTTGACTGGGGGAGAATGTTTGAATCATTCAACATTCCGTCCATCATTTGTTGTAGTTACACTTTTCGCCCTCAGTGGGATGGGTATGCCCAGACGTGGGTCCCTTGCTCACTGTGCCACTGGTTTCAAGCTAGCCTGGCTGATGAAGGGTGACATACCCCGAAACCGGTCCCAGGATGCTTGTTTCCGGTCCAGGGAGAACCTGGCTTGGCAGTTCGGTCTGGACTGTTCCCATGAGGCACAGGGCCAAGACTGATTTGCATATGGCTGGGTCCAAACAGGGGTGGCGTAGTGGGCAAAAGAACAATGGATTTAACCCAGATCTCTTGACTGGGGGAGAATGTTTGAATCATTCAGCATTCCGTCCCTCATTTGTTGTAGTTTCACTTCCTGTGATAGCACCAAGTCAAAGGTCATGCAATGTCACTTCCTTTGATTTCATGGAGGCCATCGGTGTGTGTGAGGCCAAACTCTACGTTGCTGAGCATAGGAGGCAGGGTTGATCTCCTGGTCAAGTTTGCCATTGTCAGTCAAAAAGTTGACAGACAAGTCGAAAAATAAGCCTAGACTAAATTAAACTATTCAGTGTCCAAACACTTCCACTTTTGGGAAAAGTCACGCAGATGGCATTCCGCCACTGGCTCCTCCTTCCACTTTGGACTCTTTGCAAAATTTGGGGCTGATGTGCCCAGAGTTCTCAGGTCTTTGTCGATTCAGCAGGGAGTTTAGGTCCTCAATAGGGCCATGCTGCAGATCTGCAGCGCTGGGGAATGAGCACTCCACAGCATTGAGCCCCAGACCAGCATGACGAAGATGATGAAGAGGCAGCTATCTGGTTACCTCTGCAATATGTGGGCACTGGCTTATATCTTGACTTGAATGCCCGTGGCTTAGGTACTGCTTAATAATTTGCCATTGATTCCCCTTAGTGTCTGTAAACCAAAGAAAGTGCTTCTAACACGGTTGCAGTAAGGAGTGCAACAGATGTTGTGGAAATACTTTGCAATCTGAACCTTATACTTCAGAGTCTCTGTTACATTTACCAAGGCTGTTGTAAACCTGATTATGGCAGCTTGCTCAAAACCTTTTTTCTACCAGAAATAAATTGACCTATTGCTAAGTCCACCATCTGGTGACCCGAAGTTCTTGAAACTTCATTCCACTCAGTAGAGTATTGTGGTACAGGCCTTCACTTGCAAAGTGAACCCTTACTCATGCCTGGCAGCTCCTGCGCATAGAGTCTAAGAGAATTGGTGCTAAGGGTAGGGATGGTTTGTTTTCTTCTTCTTAACATTGTCTGGCACTACACTCATTGAATTACGTGTACAGATTACAGCTCTGCATATGTACCTTCTTGGCCTGGCACATGAGGTTCATCCTGCAAAGCCTAAAGACATGCACAATGCTTACAAACAGTTGAAGTTGGACAAGATGCAGCTAAGCAGATTCTGAGTTCTATCCTGGTCACTAGCAACTTGATTGCAGATCTAATGGACACCAGTGTCATTATCAGGCAACAAAACAAACACAAGGAGATGATGGACAGAGCGCTGAAACTTTTCAGACACATCACCAGTCACAGGTCTGGGTTGAATCCATCATCGTTCTTTAGCTCACTTTGCCACACCAGTTCAGACTCGGCTATATGCAAATCAGTCTTGACCCTGTGCCTCATGGGAACAGTCCAGCCCGAACTGCCAAGCCTGGTCTTCCCTGGAACAGAAACAAGCATCCTGGGACCGGTTTCGGGGTAACACCCCTCATCAGCCAGACTAGCTTGAATCCAGTGGCAAAGTGAGCAAGGGACCCACGTCTGGGCATACCCTGCCAACTTAGGGCGAACAAAGCAAACACAAGGAGATGATGAACGGAGCGCTGCAACTTTTCAGACACTCAGCCCCCAGTCACAGATCTGGGTTTAATTCATCATCGTTCTTTAGCTCACTTCGCCACCCCAGTTCAGACTCGGCTATATGCAAATCAGTCTTGACCCTGTGCTTGTTTCCCGTCCAGGGAGGACCTGGCTTGGCAGTTTGGGCTGGACTGTTCCCATAAGGAACAGGGTCAAGACTGATTTGCATATGGCTAGTTCCAAACTGGGGGGTGTGGTGAGCAAAAGAAGGATGGATTAAACCCAGATCCTTGTGACTGGGGGTGAATGTTTGCATTGTTCAGCATTCCGTCCATCAATTGTTTCTTTTGCAATTATCAGGTAACATGCATGGATGTGCTCCACCTGAGTACCCAAGAATGTCCAGGCATCATTGATGGAGATCCTCTTTGAGGGGGTCAGACATTTTGGAGAGAAGGCTGATTTTGTTCTGGAACACTGGTACACATGGCCCTCTAATTCCACCAACAGAACATGAAGTTCTACGGGTACTCCAGGGCCATCGCCTTCTGCCAACATCGGCTATCGCAGCCCATCCAGCAACCACTGAAGACGTTTCTCGGTACTAGAGGCAGTGTCCAAAGGTTCAGGTCAGCAGAAGAAGCTTCTGTTCTCTTTCCCCCCTCCTCTTCTGAAGATGCTTGCAAACCCCATTAGCTTTACTTCATATGAGCATCTGGATACTGTAGTGGGCTGAATACGACATTGGCTACTTTACTGGCATTCTATTACTTTTGATTTATTGGTCATCTGCATTCTCCAAATTTGTTATGCCTGTCATAATTTCCAACAATCTCACTTTTTACAGACACGTTGGCAGTCTGTGCATGGTTCCTTTCCAAGAAATATTGACGTTGTTCACCATGGAGGCTTGGGAGCATGTACTTGAGGTGGAACAGTAAACAGGCTGTTGTGTTTGTTCCTGATCCCCAAGAAGGACTGGGCTTGAGACTGATAATAGATCTTGGAGTACTAAACTTGTTCCTTAAGACAGAAGTTCAAAGTTTGGACTCTTGATCAGGTTCTGCTGGTGTTGGACCACGTGAAGTGGATGGTGTCTATGTTTTACTAGGACCTGTAATTTCATGTACCAGTTCTGCAGTCCAACAAGAAGTACCTCTACTTTCCATTGGGATCAGGCCACTACTAGTTCACTGTCCTTCCTTTTGGCATTACATCGGCCGCTGTGTCTTCATAAAAGTCAGGTTGCTGGTTAGTTTCCTTCTTCACAGGTCGGGGATACAGGTATTATTATACCTAGATGAGTGGCTGCTGAAGGCTGGTTTGACACAGCTAGTGTTAAACCACCTTCAGAAAGGGTCTACTCTGGGATTTTCCATTGAGACTAGCCTCATCATCAACCTGCACATTGGTTGCCCTTTATGGGGAGGAGATCTTCTATGTGGTGACTGTTAAGGTATTTCTGCCCCTGGAGCTACTATGGGACAATCTGAGTATATTACTGATCCACAAGGCATGTGTATAGCGGCTAAGGAAGAAGAGCAGTGTTGAGGGTGGGCAATGCGTGGCCACCTGCCGAGTATACTTTACACCTCACTCCTTCCAACTTCTGTTACCCCCCCCCCCCTGTCTGGTGGACGGGTAGGAAAAGTGCCTGGATTGAACTTGGTGGTGCAGGACACCAGATAACAAGGCTTCCCAGCAAAGGGAGACACACCATTGGGCCAGGGGTTGTTTTGCCCACTCCTCCTTCAGGGACTCCCAAAGAGCCTTTTAAATTAAAGCAACTGTTCTGCTGGCATGGTGAGGATGTTTGGGCTGTGCTCGACAGAAGGGAGGGCAACTCAAGCACCTCTGCTGCTTTTATAAGAACAGTGTAGATTGCCCCCATATCCACCGAGGCAGGACCCAGAGGAGGGTCTATATTCGATGACGTATCTAGCCTACTTGCATTCTATAGAGCTAGCAAATCTGCTATCTCAGATGCAGAGAAAGGTGGAAAAGGCTCATTATAATCTGTTCTAGATGGCACTCTAAAAGATGTCCAGGAGTCAGAATTGGTGCCTATGATATTGTCCATTGTGTCCCAGTAGCGCTGATAGGCACCAACACAATCATCCCTGCACTTCTCCTCAAGCAAACACAGCCTCCATCCTGGTCAGTGTTGTCAAAAGCGCCAGCAAAGGAAGTGGGGCCTCATAAGCAATGGGAGAGAACCCGTCCATATTCGTGTATATTCTTATCCTTTTACCAGCTGTCCAGAAAGAAAATCTGACAGTACGTACAAGAAAGAACAGGAACAACCGAAAGCAGATATTGTCAGCAGACACATCTGTCCCTTCCCCTTGTTTACCCTATTCTTCTCCCATAGGAAACCAGTGCCTCTTTCATTATAGAAACGTGGCTCAGGAAATACTCCATACCCATGCACCACAATACCAACACACCTGAATTGGACACTATCAAAAAATTTGTTTCAGCAAAATTGAATGAGGCCTGGCAGTAGTGTTGGCACTTTTACCATAGAAAAATTCCAGCCATTTGTTGTCTTCAGAGTCTGCAAAGGGCTGGGTATGGTATTAAATAGGACCTTAAAGAAAATTGTATGTATTTATTTGTGGCATGAATTTTCTGCTTTTGTTTACTTTAATTATTAGCCAGGGATCATTAACGCAGCTCTAGAACACATTTAAAAGTCCTTTCTATTTATTTTTGTTGTTTAGAGCATGTACAAATGAGGGCTAAAAATACTGGCTTTAGGTGATTTTTCATATTTTTGTACCGGCCAGGTGGCAACCCTACCTGGCCGTCGTCTTTAGAAAACCATTGAAACACACTCCAACTCTGGCTTATTCTTTCCTCTTAATATATAATCCACCTTTCAGCAATGCAAACTTGTGTCTTAATAGATAGAATGAGCAAGGCTCTTATGAAACATATTAGGTCAATCTCAGGACACCACAAACGCTTCCCCTACCATACTTAAATGCGTACTTACCAACAGACCCGATTCAGACGGGAGACTTCAGATTTTATGACAAGACCGGAGGCTCATATTATGCTTATTTCTTGCTTTAATTAAAACAGCAGCCATGAAACAAACTACAATACCCAGAAACCCTGGGAAAGAACAACATACATTACATCACAATACAGTATGCAATAGGACGTCGAGTACAATTATAAAAATCTTGACTGAGAGCAACAAGCCCTCTTTTCTTGCTGCTCGCAGTCAAGATAAATATTCTGCTTGCAAAATTTTTAATATGTATATTGTTGGCTATAATATTGGTTATATTGTGTATGCTTACTGGTTGGGCATTTTGATGTATTCCTCGCCCGCTGTCGTGCTAGCAGTTGCGCTTGCAGCGTTCCGTTGCCCCTCGCCGTTTTCCTTAAAGGCTTCACTCACTTCGTTTCCTTTCCTGAGCTGGCAGTTGTGGCTTTGTGTGTTTCCCTGTTAGAAATGGGGGTCTCTAGTTGGCAATGGTTTGCACCTTGTCCAAGTAGGGACCCTTCCTTCTAGTCAGGATAAGGGAGTTACACTCCTAAAATAACCCCTGCTCACCCCCTTGGTAGCTTGGCACGAGCAGTCAGGCTTATCTTAGAGGCAGTGTGTAAAGCATTTGCACATAACCAAAAGTAATACAGTGTAAGCACTACAAAAGGACACCACACCAGTTTAGAAAAATGTCAAATATTTTTATATACTTAAGACAAGACCGAAAACGATAAAAATGCACAATACAGTATTTTAGAAATCTTCAGTTATCAAAATAACCTTGAAAAACAGTTCCTTGAAGTCGATAGCTCCCTCTGGGGCTATCACGGCGTCGTGAACAACAAATCCAAACAGTTCTGGCTGACCGCGGCGTCGCGGGCCAGCTACGGTGTCAGGAAATGAAATACCAGCATTTGTAAAGCGCACAGCTACCTCCGAAGAGGTGTCCCAGCGCTGGGGGTCATCGGGAAGATTAACCGAGCTATTGCCCAGAGTCACACGGTGCTGGGCTAACCTGGTGCCGGGGATCGAACCGTGAACCCCGTGGTCCGGAGTCAGGCACCCTGGCCGCTGCGCCACACCTCTTCCACAAGAAGAAGACCCGCAAGACAGTAACTTTAGAAATGCAGGGCGTCGGCGACCTCTCGTTGAGCTTCCGAAAGCACGGCGTCCGCAGGCGTCGGTGCAGGAGTCGTCGGGCCCTTGAAGTCACATGCGTTGCAGATCGATCTCCTCGCGGTTGAAGTCAGGAGCGCTGGCGTCGGCGGGCATCAAGTGCTGCGGTGCGAAGTGCAGCGGTGCGGCGTGCGATGCCCTCAGGTCGCGGTGCGAGCAGCGGCTCGGAGGCGGCATCAGATGGCGGCGTCGGTGAGACCAGGGTCGCAGTGCGAAGTGATGCGGTGGTCTTCGCGGTGCTGGCAGGTCACGGTGCAAGTAGCGGCGTCGTCGTTGCTGAAGCGCTGTTGTCGGCTGACGAACTGGAGTCTATGGCGCCGGCAGGCCAAGGCTGCAGTGCGGGATGAGGGCGGTGCGTCGTGTAGCTTTACGAGCGGTGCCCCCGAACCATGGTGCAGGCAGCGGCATCGATTTCGGCGTAGAGCGGCGTCGTCGGGGATACCAAGGCGGCATCGTGAAGTGAGGCGATGCGGAGTGCGGTGCCCACAGGTCGCGGTGCGAGCAGCGGCTCGGTGGCGGCATCAGCAGGTGTCGTCGGTGAGACCAGGGTCGCGGTGCGGCGTTGCCTTCAGGACACGGAGTCGGCAGTGGCGTCGTAGACAGCGTCAGGTTGCTTTTTCTTCTGTTTCAGCACAAAACACACAGTCCCCAGTGCTGAGGGCAGAAGAACTTGAAGTCTTTGCTGTTCCTGAGACTTCTTGAACAGAGGGCAAGCTCTACCTCAAGCCCTTGGAGAATCTCACAAAAATAGATTGCAGAAAGTTCAGTCCTGTCCTTTCACTGCCCAAGACGGAAGCAGCCACTGCAGGCCAACACAGCAAAGCACTCAGCAAAGTGGTAGTTCCTCCTCACAGCTTCTCCAGCTCGTCTTCTTGGTCCAAAAGAGTTCTAAAGTTCAGGGGTTTGGGCTCCACTTTTTATAGCCCAAAATCATTTGTCCTCTCAGGCAGAGAGTGTCTGTGCCCAGCCAGAACCAGCTCTGCCCTCTCTGGTGTGGCTTCCTGGCAGGAGGTGGAGACGGCATTGTCGGAGGCAGACCAGGCCCATTCAGGTGCAAGGAAATCTCCTCCCCCTACTCTAAATGCAGCCCAGGTCTATTCAGCCCTTTCCTGACCCACCTAGACTATCTGGAGCCTCTGCTGCTCCCCAGCCCCTGTCATCCAAAACCCAGACAGTCAATCCACAAACCCAGCAGAGGCCTGCTGGATGGCTGAGCAAGAAAATACCTACTTTCTAAAAGTGGTATTTTCAAACACAGAATGTAAAAATCACCTTCACTAAAAGATGCATCTTTAGATTCTGAGTTCAGGCATACTAAACTTTATTTTCCTACCTAGTTCCCAGGGCCAGTTATGTTTATAAGATGTTATAAACAAACTCCCCATTCTGTCCTATGGGGAACAGGTACCCTTGCAATAGTGAAAAACGAAATTGGCAGTAATTCACTATCAGGACATGCCACACACACCAGGGCATGTCCTACCTTTCACATACACTGCACCCTGCCCACAGGGGTATCTTAGGCCTACCTTAGGGGTGACTGACATGTAAGAAAAGGGAAGGTTAGGGCCTGGCAAGTGGGTGCACTTGCCAAGTCGACATGGCAGTACCAGACTGCACACAGGCTCTGCAATGGCAGGCCAGAGTTACATTTGCGGGCTGTTTGTGTGGGTGGCACAATCCAGTGCTGCAGCCCACTAACAGCATTTGATTTACAGGCCCTGGCACACTCAGTGCACTTTACTAGGGACTGACACATAAATCAAATAGGCCAATCATGGAAACACCAATCCATAACACATTTTACCACAGGAGCACTTGCACTTTACCACTGATCAGCAGTGAGAAAAGTGCGCAAAAACACTAAGCCAGCAAAAACAGAGTCAAAACCGGAAGGTCAGAAAGCAAAAACTCAGGGGAAACACGCCAAAAGATGCCAAGTCTAACATTCCCTTTCTGAGCGCGTTCGACTCTGGCGCTCGTTTAAGTTGGGCCTGCGGGGGTTTCCCTTTGTTTCCCGCTTCAGAGTTTCACTCCGTCTGTGCCGGTGTCTGTGTCCTGGGCCTCCCGGCCCGCCTTCGGACACCCCCCTGTCTCTGGCAGTCCTTTCCTGAAGGCTAAGTTAACCCTTTAGCCTCTCTGTCTGCTGTATTTAGCTACAGTTTTGTGTGGGCTTTAAAGCCCTTTTTGGTAGTTTTTATTGTAATGTATGGCAATGTCTGATGATGAGGAAGCCCAAACCATGAAGGAAAATGTAAAATCTTTTATAAAAGATTCTGTACAGTATGCTGTGTCTGTTTCTATTTTAGATGTATAAAAAAAATTTGGAGGCCTCTATTTCTAAGATGTTACTTGGCCCTAATGAGATTCCTTCCAAAAAAGGAAAGAAACATGTTGCCCCTATGAGTGGTTTTTAAAAACGTGTTTCTATTAAGATTGATCCTCCCGCCAGAGAGGTTGCATTTTCGGGGCTTTGTACCTCCCCCCTAAACATTACTAATTTGCAGGACACTGATATCGATGATGATGATGGCGTCTTAGATGACGACATGGCAGATTTGAATATCATTAATGATTTTTCTGATAATGGGCCTTTGGAGAAAAGGCGTAACATTTCTCCCTCTGAGGGTACGTCCCTTCCAGTGTCCAATGCCCTTGTGGATCATTTGGAGGAACTTATGTTCGACCCTGTACTGATATATCACCCGAATTCCACAGAGTGGTTTCCTTCTGACCACGTGTTAGATTATGTTTCTTTTTATTTAAGGCACTCCCTGGACAAGTCCTCCAGAAATAAATTGAAATCGGAATGTCCCCGCCTGTCCCTTCCCAAAAAACTGGCTGATACCCCTTCTATTGTCCCAAATGTGTTACTGTTTTTTTTACTAAATTTGGGAAAGACCCCAAGAAAAGGGTTGATAGAGCCTAGTCTAATTGCCAGGTCAGAATTTAGGATCTGGTGGGTCCATTGACTAGGATTCTGGATTTGGCCGAGGAGGCTAAGATGGAGGGAGAACAGGTGGATCCCGACTCCCATTTGAACTGGGCTCAACGGGTCATATGTATGTTAGGTAATGCGAACGCTTACATTTCACAGGGGAGACAGAAGAGTCTTTTATCGAAGATAGACCCTAAACTGAGTAGCCTGGCTGCTAAAGAAGAAGGCCCTCATGCTAATGGCCTTTTATTTGGGGATTCCTTCATTAAGGAAATGGGCAAGTACGTGTCCACCTTTGCCACCATTGACAAGGCCCAATTTAATATGAAGGAGATATTTTCCAGCTGGGTTTTTGGTAGGGCTGGCAAAAGTAGGCGTCGCTTTGCCGGCCATTATTCCGCCAGGGATCAATCGCTCCACAGAAGCTCCTTTAATCAAGGCTCCCAACAGGATTTCTATCAGGAGTACAAACCCCAGTTCTATCTCCGCCGTTCGTGAATTCTAAATGGGGGATACAGAACCAAAGAACAGCAGTTCTCAGGCCTTCCTCCAGTAGGAGGCAGATTGGTGCATCGTCTAGATGCTTGGTTGTCTCTAACCTCAGATCCTTGAGTCATTCAGACCTTTATCAAGTTCCGATGCAAGGTCGTCGTCCCCATCCCCTTCGCTTTTCACAGAATCAGTTTCTCCTTGTGCAGACCTTAAAGCCCACTGTATCTGAAAATTGATCCAGTTCGGTCATAAAAGCCGGAAGAAAAGTCTGGGGGTCTTCCAACGTTGCCACCATATCGTCTGCATATAAGCTAAGCATATGTTTATCCCCCCCAAAGCGTACCCCAGATATAAGAGGGATGTCGCGAGTCCTTTGGGCCATTGGCCCCATGTATAAAGCGAAGAGAAGGGGGGAGAGTGGGCACCCCTGTCTCGTACCTCTCTGGATGGGAAAAGGGGTGGAGGTGTAGCTATTTACTCGTACCGTTGCCAAAGGCCTGGTGTAGCTACTCAAGACCCATTTTATAAATCTGGCGGGGAGACCGAAATGTCGCATGGTCTCTCTTAAGTAAGGCAAGTGTACTCTAGTGAACGCTTTTTCTGCGTCGATAGAGAGGAGCATGCGTTCAGTGTCAAAGCGCTGCACTTTATCAGTGATATGGAGTAGTCGCTTTGTGTTATCAGCGCATTGACGATTGGGCACGAATCCCGCCTGATCTGGGTCGATCAGGCCGGGAAGGAGGGGGGATAGTTGCTTGGCCTATAAGAAGCGCACTGGCGCCTGTCCTTACCGGGCTTTGGTATTACGACCAATGAAGCTTTCAACATAGTTGGTGGGAGTGATAAAGAGGTTCCAACAGCACTGTAGACTCTAGTGAGGACAGGGGCCAGAATAGAGCAGAAGGCCTTGTAAAAAAGGGAAGTGAACCCATCAGGGCCCGGGAATTTAAGCAATTTCTGTTTTGAGATGGCAGAAATCACCTCCTCTATCCTGATAGGGGACTCAAGAGACTTGGCCTGGTCTTTTGGTAATATAGTGGTGGCCGCTTCTCGAACGTAGCGGGCTGGGGCATCTGGGGAGAGGTCTTGCGCCTCATAGAGCCCCCTGATTGATTGCTTGATCTTCATGGTTTGTAAATCATCTCTCAGAGAAGCAAAAGCATTTCTATGAAGGAGCGGGGCCTCGGTATCGCTAGTATCAGTAGCTACTTGCGTCTCTAGAGGGAGCGCAGAAGTGTCAGTACTGGAGCTGGATGCTTTGAGAAGTAGGTCCTTGACCAAGCAGTCTTTTTTTCCCCTTGCTAGTCGCCATAATGGAAGACTGAGGAGTGTGCACTGCAGGTGGGGATGCTAATTCCCCATTCACCCAGTGGTCTCCCCGTGCTCAGGTGGGTGGGGGAGTTCGCAACTCGGTAGATCTCCCAAGGATCTAGGTCCATTGTCTGATTACAAGCCTGTCTCCCTCTGAGACCGGTCTCTGTAAACCTGGGGAGTCAACTCTTGTGGGAGACTCTTCCCACCTCCAGGGGGCAGCAAGATGGCCACCCACAGGGGATGACCGCTAAAGGTACTCCTCCCACGCGCTGCAGCTCACCAGGTGACAGCTAGGTGGTGTAACAGGCCTGGTGTAGTGTCCACGGGGGGTGGGGAGGGAACCCCACTGGTCTGGGTGTCTGGGACTCCCGCCTTTGCGTCCCAACCTCTGGACTTGTGTGACTACAGGCTTTCTGGGGGCCTCTGCCATGCGGGCGGTTCTTTACGGGCTCAGTTGGGGAGGAGGCCCTCCCTGCAGGGAACCCTCCAGGTCTCCGGCCTTCAGACTTGTGACCGCAGGGAAGGAGGCCGCAGCACATGAACCTCTTGGTGTAGCGGGGGCGGGCTCGTCGTCTCACCTACTGTGTGGCGGGCCCCGCAGCCCGATCTGGTCAGAGCTTTCTACCTCTCGGGCCCTCCTTGGTGCACGCGTCTATCCTTCAGCGCTGAGGGCAGCCCCGCCCTGTTCTTTGTCTCTCGGGCCTGCCCAGCTCCCACGACATATCGCTACTGGGCTGCCTGCACACCTCACTCGTCCGCTGGGCCTCCACTAGGCAACTGGCCGACCACGGGTTTCGCGGGGGAGGGCAGTCCAACGGGTTTCTCTCAGGCCCCAGTCTGCCGGCTTCCTCCGTTGCTAGCGGCCGTTGCTGCGGTACACCAATCGCTGTTAGAGGCAGCGTGGGCCGGCCAGGATCCGTCAGCTGACCGCTGGCGGTGCAGGCGCGGAGTCTGGTCTGTTCTGGCCTCTCGGGTGCTCGTGGTCTGTTCCTGGGTCTGTGCCTCGGATCTCCAGCTTTGGGGCAGTGCCCATCTCCTGGCTCGCTCACCGCCTTCGGGGATCGTCAGGAGCCCGGCCAACCACTGCTGGTCTCGCGCGGCATCGGGCCGCCGGCTCTCTCAAGGCGTCATGATCGCGTCTCAGCCGCCACCTCTCCCGGTTCTCAGGCCACCGCTTGACTTCTAGGGCGACCATTGGAGTTCTTATACTGGTCCTCTGGTCCGGCATGACAACGCTTGGGCGGTGGGCCCTGTCGGGAAGACGGAGCGACGAGCAGGCACGTCCTACTTGGTCGCCATTTTGGCCACACCCCCATCTCCTTGTGCAGGAGGAGGTGCAATCCCTTCTTTTAAAACGGGCCGTAGAAGAGACTGCCTGAGATCCATCAGGGTACCTCAGCACCATTTTTTGGTTACCTCATGGGAACAGTCCAGCTTGAACTCCCAAGCCAGGCCCCATAAGGAACAGGGTCAAGACTGATTTGCATATGCCTGGGTCCAAACTGGGGTGGCATAGTGAGCAAAAGAACAAATTAAACCCAGATCTGTGATTGGGGTGAGTGGTTGAAAAGTTTCAGCACTCCGTCCATCATCTAGTTGTGTTTGCTATGTTTGCCCTAGGTGGCCAAGGGTATGCCCAGACGTGGGGTCCCTTGCTCGCTGTGCCACTGGATTCAAGCTAGTCTAGCTGATATGGGGTAATACCCTGAAATCTGTCCCAGGATGCTTGTTTCTGGTCCAGGGAGGACCTGCCCTGGCAGTTCCGACTGGACTGTTCCTGTGAGGAACAGGGTGAAGGCTGATTTGCATATGGCTGGGTCCACACTGGGGTGGCATAGTGAGCAAAAGAATGATCCATCATCTTGTTGTATTTAATAAACTCTAGCGTTTCAGACACGAAGGCTAGGAAAATCAAATTTTTTAAGCCAAAAATGTTATTATTTCTGCTGCCACCCATCTACAATTGCCTCTGCTTCAATAGAAGTTAATAGGGAAGATTAATTCCCCCCCCCCCCAAATCTCTCACTTTCCTGTTGTGAAATGTTGGCATGTATATGCACAAGACTACTGGAAGTCACCTTGGAACTCACACTACTTTTCGTTACTTCTTGCCACAAAAAGGACGAATACAATCTTATAATTATTTGTAATGCTTATGGAGCTATAATTTCTCAAAAACAACATGCTCGAAGAATTGATTAGCGCGTGGAGACCGAATAGTTGAGAACATATATTACTCAGCTCGTTTCGGTTTCCTAACGGGTAGCACTTGACAGCAAGCAATTCGTTTTGCCACCGTTCTACACCCAGACTATTGTCCGTAAAATGCTTACACTCTCCTGTGTGCGACTACTGCTGCCTTCACGTTCAATATGCGGTCCATGTATATAGTATATCACCATAGGGTTGCGTTTCGAGTGAATCTCGAAACTGCAACCCCCTACTTTTCGTGATGGTATAGCCCAAGCGCATGCGCACAATTCCAACCGTTTAGTCCCCTCGTTTCTTCTAATGGTATCACCCATACGTCAACGCACGCGCATTACTCGCCGAGCTATGTGTGTGAAGAGGGTGTCAGTGAATGCGCGCGCGGTAGGGAATGAAAGCGTAGAATATTGAGGTCGTGCAATAGAACACAGAGGCGCCCAAACCAGGGCGTTATTTCGCTCTTTCAAAGCTCGGAGTGGAGCTCAAGGGGAGGGGGGGGGGGCACGAAAAAAAGAGAGCCTGCGGGCTCTGGCGGGTACGAAAGCGAGGACCGCAGCATTGAGCGAGCACAAATACACAGCTGCACGGGGCGGAGCTAACGGATACTAGACGCTCACGAAGGGGTGTGTCGTGTCAGGAGGCGGTGCTTCCACTGTGAGAATTCAGTACCGAGCATGCGTGTCTCCTCCGTGTTGTCCTGAACTGTCGCGCGTTGTAGCTAAGCTTGATCTGTCGCGTGCAGGGGGCGCGCCCGGTGCTTGAACGTGCGCGCCACCCGCCAGTGCGGGAAGATGGCGGCCGGGAGCAGCTCTCACAGCAAGGGCCGGGCCCTGTCCGGGGCCCTGGAGATCGCATTGGACAGGAAAATGCAGACAGTGACCAACACCATGGAGTCCATCCAGAGTCTGAGCGCCTGGTGCTTGGAGAACCGCAAGCACCACAGTATGGTCGTGCACTACTGGCTGAAGTGGCTCAGGCGCTGTAAGTATCAACAGCTATTCTGTTTCTGCACATGCCCCGTCCTGTGTATAGCTCAACACTCCTGTAAGCAGCCATGGGCATCAGTGTGTAGACGACATACGATACAAACCACATTAGTGCGCACTGTCTTGCGTCAGTGGCTGCAGTTTGTCCGCTGCTCAAGGTCTCATGTACTGGTGTCTGAAATTTACTCCCAGAGGCGGTGTGTTTATAAGCTTGGGTGACCAGACGTCCAGGATTTCCCCGGACAGTCCAGGGTTTCACTTGACTGTCTCAGTGCCCCGACATTTTTCTTCGTTTTGAATACATGTCCCGGTTTTTGGGTCATGGGGCAGGTCGGAATTTAAAGGAATGCTCTCCTTTCACTCGGTCCGTTTCACTTGGTCCTTTGAAGTCTGAAATAATTAACACCTAACTATGCTGCCTGACAGAAACCGCTGCATGCTCCCAGCACAGCATAGTGTGGGAGGAGAGCATGGGGCTCATGGTGGAGGTCCTGCCATAGCATATATTTTTATGTATATAGGTTGTTTTTTTTTTTTTACAGGGACAGGCCAGATATAGATGGAAGTAAGACTAAAGCTTTAGTCCTACCTTTATGTCTGGCCTGTTCCGATTTTTGCTTCTCAAAATCTGGTCACCCTATTATAAGCACACATATCCCCCAAGAGTGACCTAGAGGTGAAAAGGGGTCTTGCGTAGCAGCAAGAACTAATTTATACTTGTCAATAATAATGATTGGTCAGCTTCTGCTCTTGTACAGTCATTTCTGGATACAACATGTTACAGAATGTACTGGTTTAAGTGTACCTGAACGGTACCAGCTTTTGAAGTGATTGTATTGTAATTGTTTATATTTAGTACGTTCTGTTGCTGACAAGGCGATGAAGTGCCTTGTGGTGAGTAGCACGCTACTCCGGAATCCAAGGTTAGTGGTTACTTTTGTAGTTTAAGGTTAGTGAGTTTAGTTTTGTTATTATAAGAAACCCCTACATGCACTACTCCAGTTGGTGGTGAAATCGGGAGACGTTAGATATCTTGGGTAGTGTGGTTGGTGGCAATTAGTGAGGTGAGTAGGTATTGTAAGTGGAAGCTAACATTTGAGAGTTAGACGTCAGTGCCCTTGCACATGGGAAGGGGGGCATTCAGACATATGTAAGCTTGTGTGAAAGAATGGGGAGTGAATAGATAGGGTAAAATCCACGCACCCACTCGCAATGTCGAGTGAGATTTTATCAGGTCGAGTTATTTTTAGCATTTACTCGCCCGTGCTGGCAAGTTAGCTTAAACTGGAAACAACAGGTGTTCTGTTAATTCAGAAAGTGAATAAAGACACCTTTTAAATCTAGTTTTTGTCTTGACACATTTGCTGTCTGTTAAAGGACAGAGGTCAAATGTCAGTTTCTTTTTACTAATTGTTGCTTATCTGTCCCTGGAAAATGGTGTTTTTAGTTTTCTTTCTCTTATAGGTAGTGCTTTTTGTCAAGTGAGTTATCTGATTGTGAAACAAAAGGCTATAAAATGTCATTTTTTTCTAACACAACATTCAAACGGCTTGTAAATGAATAGTACAAGTATTTCAAAATATATTGGGAATTATGAAATCATTTTTTTGTAATTCAGAAGTGTGAATCAAACAAAGATATTTATATAGGAGCAAAACAAATCAGAACACTTAACTTGTTGATGTGCAAATGATAAATATTTGCAGAAACTCGATTTCCAGACATTGTACACTATATAGTTTTAAAACCACGTCAGTGTGAAATTCTGTGGGCATTTCAATATAAAATCTGCTGATTGCAAATTAGTGTGCTGCTACTTTATGCTTTAGTTATGTATTCACTAAAAGTGACAGTTTTTAAACATGAGCTGTGAAACATTCCTGCCCCCACACTGATGACCATGCAGTTGGTGAACTGAGGCAAGTCAGCAGTTGTGTGTATCCTATATGTGGCTAGATTTTTATATTATATGGAGCAAAAGTTTAGTCTATTAAACAGAAGAGATTTCTGTACAGCAGACATGCTGAACTCGCATATTTGAAGGTGCTTTCATGTGATAAAGAAGAAAATGGCGTCTCAGTGAATTAAAATACTTGCCCAGGATCACATAATTTGAAACCAGTTTAAGGGTCAAGAGCATTATAATTAGGTCGAGTAGATTATTTAAGTCACTAGACCTGCACGTCTAGTAACATTTTTAGGATTTTTCGAGGCCTGCTTTGTGCAGGAAACTTGCTGATTACTGTAAATAATTAAAGTCCTTTTTGTTTCGTGCAGAAATAGCAGTGTAGTGAAGATAGCTTGCTGGTTTCGTACAGCCAGCAGCAGGCGAAAGTACAAAAGAAAAATATTTGCTTGTTTGATAGTACTTTCATTTTAGGTTTAATTATGTATGGGCGGGGTGGGAGGATGATCTTTCAACAAGAAAGATGGAGGTTTTGTATTAGATCATGCCAAGTTGGCCAGAGCTTCTGATTGTAGTAGGAGCAAGCTTTATTCTTGGCTGTTTGTTTAGTTTTATTAAAAATTTGTTTATCAGCGAGTGGTGACCATCAGCGCTTGGGGAAGGCCCTGCCGTCGGCCCTCCCAACCCCGATTACTCCCCATATAAGGGTGATTGTTGACCCTCTTTTAAAGACTCGAGGACCCAAATCCTGTTTCTTTTTCGTTCCGGCTAGCTCAATGGATGTTCCCGACCTGCAATGTTTGCTGCCACCACTGTTGATGGTTTATTTGTTTTCTCTGGGTGGTTCAATCCTGTACTTAATGCACTGTGTGGCTATGAGACACTGTACGTGAAATATTATGACATTATTGAGATGGGATTTTTGACTTGTAATATTGGTTCAGAAGCAGAATGCTTATGCGCTCTATTGTTGAATGTGAGATGCTACATGTCCTTTTCTACTGTACAGTTACCATATGTTATGGCATGTAATGTACTATACTGTGCAAATTCTTAATAAAAACAAGTGAAAAAAAGATTGTGTATCAGAGAATCTATGATAGTCAGGTTGGAAATAGCCAGCTCTTAATCATCCTTCTAAATTCCAGCTGTTTGTCAGTGACTCTTATGTTTGCGGGGAAGAAATACCATAATTTGTCAGCTTGTACAAAAAGTCGTGCCGCCGCTGTTTTTCTTTTTCTAAGTTGGAACGAATAATTGTGGTGTTGGTCTGGAACATAAATTCCTATGTTGGTGAGTATTTTTTGATTGCCAGTTGAAGGAATTCAATCCTTTTTTAGGTCGAGCCTGGGCAGTTCATGCACTGCGAGGCATGCTGTATTCAAGTATGGACTTGAAGCACCGCCCATATTTTTCATTGGCTTGGTATTGTCCTTTGTAAAATGCTGGCTTCTGATTCGTTAATAGACTTGTTAGTCCCTCCTTAGTACCGCATTGTCTTCATTTGTATTCTCCCATAAGGACTGGCCCTTTTACTTCTGTTACACAGTATGTTTATTTTAGTCTGTAAGCACTATTTTCTTTAACCCTTCGATGCGCCCGTCGGCCAACGGCCGTCGCGAGCACTACCTCCGTAGTGCTGCGCACGTCCGTTGGCCGAAGCGGCCCCGCCCACTGATTAAAACCGCCGCACCGCGGCGGAATTCGCGCCGCGGTTAAGAAGTTAATGAGTTTCTGGTACTGCAGGCACGACGTGCTTTCCTGCAACATTCAGCGCACTTTCACTTTCAAAGCAGCCCAGGACAATTGCGGCCGCACTATAACATGACTCACTGCATAAACGCAATTACGATGCAAAGGGGCAAATGAAGATGCGTTGATGCTTATTTACGTGAAACTGGGGGCGGGGGTGATTTGAAATAAAAAGGACACGAGAAAGTCCAGTGAAATGCGTGTAAACATGCACATGGAGGCACCCAATGTGCATTTGGCATAGCAGTGACATAATTGGAACTCTTGTGAATTTTTTTTTTATTGCTGCTTGTTTTTCTGCCAAAGCTTGAGTATCTCGTTAGACATCGGAGATTCGGTGGAATAATGCCGAAAGGTGAAACGGTGCGTCCTAATTTTGAATCTGAGGCATGTTACATACATGCCCTTTTTTAGGTCGAGCCTAGCGCAGCGCGCATGCGCTGCTCTAGGAGAGGGCCTCTTGGAATCACTCCAGACTTCTCCGTGTGGGTCGGACTCCTCCCACACATTCCATTGGCCTTTGCGTGTGGCTTTCAATAATGAAGCACGCAAATGGCCAAAGGCGGGTGCATGTCCCGCCTTTACTCTAAACTATCACTCCCATGGCCTAGGGGTCTCGGGAGCGAGCAGCGGCCCCGCAGTGTGCCTGCTGCATTCCTTAAATTCCTTACAGCGCGCGCGCACCACTCGCAGGCTTGTTTTTTTTCTAGCTTTGCACCATCTGGGGTGTCGCCTCCTCTTGTTCTGACATTATGATGTTTAATTCCCCGTGGGAACTTGTTAGCGGTGCTTTCTGTAGGGCCAATGTGTTTTTCGCTTCTTTCCTTCTGGCTTGCATGTCTGCTTCCTCTGCCGCTGATTAACAGCTGCGCGCTTCAAAGTAGGGGTGCTGCATGGAAACAGAGAGACCGTTGTGTGGACATTTCAACTTTCCCAGCGCGCAGCTATGCCTGCGCGAGCTAGGGTATCGGGTGCTTGCTGTTTTTTTTATTTTTTTCATTGAGTGGCACTCCTCTGTGTTCCAGCTGCAGCCCACTCCCCGAGTGGTCGCATAGTACTAGGCCTCGCGGGCACCGTGCTGCGGGCGCCACAGCAGTATGTCGTCTCTCTGCGCTCTGGGAATACAAGGGAAGTTTCCATGTCTCATCAACAGCGTGGTTTCTGTTTGTGCGTGAAAGCAGCAGTGTCTCAAACAGCGAGAGCTGGTAGAAATTGTAGGTGGCATTGGGGCTGGCGAGCTGCTTTGCGCATCTGCAGCTTTATGACAGGAGCTCACTGGAGCCTCAGAGCAAACACAGTGCGCTTGTGAGGTGTCAGCCAGAGTGCCGCCTCTGCAAAAGCAATGAAACGGCACTGGCGAAAATTCTTGCATGCGTACACTTTTTTGGATCTGTGTTTGAAGGTAAATCAAATGCAGAAATGTTTATATATCCTACAAAGTATTTTGTGGAATCTGCTTTACTCATACACCATTGATGACGCAGTGTCCTTATCATTTATTTGCGCTTAATGAAATGTTAATTTGTAACCCACATAACCACTGCTTATATGATGTATACATGATTTACTGACAGTTTATTCATTATTTCCACATATTACTTCAACATATTATTTTTCATATTGTTCTATAAATAGATTTGGCACGCTATGGCCTTTGAACCCCAAACGACCTCTTCTCGCACATAAGTTAATATAATTACTTAATTGGACGTTCCTTGGCAGTGATGTATTTGCGGAAAGTCTAATTGCAAGGTGGTGCAAATACGACCATGAATCTTGTTGAAAAATACTTTAGTCCTTAAGTCGTTGCATCAGGAGGATGCTGAGAAGTTTGAGGTTGGACACCCGCGCATGGATTCTTGAAAACAAATATTTAAGATCATGTTGTGCGTTTTTTTTTTTTTTTACCACACTGCAAAGTAATAAAGCTTAGTATGCAGGGCATTTTTTCAGATTAATGGATAATCGAGGTTTATTCATTTTATTTATTTAAATAACAATGCCTTTAATTTATCTTAGGTCCCAAAGGCGAGACCTGTTGGCTATGCCAATGCTTGTTCTGCTTTGTGATGGTCAGTCCATCTGGGCGTGTGTATCGTTGGGGGTGGGAGTGTGTTCTAAAAAAGAGTTTAGGGACGAAATATTCTGGTGTAGGGTGAGAGCTACACATCAATATGATCAGGACGGTTTATCACAGTACATTTAGAATTTATGGTAGTCAGTTTAGATGTGATTTAAATGTTGTTTTTTTTAACATTTTATAAGGGTAATTTAAAATGTGTTCTGAGACTGCCCAGTCGTCTCCAATTCTCAGTTTTGCTCCGTAAAACTGCATGAAAGCATTAATATTTTTATTTGCTTATTTTATTATGATCTAGAAACTACTTTTTGTCACGAGATGTAGTAGCACATACGTCACCCGTGGACACTGTATCAAGTTGAAGAAACATTTATACTGCAGCAGCAACAACATGGAGTTTGGGTCCTGTTTAAAGTAGACCACAGAAAACAGTTCAATGGGCAGCGAGGCATGGCATATGTATTTGGGTAGAACTAGGCAGCACACCTCAAAGTGCTTTCTTCTGTTAGAGATATTTGCATTGTGTATACCTACAGGTTCATGCGTCTCAATCGGTTCGTGCAGAATCACAAGATGTGCTAGTCAGTTGCGATGCCAGGATTAGATTTACGATTCCAGCGTTGCAGAGTCAGCAATGTAACCACGAGGCATTGATCCCCTTTCATATTCCCCCATGGCATCCATTTTTAGGAAAGGCATGTGGAGTCGATTTGCACATCACCATCCCTACATACGTAAACTTGAATACAGTGTGCCAGGTTTTTGTTTTTTTACAGTTTTATATAGTGCACACTCGACTTGAAGGTAATGGAGGTCTTTACACTAGGACACATTCATTCATGGTAGACCCGGGGAGATTAAGTGATTTGGCCAGAGTCACAGGATGTTGAGCCAACGCTGAGACTCAAATCTAGTTCCCAGCTCCAAAGTCAGCCGCTCTGGCCTCCGTCACCCCTTGAATATATAACGTGTGCCTTGGGATTGTGATATGCTAACTGAACACCAGTACACATTGTAAACAAAACATGGAGTTATTCTAATAGGGCCGAGCCTATTTTAGTAGGGATGATTTTATGATGTGTTTATAGTGTCTGGGGGTTCAGCGTACATTTCCTGATCCATAGCCACTTCGGCTGCCAGTTCCTCCAAAGGTATGTGCACCGTAATATAACCATAAACACAATTGCAGCATGTGAATGCCTGTCACTAGCATCAAAGTGGCCAGAAGCGTATGAGGCTCTATAAAGACGAAATTAAATATGGTAAACATCTGGTAAACCAGGGTTCTCCAGAGTCTGTCCTGGAGGGCAGGATCCATGCCAGATTTTTAGCATATTACCATTTAGATAAATGTAGTCATCTTAAAAATCTTGCATGGATCCGGCCCTCCAGGACTGACTTTGGAGAGCTCTGTGGAAAACAATCAAAAGAACAGACGCGATCATGGTGTGTCCAGGTATGACCTCCTGTGGATCTGGTCTACCCACATCTACTGCTTCTTCTGCTATGTTGAGAGAACTGCTTGACAAATTGGGGTAAAAATAGGTGCTTGTCGTTTTCCATAATTTCATGGGATTTTTGCAAAATGGCCATTTCACTGCAGTTTTTTTTGTTTCTTCCCACAAGAGGTAATAAAGGCTACGATTACCCATAAGTTTATTTCACAACACATGCAGACGAGGGTGTGGGGTCGACTCTCCATGAGGAAGTGGGCACTGCAGTGTATCCTGCACTATGGGTGCAGCTTCCGCTAGGACATTCCTTGGGTGGCCGAAAGCAGAAGTCCCGAATTGTATCTTTAGGTGCCGCACCGAAAGAGCGGGTGAACATTGCCAAATATACCCACCAGAGCACTCTGGCACTTCACACGTGTAAGGGTGTCGTCAACGTGCACATGACCTCGAATACAGATGTATGTTTGCGTGGTATGGAACCTAGTGGTGGTGAGCGTACCATCTGCACAAGTCATACCTGAAATCTAATTTCCCAGCGTAATGTAGGTTAGACAGTTTTTATTTTTTTGTCTTTCATTATCCTAATTTTTGCTAAAAAGAGTTTGATTGGATAGAAATACATTTTCAGGTTGAGCCTGGGCAGCGCATGCGCCTGCTCTGCGAGGCATGCTGTATTCGAGTATGGGCTTGAAGCCCCGCCCTTTTTCCACCCATATTTTTCATTGGCTTGTCATTGTCCTTCGTGAACGCTGGCTTCTGATTCGTTAATAGGCGTGTTAGCACCTCCTTAGTACACTTGTCTTCATTTGTAACCTCCCATGAGGACTGGCCCTTTTACTTCTGTTGTTACACAGTATGTCTTATTTAGTCTGTAAGCACTATTTTCTTTGAGTTTCTCCTACTGCAGGCACAACATGCTTTTCCTGCAACAGTCAGCGCGCCATGCACGCTTTCACTTTCCAAGCAGCCCGGGACAGTGGCGGCCGCTTCTCTGAAATGAAATAGGTCTCCTATTTACAAGAGTTTGAGCTATTGGCATTGTAATGACAATGCCTTTTATTTATGCGTTAATTCTCAAAACAGATAAATATAAAGGCATTGTCATTTACAACGCCAATAGCTTAAACTCTCGCAAGTGTGAGACCTATTGCATTGCAAATGCTTGTTGTGTATTACCATGTGTAACAAATAATGGTTTTAATGAAGAACTTTCTGCGATGGGTAGCAAGTGAAGAGCCTTCAAGGCAGAATAGCTGTGTGTGCTTGATTTTAGATTTGAAAGTGACATTGCGGCCTAGTTCTGAATTCTCTAAAATTGTCTCACAGGCGAGAGAGGAATCCTGTAATACAGGTCTTTTGCATAATCGACTTTTAAGAGGATGAGTGATGTTGCGTGGACCGTTTGTGGAAATCCAGGATGTGGCAAATGCAATCGAGTGCCTGATACTGTGCATCCCATATTCAACGGTAGCCAACACTTTAAGATATGATGACACAACTAGAAGACCAACATGATTCACTAATATGCGACTTTTACGCTGAGTCAGCAACTGTCAAAATGTGACCATGTATGCCCTGCGTACCTTATCATACGTAAACATTCATACAAAACCTTCACAAAATTGTTAAGCCTCTTTTCTCAGGTGAGCCTTTTGCTATTGTGCTCATTATACTCCGTACCAATACTTGATTAATATCTGTTTATCTGCGCTGAATAGATATGCCATTTTATACACTACTGCAGTCAGTGTTCTGTATTAATACCTAGTAACGGCAATAAATCCCAAGCTTAAATTGATAGTACCCTGCCTGCGCATAACTGCTCTCTCTGAAAATCTGGCAGTGTCATCAATAACTAATCCGGTACTAATCAGTGCCTGTCCCTATTCAATAGTTTTTTTTAATTTTTTAATTCAGTACCCTTTCCTGTCTTTGGTGAATATACAATAAGAATTGTAAGTTGAGAAGAAGAAAAAACAAAGGTCACTTGAGCAAAACCTATTTGCCCACTTAAAGAACAAATGATTCAGATAAAAACCTGAAGAGGACATTTTGTGCACTATGCGTGCAGATCTAGTTTGGGAAGTTATTTATGTATTCAAATAAATGTTAAGTGGATACGTGTATTTTGAGCTTTCTTGTCTTTGTGCATTTAACCCAGATTGGTGCTAGGTGATAACAGATTAGAAGTGGGAGCTACTGAAATATGTCTGGGCCAGAGGGGTGTTTTAACAATAGCGTGTCTGAGGGGGAAAGAAGTTGAAAAAGAAACATTCATTAGAAAAAAGTTTGAGATTAGAAACTGTAGCATTTTTTTGCTTCAAGTATTTTAATGAATTGTAGAGTATTTGGCTCTTGTCTGGTAATAGATTGTTCGACTGTTACTGCATGTAATGAAGCGTTATTTACAGCTTCTTATTCAACCATGGACAATATAGAAAGCCTGGTTCCCCTCGCTGGGCTGTTGAAGGTTTATTCTGAGAAAGAGAACATAGAATTTATATAACGCAGTTTTTTTTTCAAATGACCACTCTTTCACTTGGAAAGTAACGCCAAGCCGTGAACTCTCCAAGCAACTGATCTAAGTTGTGTAAGCCATCATTGAAATTGCCATGCTTCGTGATATCAGATTCCATTTGAAATGTTCAGCTTGACCATAGACTATGCTGTACACCTCAGTCCCTTTTTCAACTTCAATTGAATCTAGTCACATCACATTGTCCTATAAATAGAGAACACATCCCAGAAACTTTCAGACACTAGTCTAAGTTGATGGCATTAGAATGCCGCCTTTAGAACCCCAGACAACCAGTGCCAAGAAGACTACAATAGGCAGGGACTGTGGACATTTCAAATTGCAATTACTTGACCCATCTTACAATAAAACGCACTTCCAATCAGACCGTAGTTGGAAGGCTGTTGTGGTTTTAGCAGTGCTGTATTAAAAAAAATTCAGAGGAAGTGGTGTACAAACACCTGTCAACTGATAACCCAATTTCTTACACAAACGTGGTACTGCCATTTGTGTATGTTAACTTTTTTAGAGGTACAGTAGGGTTTACATTTTCAATGTTTGACACAGTTTGGCTGTAATCACAAGTTAAAATTGTCATTCATACAAAGTTATTATTTTTTATTTTGGAAAGGCATTCTCAAAGTTATTTATTGTGGGTAAGGACTAATTTCTGCTATGATAAATGAAAAAACGTATTGTGCTGAGTTGTTCTTTATTTGGATTTGTAACATAAAATAAATTTTTAAGGACTCATTGTCTAGTATTCCAAGATTATTTATCAATATTTAACGAGAGCACATGCTTGTATAGTTTAGTTATGATGACATATTTTTGTGATATTGTACTATTGTAAACAGACCAAGCAGTTTGGTTTTTATATATTTTTTTCAATTGGTCTGTAGCACTTGGGTTTTCGTTCCCTAAAGAAAAAAGGGTGACTTTCTCTCACCAGCTTGAGGAGATCCGGGGTTGCACTGAAGAAGCAGTTTTTCTAAGCTTGCCATTCATCTCTTCCACCTAGACTTACTTTGCTGAGGTGGGAGGGTCATGTTAAACAGATTGGCGTTGATCTACATCAGCTAACATGAGATGGGCACACTTGAGAGGCAGGTAACAAAGGCACAAGATTCCTCAGCGGGTATAGACCATTAGTTCTAGCCTATTGTGGAAGCATTCTGATTGGTGGACCCTCCAACGTTTTTCTCTAGATGCTATTTTACGTTATTGTATACACTTGCACAATTTTGTGCATAAGAAAAATGGAACGTTGGGAAGTCTATTGAAGGCAGTAGTGATAGCATGCTAGTAAGGTTCCAGTGTTTGTCTTTTGCTTGTCCATCTTTAATGTAGATCGTTCTGTCTTCAGTGAGTGAAATGTTAAAATGGTATTATAGCTGTTTTGCCTCCAGCTACATCAAATTGATAAATGCCCTATCTCCTGTTATGGGCCCTCGCTTTCAGATCTGCCCTATAACTTTGGAAGAGAGGACTAATTATCACTCTCTAGAAGGACATAATGCTGTATTAATTGCCACCGCACCAATTATAAGCCTGTGTGTTAGGTGAGGTCCTTTATGGTTCAGGAGGTAATTCCTAGTCGTATTGCCTGCAGGTAAGGCAATGAGACCATTCACAGCCTAACCCCCTGGCTGATGGTAAATTCTATTTCTCTATGTACATGATCATTGTGTGAGTATAACATTGTAGAACCTGGGTATACACATGAGAGTTTTGATTTGAAGCCTTGAAAGTGGATTGGTAGCTGTGCCAGAGCAAAAAGTAGATCATGTACATCGGAGCTGCATTCAGCAGGGAGCCTCAGATGGCGTCCTAAGCGGGACGAAATGGTATTCGCCGCCGGTAAAAGAAGCGTCCACATCTGTGCTAAAGTGACATATGTGTCATGTTGGATATATAGTTTGATGTTTTGTCCAGTGTTTTCCGTTCGATGTTATTGTGTGGCTAAGGAACACTGTTCAGACCTTTTTCATGAATACATTTTCTAATATTTTAACAAGTCCCTTTCAAAGATGGCATCAGTGGAATTCTTTAGAAGAAAAACAAACAATTTTTAAAATCTGCCCATCACACACGTCCACAGTGGCGGCTGTCCTGAAATAATTACAAAACCTTTTTAAATGTCACCTCTCATAGTGTGGCAGGAGGGGAAGAAAAAGAATTGCATCAGTGGCTATAGGTTGTTGCTTAAGTCATGTTATTTGGCTACATGCAGACTTCATTCATCATGTCACCACACATTTCTTTCTGTCTGTACTATTTAATTGTAGATATATATAACAGGTCATACATTTCCATAGGCAAACATTTTTTGGGATAGTACACCATTGCACAAAAACACACATCAATACAGACACTTGGCAGGTGTGAATTTATGCATATTAAATTATGAGTGTAAATAACGTGAACCTCATTCTTGACTTTTTGCTAATTAAGGGGTTTCCTTTCAAACTATTGTCCATTAAACATTGTTCCCTGCCTGGGTACTTTCTAGTGTCCTTGGATCTAGTGCATAATTTGTCTATTTAAATCAAGGCACCAGATTATGGCACTGCAGTGCCAAAGCATTTTGCTCTCACGTGGGGACCAAAAGAATTCGACATTTTGATTTTTACGAACAGCCCAGCAACCCGTTTAAGTGGGTGCTACATGTACATCAATATCCATTCGAATTTAATTTCAGTTGACATCACACTGCACAATGTACAAAGATCTAATGCACCCAGAGTCTACACCCTTCCCAACCTCTACCCTCCATCCATCCCCCCATGTTGGTTTCATGGGAGGGGGGGGGGCGGGGCTGTCGTCTGAGGGCTCCGTCATGCTATTTATTAATTATCTCTCCCCAAGTTACTAAGTCTCACTCATCTGAGCATATACAATGTTAAAACAAACTGGGTATTTATGTAAAGAATCTGAGAGTGATGCGTTATCGACACTTAAAGCCTTATTGCATATATAGTGAAATTTTTCATACTACTCATTACATGTTTGATAATCCATAGCTCGTTGTTACCCTCTTTTAGTGAATAAAATAATAAAGGAAATATAAAATAATTGAGTGTTTTTAGTCCTTTTGGTGTTTGTTTCTTTATACAAGTTCCAGTTACATGTCACATGGATTTCTTAAATCTGTCACTATATTGACTCCTGGGGATGTCAGACATGGATGGCAAGGATCAAACCTCCAAATTATTGATTGGTTTGTCTCACAACATATAATCATCACACCAACTTGATCAATGAAATTGTATGGAAGAACTGGCATTTAATTACAAGCATTGGCAAAGCCAATAGATCTCGGCAATGCCCATGCTATTGGCCATGTCAATGTGATTACATTTTAGCCATGTTGTCGAGCAGCACATCTGCTGATCACCTTGGCTGAAAGTCCCTGAAAGCCCAGAATCACAGGATGTTGAGCCGACGCAGAGTCTCTTTGCCCTCCATGTTGAGTTTATTGTCCTGCCCTTCCTTGCACAAAAATCTAGGGGTTTGCCTTAATAATCCCACCACATCTGGGAAAGGAGAACTATCAAAAAAACATGGTGTGGGAACAGATTATAAGCAATTATTTCAATAGAGAAAAAAAACGTAATCCCTATTCATGGGCACCGTAATCCCAAACTGCATATGTTCACACAATTCTAAACTCACACGCCACCTCCAAAACAGGGTATCAAACGCTTTTTATCCTACAAACACATTTTTTCAAAACATACAATATCACATTGAATTAATTACATCTGTTACAAACAACTTTTTCCTTCACACCCTATCATTTTTGCATATTGGTTGCTGCAGAAAACACTAGTCCAAAAGCAATCCACATTAGAGGTAGTCCGATACACACTAGAGGGAAAACCAAGCCCTCAACCAGGATTTTTTATATGCCGTAATGATCAGTTGGACTCCTCCATTTCTGTAGAGTTGACGTGTTTCGGGCCTCATCAGGACAAGGGTAGAAGAAAAAGCACACCGCACGATTTACTTATGCAGGTGACCAAAAGGATTTCTCGGTCGTGGTGAGGCACCGTCACACATTTGTATAATGACTTCAAAAGACTGGAGTCAAGAGGAGCCACAGGACTACCTCTGGAAAAATGGCTACCGCCTAATAACGGGTTATACCTACCGCAACCTTCGTATACGTATCTTGAATGTCCTATTCACTCTGTGTGCCTTGCTCCATGTGATTTCCGCAAAGCACAGTCTTTGCCACAGGCAAAAGCTCAGGGCAGGATAAGGAAAGCGTCCAGTGCGGAACCGTACCATGGAGTGAATCCCGAAACGGAAGTGCAAAAAGCACTATGACGTGTCCTGCTCTGGCCGCATCATAGCGTTTTTTTTCACTGACTTTCAGCCATGCTGAACAGCAGATGTGCTGCTAGACACCTTGGCTAAAAGACATCCACATTGACCAGGCCAATAGCTCGGGCATTGCCGAGATCTACTTGCATTTCCAATGCTTGTTTGGTGTTTGAGGGTCTTGCTGAACAAATGTGGACATTAACAATTGAGGCGTTTTTAAGTGAAGTGAGGATGTGGCGTAACGGCCAGAGCTGGGGAAACGGGTTCGAATCTCTGGGTCGGCTGAACAGTTTGAGATTCCGGGCAAATCACATACACTTCCCTTTAAGTATGACAGTGAATGTGTCGTTGTGTAATGTAACTGGTGAGCACATAAAGCTCTCCAATACCATCAGCTGGTGTTAGCACTATGGCAAGATGGAGGACAGAACAATTGGTCCAAACCGGGTTCGAGTTTCAGAGTCCGCTTAACATCCTTGAATTTGGGCAAATTACGTAATCTCGCCCTGCCTACAGAAATGAAAGTGTCCTTGTGTAAAGTGACTGGTGCTAATGTAAAGTGCTCCAATACCTTCGGGTGGTGTTGGCGCTATATAAAACTGCACAAAAAAAGTAACTGGTGCTAACGTAAAGTGCTCCAATACCTTCAGGTGGCGTTTGGCATTACGTAAAACATGCTCAAAAAATGTAACATACTTATGTAACGCGCTCCGGTATCTTCGGGTGGTGTTGGTACTACATAAAACTGCACAAAACGAACCAATGTGAAAAGCAGAGTCGGGGGAGGACTGGGACTGAGTTCAGCAGGGCAAGCAACGACAGGCGGGAGGTGGACGTGCAACCAACAGCAAATGCGGGCTGCTGTGGGGAGATTGAGGGATATGGCCATAATCACAAAATGTGGAACTGAGGCTAGGGAGGTGATATGGCATCCTCTTGGGAGAGGATGTGGCGTAAGGGCCACAGCTCCCAACTATGGAGCTGGGAAACCGGATTAGATTTTCGGCATCAGCTTAACGTCCTTTATTCTGGGCAAATCACTTAATCTCCCTGTGCCTACAAAAATGAATTTGTCCTTGTGTAAAGGAATTGGTGCTAATGTAGAGCGCTCCAATCCCTTCAGGTTGTGTTGGCAATATATAAAGCTGCACAAAAAAAGTAACTGATACTAATGTAAAGCGCTCCACTACATTCGGTTGGTGTTGGCGCTATATAAAACTACACAAAAAACAAGAAATCAGTGTTGGGCTGGTTTGCAGTAGTGAACATGAGGAAATGCATCCCATCAGCAACCACATCAAAAGGACTACTTTTGCCATGGACACAGTCAGGCAGACCTTGATGACATCAAGGCTGGCTCCTTTGAAGAGAATTCAAGTTAATCAACAATGGTGTGCAGAAACACTTCACCGGTGAATGCGAAAAAAGTAAGTGTCCAGACAGGAGAACTTTGAAGAAATGGAGTCCCACCCTAAGAAATGGGAAGCAACAAGGTGAGACGCGAACAGTTCAATCATTTTGCACAGGAGAAACATGGCTATGCAATTACAGCAGAAGAGACAGGTACTTTAGAAGCTCTATGATAACACATACCTGGTTCACTTGAGGTCTGATTTCCCCCCCCCCCGCTATAAACACCATTGCCAAACAACCACAAATGGTGTAAAAAACAAACACACACACACACACGCCCTAACCCCCTAGTACCCACACATGCGGAAAATAAATAGACTACACATGTGCCAAGTAATAGCAGCCGTGCAGTCATGCTCCATCAGCACGTCACCTATACACGAACAGGATATTATAATACAGGACTTCAATGGGGGTTTACAGGAGTGACTGGGTCAGGGTAGAGGGTGATTTGTGGATGGGCAAGTACGGGAGGTGTGAGGGAGCAAGCAGAGACTGGTGGTAGTAGGTGGGAGAAACGGAAAGCAGCAACAAAGTGAAAAGCAGTGACAGGAAAGGAGGTGATCTGTGGACTGGGCAAGCACCGAGAGGTGCGAGGTAGCAAACATCGGAAGGGAGAAGGTGGGGAAACGAAAAGCAGCAATGAAGGGAAAAGCAGTGACTGGGATGATATCTGGACGGGGCTTGGGCTGGTAGGAAGAAACTGAGCTGATAAAAGCATGAGCACTGTGTAGAGTGCTGAAAAAGAAAGAAAACAAGTCGGTCCTAAATGGTCGTAAAAATGAGAGCAGTGAGATATTTACAAGTACTTGGTCCATGCTTTGGGGGGGAGAGCTAAACTCAAGAAGTGGCATGACCATGCATGCCAGGGACAAATGGTGACAAAGAATATGGGACAGGGTGGAGCAACCAAATGGGAAGCCCACAGATTAAACAGGCGTCTCTTCGAGACATCGCATGCGCTGTCTAGTCAAGACCTAAAAACCCAAGATGCATCAATGGAAGTTCTTTTTTGCTCTTAAAAGAATCAGGAATATTAACAGTTGAGTGGTATGGGCTTGCACATAAAAAAGAAAACAATCCACTACACTATGATCAATTACAGGCCTTCCACCAATCCATGCACAACACGAATGTGGGAACTGCTCAGAATGCCCATTGACATTGGAGGGGTAAAATTAACAAATTAATAGATTGGCCCAAGTTGCCCACCTACAGTTGCAGAATTGTAGAATTTACTAATTAATATGCACATCTTTGCGCTTAAGGCTAATGCAGTATAGAGATACAAGGCACAGGTTTGTGTTAATCTATTTAGCAAGTAAAGACAAAATGTCACTTAAAGCACATAAATCATTACATTTCCATCTACATATCGATATATAAAAGGTTTAAAAAGCACACATTGCCACAGCAGTCCCTGGCACCTAACTAGGCCAATATGCTCCTTGTAACATAACAGAATGCCGTTACTCACACTGAAGCCAGCCTTCAGATAGAGAGAGAAAAAGAGTTTTAATAAAAGCAAAATGTCTTGGTTAACTTAAGGCCTAATTAGGGACCCGATTCTTAAATGAAGTCACAAAAAGGCACCCATGGTATGTGTCTATGCAGTAGTGTAGATTTATGGCTTTCATGAATTCACAATAATTCACAGAAGCGGGCCAGGAAATCTTACTACTAGAAGATATTTGAAAACTGCACTTTAGCATGAGCAAATATGCATGTGTAGATTTGCCCAAGCAAACATCTGTTGAGTGGGGGCGCTAGGTGGCGCATGATCAAGATGGCCACACACCTGTGAGGCTAGTAACACTTGGCGGCACCATCCTTCATTTATCCTGATTACAGCCGGTCTTTCTTCACATAGACGCCTGCCGCCTACTCCCGTAATTCTTCTCCAGCTTCGAGGCAATTTTCAGCGTGATCGGACGCCTCTGGACGACTGGGCGCCCGGCTGAACTGTTGAGCGGAGCGCTGTGCTGCTCGGCGCGGGGGGGCCATCCGGCTGGCGATTCCAGGCGAGGCCCGTGGATCCCACGTGTGGCGCAGGCTGCGGGCGCGGCTGTAACCGGGTGGCGGACGGCCGGGCCTTCCTTTGCCCCGCGTCTCCAGGAGTGCCTTCCGACTTGGATGCCACCATCATAGCTGCGGCGTCGCCCGGTAATCTCGTGGCGGACGGCCGCATTTAAAGGTGTGTGCATTTATGCGGCCTTGCCCCCTGCCCGGACGATTGCCTTCCCACTCTGCGCCCTCAGCAGCTCCTGCTGCACAGAGACTACGGGAATCCACTCTTCTGCTCCCGGAGCCTGGGGCGCAACATTCTCCCTTGCTGGCACTACTTCTGTGGGAATGCGCCCTCATATGCCCGCTACCTGCTGCTTCCTATCACCGCGCTGACACTGAGGCACTGGTCCTGTGAGCCTGCTGGCCTGCGGCGGCCATTACAGGCGGGAGGCACACCTGTTCTGCAAGACGATCCCCCAGCTCATTACTCAGCGGAGCTGGGCTTGCACTCTGGCGCCCTGTCTCGCCTCATAAGGGTCTAGAGGCCCATTTCGACTGCTTGCAGGGCTGCGTCTTTGACTTTCCCCTCTCTTCAGGCTGCCAACACTCTGAGAGGCTCAGACATCTACAACCCTGCGGCCACACTCCTGAATAGCCCCTCGCTCCGCTGACCGTGGGCCCGTTGAGCGCACCCTTGAACCCTGCTGCGGTGCTGGATATAGACTCTTCTTGCTGGGGGTTTGTGTCTGGAGCTCGACCACAAACAAAAACACGCAACTCCGTAAGTGGGGTGGCCTGCGCCGCACCTGGGCGTCCGTTCTGTTGCTGGCCTTGTTGACCGGGCGCGCTGTTTCAAGTCTCGGCAGGAGTACATTTAACGGCAACCGCCCACAACCATCGTAAGATGGGCAGAGCGGATGGTAAACAGGCTAAACTTCCCTTTGAGGCGAGGAAAACCACACAGCGTGCCAGATCGGAGGAGCGAGATCTGCCTGCGGCGGAGCGAGCGCCGTCCCTACACGACACGCAGGACGCAGAGGTGAAGAATCTGCTATTGCCCATGCAGCAAAGTCTCTCTGCCCTCTCCAGTAAAATGGACACTATGAACAGTCGCATGGACTTCATAGTCCAAAAGCAAGATAAGCACGATGAGAAGATCAAAGAGGCAGAACGGCGTATTTCGGACAATGAAGACACCACTATACAGGTGAAGCAGCAGGCCACACAGATGGACAAGCTTCTTAAAGTAATTGCCGCCAAAAATGAGGATTTGGAGGCGCGCAGTAGGCGCAATAACATTCGCGTCGTGGGAATTCTGGAGAGCGCCAACACCGGGCGAATGGAGGACTTCGTTGAGCGTCTCCTGACAACCACATTTGGCGCTGATGCTTTTTCATCACACCTGATCGTGGAGCGTGCGCACCGCTCTCTGGGCCCACGCCCTCCTCCGGGTAGTAACCCGCATCCCATCATAGCTCGCCTCCTTAATTTTCGAGATTGTGATGCTGCCCTGAGGTTGGCCAGGGAGCGCAAGGATTTGCAGTTCGAGGGTGTAGGTTTCACCATATATCCCGACTTCACGGTCGCTGTCCAGGAGGCCCGCCGGAAATTCCTTCCAGCTAAACAGAAGCTACGTAAGGCACAGATCGACTTTGCTCTACTGTATCCTGCCCGCCTGCGCGTCACGTATCAAGGAAAACAGCATTTCTTCATCAATGTACAGCAGGTTGACGACTTCCTTAGGAGCATCAAAAAACACTCTTCACAGCGGGACGATGGTGGTTGCTCTTCCAGAGCTACTTCTCCAACATCGGAGTGAGGAGCTTGTTGCCCCTGCTTCCCTTCACTGCGATACCTGACGTCCTCCTCTTATTCCGGGACGCTATCAGACCGCCTCGGCAGGGCACCTTCTCCGAGTTGTATCTACATTCCTGCGGCCTACTGCCCAGATTACCTACGTCACTGCTCCCGGACGAGTTGCAGCTGTCATACGGGAGTCGGCTAAGTATTCTGAGAGACACTCGTGCATCACTGTGGTAAGGCATGCTTAATGACTATGATATGGACAATGCCAAGTACCCCCCTTCTCCACACTTCTCTCCCTTTGGAGGGCGGTTCCTGCCACTCTTTGGAGAAGGGTGCATATTGTGTGCCTCTGGTTGACCCCCCCCCCCCATGGCGCTCCCCCTAGTTTTTAGGTGTTTTGATTTGGACAAAAATGGGTTGTGAGGGAAGGGAATTGGGTGGGTTCTCCAATACCGGCACATTTAAGGTGCTGATGTGGGAGGGGGTGGGTGGGACTTCGTTGGACTTTTTCTTATTGTTAACACCTGCTCAGCTTCTAAAAATGTGAATACTGGACTTTATTTACACACATATTGCTACACCAATCATCCATCAAACATCAGCTCGAACACATATTCATGGCCCCTACTTCTGAAGTGCAAAAAATAAATTTACTTACGTGGAATGTCAGAGGCCTGGGAGAGCCCCATAAGCGTCGCCAGATTTTAGCGTACCTAGACAGACATCATATACATATTGCTATGATACAAGAGACGCACTTTGACCCACATCGTCCTCCTGCCTTCGCTAGTAAATGGGCGGAACAAAGGGTATTCTCCACATATTCCAGAGGTACTGCTATTCTTGTTAGAAAAAATGTCCCTTTCATACTTGACGGGATGGAACATGATTCTCAGGGGCGGAGTTGCATGGCTTGGGGACAGCTGGGGTCACAATCGGTGACCCTCGTCTGTTATGGTCCCAATGTGGACGACCTTGACTTTTTCACCACCCTTTGGGGGCGCATCCTTAATGTCGGCTCCACGCATATTCTTTGGGGCGGAGATTTTAACACGACCCTCCAGCCCTCTCAGGACAGGTCTAACCCCCTTTCACATCACTACACAAAAACACGAAACCTCTTATCAGACATTCTCACAGACCACTGCCTTCTTGATGCATGGAGACATGTACACCCTGGTGCGTTGGAGGGGACACATCATACTACAATGCATGCGACTTGGGCGTGTTTGGATTATTGGATTGTCTCTCGTGGGGTGGGTCCATGGATCATTGGGGTAGACCATCTGGCCAAGACTTTCTCGGATCATGTGCCGGTTCGTATGACGCTGGTTCTTCCGGACTCACCTTCTTCCCCTAGAAGCTGGAGGCTCCTGCCAGATGCGTTACTAGATTCAGCATTCAGGGCGGAACTCGGTACAGAGATCTCGGAGTTCTTTCACAGAAACATAGGCTTGGTCACACAGATGGGGGTTGTCTGGGAGGCCTTCAAAGTTACCATGTGGGGTTTCTGCATTGCTAAGAGTTTCGGGGTCTTGCGAGACATCCGTAACTACTTACATAGACTTGAAGGCGAGTTGAAACATTTGGAAGGAGGAATGGCTGGTGATACAACCGGGTCTTTACATGCTTTGTTGAGGGATAAATTTACTGACTACAGAGAAACTGCTGAGAGGGAGTTGCGCTTCAGGGGGAAAGATTACACTGCTCGCAAATACGGGGAGGGTGGTCGGCCTGGTAGGGCTCTGGCCATGGAGATCCGTACGCCCTGATTCTCCAACCATGTGTTGGAGATCCAAGATAGCAGTGGCATACGTCATAGAGACAGCCAGAACATTCTTGATGTCTTTATAGCACATTATTCCGACCTGTATAGCACTCGCAGGACGCAACCCCCTGATGTTTCTGCATTCTTGAGTGATATCACTCTTGGCTGGCTTGGCAATAACCAGAGGGAATTTTTGGTAGCACCCCATGGCACTGATGAAATAAAGACAGCGATTATGCAAATGAAATCGGGAAAGGCCCCAGGGCCCGACTGCCTTCCTAGATTTCTACAAAGCATACGCTGAACAGCTAACTCCTATATTGAAGGAGGTCTATGATGAGGCGCAGGAGTGCAAGCTCCTCCCTGAGTCTCTTAGAGAGGTCCTTATTACCTCGCTTCTCAAACCTGGTAAGCCTGCTGATCTGGTTGATTCTTACCGGCCTCTTTCATTGCTGAATAATGACATGAAAATACTCGCCAAGGTTCTGGCTAACAGACTCAGTTTTCTAATGGACAAGTTGGTGCTGCCAGATCAAGCAGGATTCATTCCTGGCAGAGCAACATCGCACAACCTTCATACCCTCTTCTCCATTCTGCGGAATGTTGATCCACAGCTGGCACTGGTGGCGATCTTTTTGGACGCTACTAAGGCATTCGATTCCGTTGAGTGGGATTACCTCTTCATCATACTTCAAAATATGGGCATGCCTAAGTGTTTCTCGTCTTGGATAAGACTACTGTATACTTCCCCCTCTGGCAGGGTTCTGATTAATGGGCATATCTCAGCTCCGTTCGCTATCACGCGAGGCACTCATCAAGGCTGTTCCCTGTCCCCTCTCCTTTTCACGCTTGCGATTGAACCTCTTGCTGCCCGCATCAGGCAACACCATCAAGATAAAGCATTGAGGTGTCGACTACGCCCCATCCTTATTTCCCTATATGCAGATGATGTCACTCTATATGTTAAAGACCCTCAGCAGAACCTTAATCCACTGTTGCGCGAGTTTGTGCGGTTCGGGGGACATTCTGGAATACACATTAACTGGGCAAAATCTCAGATATTTCCGCTTACATCCTCGGTCACAGAATTTCTGCCTGACTTCCCAATTGAATGGTGCGCGTCCGAAGTTAAGTACCTAGGGATATATGTCACTGCGGATCGGGAGGAGCTGATGTGCCTCAATTATGGCAGAGCGTTGGACAGTATAACTAGTAGTGTCACTAGGTGGATTGCGTTCCCACTTTCCTTGGCGGGTCGCACCTCCCTTATTAAAATGGTCATTCTCCCGAAACTCCTCTACCTCTTCTTAAATATACCTTATGATCCCGGTAGAAATTTCTTTTCAGCGCTACGTACTGAATTGATACGCTTGACATGGGGAGGTAAGCGCCCTCGGTTACAATGGGACACACTTGTTAGGCCTTACTCTCAGGGTGGGTTTGTTATTCCTGATATGGAACTCTATTACCTCTGCGCACAGGCTCACTACGCCTATTACTGGTTTAACACACCCAAATATATGCCCCAAGTTGCTACAGAACATTGGCTAGCAGCTCCCATCCCTCTAGAAGGGGCTCTATTAAGCCCAGTCACGCCTCGTGATCCTGCTCCCACGCCAATCACATGCACGGTGCGTGCATGGCAGCGCATCGCCCAGCGTACTCATACACCCATGATGTACTCTCCCCTTCTTCCTCTGTGTTACCACCCTAAGATGCCATTATTACAGGAAGGAATATTTCACAAAACTAAAGCAAAATTTCATATTACCTGTTGGGGGGACCTCTATCTTAATAGCAAGTTTCGCACCTTACAGCAGATGTTTGTTGGGGCGACCTCCTCCTCCATGGACATCTTTTTATACGTCCGACTCAGACAAGGCATAAACGAGCACACTCCCTTGTTTCCTCAAGAGCCGCAGATACTTCCCCCGCTGCACTCCCTGCTGCGCAGTGCTGACGCATCACATGAAGTAGCGACGCTATTCCACAGCCTGTACACTACCCCGACATTGGATCACTGCCCAGCTAGAGCTAAGTGGGTTGCGGATTTAGCTCAAGACATAACTGATAAACAGTGGGGGTACTGCTGCTCACAAACGGAGCGCATCTCGTCTAGCAGTGGGTTACGCATGATACATTATAGGTTTCTGCATCGCACTTACTTATACCCTGCCACACTTTATAAATATAAATTGCGAGACAGCGACAAATGCGATAGATGTGGTGCAGATGGAGCCGACTTTCTCCACCCTGCGTGCAACTGTGGTGCTATACAGACATATTGGCAACAGACCCTACATGCATTGGAACAGATGACATCATTACCATTACCTACTTCTCCATTGTTAGCTCTGCTGGGGTACACGGCAGAAATTAGCGTTGCATCCCGTCGCTTTGTATCCCTTGCTCTATTACTAGCCAAAAGGCGAATAGCATGTCGCTGGGGGCGTGGCAGGGCTCCGAAATTTAAGGAGTGGATCAGGGACATGATCTGGCAAGAACAGTCAATCGCGTATGCCGAACTGCTCCCTCTTACATCCCGCCCCAAAGATATCTGGGACCCCCTTAAGCGATATCATCTTGAGCACCCGATAGCCCCCCAGGCGACGCAGGCAGCTCCACAAGAAACAGAATCACAGGCCCCTATGGCTGCTGACTCACGCCCCTGAGGCGCTTTCCAATCACTCCACCGTTCATGCCTTCATGACCATTGAAATGTATTATTGCTTGTATCTGATGTGTAATCGAATATGCAATTTCTGTATTAGGACACTGCTATGTGTGTGGATTATCTTTTGTTCCTCTTTTCTTTTTCCAAATGTAATCAGCATGTATCGCATTGAACACTATCTGCTGAGATGGGTGTCTGGTAATAAAAAAAAAAAAAAAAAACATCTGTTGAGTGTTTACAAGTTCACTTTTCCTCCAACCACTTTTTTTTCCCCCCAACCTTGGGAGAGGTTTTACTTCTGTCCTTGTCAGGAGTACATTTCCAACGTTTCTCAATATGGGGAAAGATTAGAGAGGAGCTGGTGAAAACACCAAATTATTAGGTTTGTACAGAGTCAAAAGCACATTCCACGCCTGGAACTATTGCTCAACACTACCTCCAGCCACAGTATGTAGATCTGTGAAAAGGTGGCAAAATAAGGGAATTGCTAGAATTCAAACCCTATTATAATATTATCCCTCGCATAATCAGAGGCTATTATCCAAGCTCTTTTATAATGAGATTGCTGCCATAATTTGTAGATGCGCTCTGTGGATTTCTTTACAGGACAAGTAAATTAATGAAGCAACCCGTCCCATAGACAAATAGATATTTTATTAAATTCCACACCCCTGAAGAAGGGTTGTCTAATGTGTACTTTTGGAAGTATTCGCTGCCAGCTGTGCGGAATAATGACGGTTAGATAGTTGTTTACGTTTCTTAACATAGCTCCAAACTAGTTTCCTACTAAGTTAATCCAATTTCTTATTTCTATAACAGCATTATTATAATGACACTGCTAATTCTTGTTGTAAACATCACTGAAGTACATTAATGATTTGTATCATTAACTAGCCTGTTAGTGTCAGAACATTATGAAATAACTCCTTTACTGGGTATCCAATATTTAACTGGCTTGCATTGGGTCCCCCATATCTAATAACTATGTGGAAACCACATCTGTTAGTGGTGTGAAAGTGTAATGAGAAACTAGTTCCCCCTGGTTGGTTGGGTTAACTCTTCCTTTCAAATTGGCCATGGAAGCTCTTGATAGTTGCTTGACTGTGGTGCAAATGAGTGCATGGAAAGTTTGTGTGCTCTTTTGGAGCAGAGATTTGAGTCTTCATATCCTGAATTCAGTGGGTGGACATGAGCCATTGTTTTTACAGGTGAGTTCTGGGCCTAAATCCCACTCTGTGCTGCTTCATAGTGGCGTTTATATGCACATAGCAAATTCAGTCATCGACAGCTCTCGCTAGACCGGGGTATTCTCCTACATTGTCCCGAACTGTGCATGTTCGCATGTGGTTGGTGCATCTTTGGTTTCAACTAGTAACAGATGTGTATTTATCTCTGAATACACATGCATGCTATCAGTTTTTATTTTAGTTTGTGTGACCCACACTCACTAAATTGTTTTTTTCTTAATGCAAATTGTAAAATTCTCGTTTTCGATAAATCAGTTGCTTGGCTTCTTGTTCTGGGTTTTTTTTTTTTTTTTTTTTTTTTTTTAGACCACACAAGCTGCTATGAGGCTGTTTTACTCACTGTCAAGGTTAATCATTTTTTTATGTGAAAAGATGTGTTGCGTATTGGAGGGTACGTTGATAATGACCGATGCTGTACATTGAATATTGGGTTCTTTTATTTAAGTGATGGGCTAGCCAAGACAGGGTTCCTGGTGTACAGCAGCAAGTTATCAACATAATGAGATCTCAAATGTTGGATCCCTGACTAATTTAGGCCATTGTCCAAGCCCCATCTTCTTACATAGACTAGTGGTTCCATGGCTGGGTAAAATTGTACAGGCCATTCTGTGAGTCATTGTCTGATTACCCTTTTCACTATTTGAATTTAGTTTATAAGTTAATAGTCAGCAACAGTGTTTGTGTAGGAGTGTGTTAATACAATGTTTGTCATAAATTTAATGTTACACGTCAGCAGATCTAGCATACTACATGCTAGAGTTCCATAGACTGCCATACTGAGGGAGAAGCAGTTTTTCAAGCAGTAACTAGTCTGCATTTAGTAAATGTTTTTTTATCCCCTTCATATAGCAGATATCAGTATGAAATGTTAATTCTAAAAGTAACATTTCACATGTGATGCTTACAGGAATATTTTTGAAATTCTTTATGGTCAATACAGACCATAAGTTGATGTTAGAGCATCTTCAAAATCTGTTTTCAAGATTAATTATGTGTTCTCCAGTGAACTCCTGCATCCATGGATCCCAGTCGATGAAAATCCTAATGGAATCAGAGTCAACACTTATGCAAAGGAACCTACATTGGTTATGAATAGTGTGCCACATGTTTGCTATAGGGTCATGCAAGCTATGATCAGGTAGATTCATTAGTGGCTGGGATTTTCTTTCTGTCCCCGTCCTGATGCAACCATGTTGAGGGGTGCAGCTGGGAGATCAAGAGGGAGACCCGCTGCATTGGGTGGAGACTTAGTTAACCCAGTGATCAAACAGGAGAGAGCACAGTGGGGGATCTGGGGCACTGCAGGGCTCCCTTTCAGAGCCTGTGCCGAGGTCCTTGCTCGAAATGAAAGCGCAATATATTGTCTGAGAGCGGAAATGGCAATCTGGCTCGCTCCCCTACTCAAAACCCTGGGTGGACCCTGAAATAGGACATCCTTCATCCGTTTTAGAAATACTGAACTGGTTTCATGCTTAATACACCTACTTTCTCTTCGGTTACTGTGCAAGAGGCTTATGTGAGCCCCACAAGCAAGGTGGAGAGGAAAGATTCAAGGCTAATTTAAATGAGATTTCACACTTTATTTTTATTTGGCAACGCATATTTTTATTTACTTTTTTTACCATCTTAAAGGCATTTGCTGTAAAGATCTTGCCTAGTTGAGCAGACATCGAAAAATAAACGAAGAGGTAGCTTTCCTGACCCGGTGGAGAACACAGACTGTGTTATTCCTGCTTAACTCAATAAACAGGAAAGCCCACCAGTTAAGAGATAGAAAAAAGACATCTTAATGCATACATGCCACAATACACCAAGAAAGAAGCGATAGCTGTGAATCAAATCTAGGCCGGTCATGTTCGGGTTGGAGTCAGGATTTCTTACACACTTTTCACTCCCACCACCGTAACACCTCAACCGATTTACTACCTAAACATGGTCTGGCTACCCATAACAACTCTTCTGATTTATTAGATGGTTAGACCAACTAATTTTTCTATGACCATAGAAGTTCAGTTGAAGATAACCCTTAAAACTTAAATTCAAACTTAAAAACCCTCTTCTCTAAACCTGCCATTCTGCTACGGAAATTAAGCCTCATAGTGACGCACCAAACTCTCTAGACCCAAGAGAACCTCTTTGTTCCTTTCTTTTCTCTCGCTCTCTCTCGCTTCTCCCCCCCCTCTTTCTGAGGACCTATAATTCGGTGTCTCGCACAACATTCAAGATGTTGGTTCTAATAATTCTACCATTGAAGGAATAAGTCGCAAATATACCACAACACAAGAGGCTGCAACCTGAGCAACTGTAGAGACATTCCTTCTTTAACTCCGTCCAGTCGTCTCTCAAATGTCCTTACAACTGTAGATTCGCTGGTGAATGTAGTCCGGATATCTCAGTACAGAGCGCCAACAAAAAACAAGCATTGGCATAGCCAATAGGTCTCGCCTTTGGGACCTTATGTGTTTAGCCAGAACTTTTGGCTATGTTGTAGAGCATTGTGGCTGCTGTGCATCAAGTTGAAAAGTTATAATAAAGTGTTAAGCATTTTTGTTACCTTTATAGAAACTAAGACGACATTATATACAACTGAACTACCTGATTAAAAAAAGATTTTAACAAAAAAAATGTCTTCTAGTTTTTTTGTACTTGCACTGCTGGCAACTTCTTTCTGCCTGTTCTCATGCTTGTTTGTTTATAATTGTTTTTGTTATGGGGGAGCGGGACATAAATAACAGGGGAGTGGAGGTTGGAAAACAGTAATTTAATTAGAACACGAGCAGCGGACGGACACTAGGGGAGAATCAACAGATGCCAGATTCCGAGGGCAGACTGACGTGATGTTTAGGTGAGGCTTAGGTGGTGCGCTGATGCAAAATGGTGGTGGTGAGTGATGTTTGGTGCTCAGGTGGTGCCACTATATGGTGTGGATTGAAGGTACGTTGTGGATTGTGGAGTTGAAATATGTTTGGTGTGTAATTATGTGGTGGGTATTGGAAATGTGTGGAGTTGAATTGTGTGGCCTGGAACTGTGGTGTTGAGTGAAATTATGCTTAGTGAAATTGTGTCATGGTGTGGAGTGCATTTGTTGATTGGTGGTATGTGGCATAGAGTGCATTTAAGTGGAGTGTATTTATGTTGCATTGAGTAGAGTGCAATTATGTGGCGTGTAATTATGTGGCACTGAGTGGTATGTGTAGTGTATTTATGTTGCATTGAGTAGGGTGTAATGTGGCGTGTAATTATGTGGTACTGAGTGGTATGTGGAGTGTACTTATGTTGCATTAAGTAGAGTGTAATTATGTGACGTGTAATTATGTGGTACTGAGTGGTATTATATGGAGTGTATTTATGTTGCATTGAGTAGAGTGTAATTATGTGGCGTGTAAATATGTGGCACTGAGTGGTATGTAGAGTGTATGTTGCATTCAGTAGAGTGTAATTATGTGGCACTGAGTGGTATTATTTGGTGTATGTTGCATTGAGTGCAGTAATTGTGGCGTGTAATTATGTGGCACTGAGTGGTATTCTGTGGAGTGTATTTATGTTGCATTGAGTAGAGTGTAATTATGTGGCGTGTAATTATGTGGCACTGAGTGGTATTATGTGGTGTATTTATGTTGCATTGAGTAGTGTAATTATGTGGTACTGAGTGGTATGTGGGGTGTATTTATGTTGCATGTAAGAGTGTAATTATGTGGCTTCTAATTATGTGGCACAGTGTTATGTGGAGTGTATTTATGTTGTATTGAATAGAGTGTAATTATGTGACGTGGTAATATGTGGAGTGTATTTATGTTGCATTGAGTAGTGTAATTATGTGGCTTGTAATTATGTGGTACTGAGTGGTATGTGGGGTGTATTTGTTGCATTGAGTAGAGTGTAATTATGTGGCGTGTAACTGTCACACTGAGTGGTATTATGTGGAGTGTATTTATGTTGCATGGAGTAGAGTGTAATTATGTGGCACTGTGTGGTATTTGGAGTGTATTTATGTTGCATTGAGTAGTGTAAGTGTGGCGTGTAATTATATGGCACTGAGTGGTATTATGTGGAGTGTATTTATGTTGCATTGAGTAGTGTAATTATGTGGCACTGAGTGGTATTTGGAGTGTATGTTGCATTGAGTGCAGTGTAATTATGTAGCATATAATTATGTGGCACTGAGTGGTATTGTGTGGTGTATGTTGCATTCAGTGATTCATACACAATCAAGCATGCCGAACCCCAGAACCAGCCAGACTGCAGCATTAAGCACTCTTCCAACACGTGCAGCATCTTGTCAAACACACCAGTACAGAGGCTATTTACATGCTCTAACCCAGACTCCAGAAACGCACTGGATGCCATAATACTTCCACTGAGTATAAGGTGTTTCAGAAGCTTCAAGGGAAGAAAGTTATTTGGAAGATCATTAATCTGGTACACCGGTGTTAGATTGGCATCCGGCATTATGCCTTTATCTCATGCCACTTGGGCATGTTGTGGGTACATTTCCATAGTGGTCAGCCTATTATGATGGAGCACTTACTAACACATGGGTTTTGTTGCAGTTCAAAATAAACATTCAATCGAGGAGCTTGTCTGCCATGAACGTCTGTGAAAGGAATGAGATGCACACGTTAATGTCCCCTCTAGTAATACCTAAGTGAGTTGGGACTGCAGTAACAGTCTCCTTTCGTAATCCTGGACCAGGGCTTAACGTTCCGAAGCCAGTTCCCTGTTAAGCAGGAAAAACGAAGAAGGAAACTCTCACACTAGTCCTGACACGAACTGTGTCTTAGCTTTATGTCCCCAGTCACGGCACAACATTAAGCTAAAGAATCTAGCAATATGTTAGCTTATTAATTGAAAAATAATATTGATTCGTTTTAATTAAATTCATGGAGTAACCAAGTAAAATTCAAATACAAAAATAAATGCAGCAGCACCAGATCAAATCGTTCCACTCCTGTTCAGAAAAGAGCCATTTATCCTCACCAACGCGTGAATCCATTTAGCAGACCCTGACACTTAAAAAATTGATTTGAGTATTAATGGAAAATACGCCTTGAACAAGATGAGGCACAAAATCTATACTTTTGCACATACAAACTGCACAGTTTCTAGCAACAAAAAACTGCTTCCACCGGCTCTGGGATATTATGTACATACATCTTCAAAAATCTATAAAATAGAAAACATTAAAGCAGTTCACAGAATCCCCGGAGGAGGGATGCTGTGAAGCGTGCAGCCAACCACAAAAGCGCGAAATGTGAGAGCACAGTTACAAACTTCTCGCCCGTGCTTCTAAAGTCACAGATGAGCTATTCCAGCCACCAGACGTGCAACAGGATGCATCTCCAGACCCGTATAGACTTTATTTTTCCAAGCAGAGTGATCCTAACATCTTGTCACTGAGGGCGTCAAAGACTTACTGCTTGTTACGGTGACAATAATTAAGCGGGAAGTGCATTACATGTCACAAGCACTTGGAGTTAATCAGTAAAAATGCATACATTTTAATTTGGTATTTTACCCTCTTGCTGTTAGCAAAGTGAATGAATATATTTCTGCTTGGCAGTCCTTGGCTTCAGGCTGCCTAGAGCCCATTACAATAACAAGCGCGGCCGCGAAAGGGAATGCGAGGTATGCAGCTGGCACCCGGCCGCGCTGCTGCTCGCTCCCGAGCACCCTAGGCCAGGGGACAGAAGGAGGGACATGCACCCGCCTTGGGCCAATTGCGTGCTGTCTTTCTTAGAAAGACGCACGCAAAGGCCAATAGCGGGTGAGCCAAAAAAGAAACACACGCATGATGTGTGGTCCCAGTTTAAAGCCCTTACAAAAAGCCTCTCAGAGCAGCGCATGCGCGCTGGCTCAGGCGACACCTAACTAGACAACCTATTTCTTACTCAGACCTGCCTTAATGAGACCTTACAGCCATTCTTTGACCTACTCATGCAGCCAAAACACGAAGTCATTCAGCTTGACTGCCTTGGGAAATCGAATAGCGGTGTGACTATTATCCACAAACACTTCAAAGAAAGTAATTCTTCCAATACTTTTTCAGCAAAAGAAATACATTAAATAACACGTCTTCGTTTCTACACCGCAACATTCTTGGTTAACCTACTGCTGTCGCCACACATGGAAAACTATTAACCTCTAGTTGTCCATGAGTTGATTGTGGCAGGTCCTCTTACCTGTTTGAACTGTACCTTGAGGTAATCAAGTCTCCTCTTCTAAGCTAATAAGGGAGAAAGGAAAAAACCCAAACTCTGAATGGAAGAATACAAAGATATCAACCTAGGGTCTCTCTCTGACAAAGCTTCTTCAACAGTTTTACACATTCAAACCACTTTATGGGTTTCTGGTATGGCAGAGCAGTGCTCAGAGAAAGTTTCGCCATTTAAGAGTCTCTAAAAAATAACAATCCAAAAGATGTTTCTCTGAGAAACGGATTATAGAGAGACAAGCAATTGGACCCATGGAGTGAATCGGCCCACTAAATACGTTGGTGGGCACCCTCCATAAACTTTAATCTCTGAGAAAAAAGTACAAAAATAACTAATCTTTTTGGCCAAAGCTTTATTTATTTATTTGTCTGGACCTGTTTAATCTGGTTAAACAAAAAAACATTTCAGTGACTCTCTTCACGTTGAACAATAACGCCTGAGGTAATTTTGAATTCCGTGACCGAGTCTTCCCCCTAAAATCACTGATTCCCACACTGAAGTCCAGGTCCACTTCATAATCTGAACTTTGCAATATCCTTGTAAATTTAAGACTTTTGATTCACTTCTCTGACCCAATTCCAGAATCTCAGCAAAGAAATCAGCAAGTCCATCACACCATTTTGGATCAACGTTAACACATTCTTTTTCATAGGGATCTGAGAAAACGCATTTTATTATTTTGATCATCAGTTCTTCCATTTTGTATTTTCCAAGATGTTGAATCGCGAACGTTGGTGCCTTTCTACTATTTGTTTCAAGTCAGCACAAACCGACTTGCTTTACGCGTCTCTTTACACACCTGGTGTTGACATACCTGCTCTTTGGCATCTGAGGCTTATCCGTGATCCACTTGCAATGTTTATACTTGATTGTTCGATTGTCTGTCAATGTATGAGAAGGAACCAGCAATGTCCACTGATAATGTTTATACTCTGTTGTTAAATTGTCTGTCAGGATAAGAGACTTAGATCACTTGCGTATCCTTGTTACCTAATCAGGTATTGCTCCTTCTGTAAATATTTTGCTCATCTCCAGCTCGTGCCACATGCATAAATAAACTTGCAGATCTCTATAGGATGTCCACTCCTTTCATAGCTACCCTAGAGCTGTAGATATGTGCACCGCGCTCCAATAATAAATGATACTTTGCAGACCTCCGACTACTGGCCTCTTTGTTTGTAAAGTGGAGACTAAAGGAATCCGATTTCCACAGATCCATCCCAGAGACAACAAAGTAGGCCAAGCCACTCCACTTCTGTAAAATAATGTATGGTGACCCGAAATATATGCATAACTATTATACTTCTTTTTCATGGCTAAATAGAAAGGTGTGCTGAATAACTACTCCAAATATCCTTACTGAAACCAAACTTCTTAGCAAATTCCAGGGCGGGTTGCAGTGCTGAGAACTGAATGCTTCTGGTTGTTGATGACACAGTCATCTTCCATTTGTTATGTGGACTCTGTTCCTTCTCACCCTCCTTGATATCTGCAACTGTTGACAAGGTTTAAACTCAACCATCTGAAGATCCTTGAAGATAGACTTTCATAGATACTTTACAGAGGTAGTTCACTTCTTTCCTTGATAAGCGCTGTTGTTTCCAGCACCTGCTCCAACCTTTCACTGTTATGGGGTGTTCCTCAAGATTCCATAGTGTTGCCAACCCTCTTTAACCTATACATGGACTCCTTTGGTTCTGTAATATCAAACTAATATAGCTTACCACTTCTGTGACAAGCAGCTTTACTTAAAAAGATAACCTCCTCTTAAGACATTGCCTCCCTAGCATATAACCTGCAAAAGGTGCATTTGTGGAGTACTCTGCTGTAAAATGAAACCCCACAAAAATCATAGTTCGCCTTCAGATACTCTGCTCCACTTCGATCATAGTTGAACGCTCTCAGCATCTTAGATTGTCACTTTTCCATCGTTTATTGCGTTACATCATTAGAGTTCACACTAGACAAAAATCTCATTGACCAACTTGCATTAATTCCTTCGTGAAAACAGCGAATTTCCAAAGCAGACCATTATGTGGCATCTAACGGTTCTTCATTGAAGAAGGCTCTAAGCAAGTGGGTCGTTCTCTTGTACTCTCAAGTTGAGACTATAGAAACACTATGCTAATGGGGATCACCAAGTTACATTTTGCTCTTTTGAAAGCTGTAGACTGTGCTGCATCCAGACTGGTCTCTGGTACTGAATTGAATTACTCCTAACTTGACCTCTTTGAATTAGTTGCCGATTGAAGCTAGAAGCTCTGTCAAATTTGCCTGTATCATCCAAAACTCTTCGGCCTGACACTTCTAAAAATCAAACAAGTGCACTTTCTGTTCCATGTGGATTGAAACTTTGCACCTCAGGCAGCCCGCTTACAGTACATGATATGCAATGAAGCTTTTGAGCTGTATCCTGCCTGCTTGCTATTGGAATGCATATCGCTTATGAAGTCCTCAAAACTGGGGGAAAAAAATTACTTAAACAGACCTTCCTCACTTGGCCCTCTTCGCTGCAAGCTCCACTGTTGAAAAATTGAATTGCTATGTTTGGACTTCATGAAACAGGATCTAGCAGTCCTCTCGGAAATCTAAAACCATGTCAATGAAAGCATGATTTATGTTCTCCTGTATGTCCGTTCTACTGTCAAATATGTATCTCTGAGCTGTACTTTTTCCAATTGTATTTTTTTTATTAACTTGCTACACGCAATATCAGATGTTCTCCTTTATATTGAGTTAGTTGTGCATATATGAACATAGCCTTTGATGGGGTTATTGTTCTCTGCGTGAACCTGTATGCGAGTTTCTCCCTAGTTTTGCATTTTGCTTTGGTCTCCGTATACCCGAGCATGCACGGTGAGAGCCTCTCTGATAAGTGCTATAACTTGCTGTGCCCCAGATAGCTGTGCCTTTTATAGAGTATGGGACTAATGTCCCCTCACAGGATTATAAGGTGGTGGCAGTGTGAATTGTTTTTTAAAAATATTTTTTTATTAACAGTAAGCAAATTAGGATCATCATATATACATTGTTTAAAAACGCCGGTAACGGCTGCGGAGCGTAATGGCGGCCAGATAGACTAGCTCCGTAGTAAACCCGACCGTCTTCCGCAAATCCGACTCACTGATCCGTTGCCCACACGGCAGAGGGGCCACCGGAACCACCACTGAGGCTGAAGAGCCGAAAAACGACTCTGTAATACCCCAGAAAAGCAGAGAAATCGACAATCTATGCTGTGGCCTATCTGGGTTCTGGAGCCAGGGGCTGTAGCTCGGAGGAGCTTGGCGGGGCAAATCGGCTGATCCGGCTCCTCGCCAGCGCGAGGACGTGGTCGTGGCCTCTGTCGGGCCTACGGCGGGACAAAGAACGACAGTGTCCCAAAGAAGCTGATGCATGCGCCCTAACCAAGATCACCCGTGAACGATTGGGCGGTGATCCCGCTGAGGCCGTGAGAGAGGCCCGTAGGGAGTGTGGCAGAGAGAAGCGCCAGCAGAGATCTCGCCTGGCGTCTCCGGCCCTCTGGTCTCCAGAGTACTGGAGGACAGGCTGACTTGGTGGAACTGAGGTAGATTGCACCCTTTGTGCAGGGCAATGGGTTAACAATAGACATAAAACGCAGGGTCTTGCGCGGCAGAATACCCTGTCCCGGCTTAGCCCGTCAGCCTTCCTGTGGACAAGAGCTGTTACGGCGGCCTGGGACCAACACTGACTGCATGTCTGGAAACGTTTGTGGAGGGCTGAGGCCCTGGCTGAAGACTCTAGCTGAGTGCGTGACCAGTGAGGACCAGGCATATCACTGCCATTGCCACAGTCGGACGGGGCCCGAGAGGCACATTGGATATAAACACCACGAATCACATACCCGCAGTGGCCTCGTAAGACTCCCCCCCCCCAGCAAGGGGAGGGGGAAAAACTTTATTGAAACCACGAGGCAAGGGAGGGCGCGGATAAACAGACGTGCCTCTGAAGGGGGAGAGGCCCGGAGTGGGAGACAAGGGCTGGTCCTGGCTGAGCGGGGAGAAAATGTCGGGAGCCAAAGGCCTGAAAGTGTTGCAGCAGACAAAGCTAGACAAATATGCGTTGCAGAAGCAAACTGATCCTGAACACAGTGATAAAGGAAAAAGGATGACCGGCTCAGAAGGGGAGCTTCAGAACCCAACATTAAAGGATGTTGTGGACGCCATCTCAGGAGTGCGTTCATCCCTAGAACAAAGGATGGACACTATCACGTCTGAAGTGACGCTGATCAGGGCTGACCTGACCAAAATTGGGGAGAAGGTGAAAAAATTTGCAGAGGATAAGTTAGATGACCATGAAGGTCACACCAGAAGAAATAACATAAGGATAATTGGCCTGCCGGAGAGGGCGGAGGGCCGTGCCGCCGACCTTTTTGTGGAGGAACTCATACTTAAGCATCTTCAGCCTAAGGGGTTGTCAAAAAATTTGTGGTAGAAAGGACGCATAGAGTCCCTGGGGGACGACCGAAACCTGGAGCACCTCCCCGTCCAATGTTGGCGAGACTTTTAAACTTCAGAGACAGAGACGTTATACTACACACTTCGCGAGTGCTCCCCCCCACCCCCCGAGGTACGAGAACTTTCCAGATTTCACCTTAAATGTACAGCGCCAACGTCTGTCATTTCTGGAGGTGAAAAAGAGGCTTCGAGACAAAGGGCTTAAGTATGCTGTGCTATTCCCGGCTCGGCGTCGAAGCTGAGGGCAAGGTCTGTTTTTTTTTTTTATACCCCTGAGGCGGCTGCAGACTGGCTGGAGGGCTAGAGAGCGGCAAAAGGACCATAATGCTCGCTGAGTGGCGGACCTGGCCAGTTCGACTGATGGCTTAGTTTGGAAGGGGCATGGCGCCAGAGACCAACTCTGAACGCTTAACCAAGCAACGATTCGGATTTGAAGCACTGGCAGAACTTATAGGTCGGACAATGGTGTGGCTAATAGAGTTGAATGTTTCAGGTATCCTCATGGGTATTATGTGGGCTCCTCTAACAGGGCACAATGTCTTCGGGTTTGGGAGGGGGTTGGGAAGACGGAGCTTTCACCCCCCACTATATTCTACTTTTAGTTCAAGTTTGGGCGACAGGCACTCTGCATAGTTTGATTCATGGGCAGTTTTAGGCCCGGAGTGCAGGGGAGCAGGGAGGTGGGGTAGTTGGGTTGGGGTTGGGTTATTTCATGTTTTCTTAGAGAGAGCGACATTGAATATTGCTAGACAAGAGATGGGATGCGTAATCTATGATCACACGAATGGGGACACACTGGGATAAGAACTTTAAGCTCCTAAGTTGGAATGTAAATGGACTCTGGACAAATTAAAACGTAGTATCGTATTACAATACGTTAAGCGACACGCCCCGGATGTGGTGCTCCTTCAGGAGACGCACTTAGTAGGCAATTCCTGTAAAGCCATGAGTAGATGGGGCTCCCGATTGGTGGCTCACACTGGTTTTACCACGGGCTCCAGGGGAGTGGGCATCATGTTAAAAAAAATTCCTTTCCGCTGTCAATTCAACACACCTCGACTGACGGGATGGGTAGATATGCAGCAATTTCAGGACAGTGGGAGGGAAAGCCACTTACGTTAGCATCAGTGTATGTCCCGCCGGGGTTGCAGGGCCAATCCTTCCAGGACCTAGGTAAAAATCACGCTGTCATTCCCCGAAAGCTACCTGGTCGTGGGAGGCGATTTTAATTCCGTGGTATCTGGCTCCCTTGACCAGTGTCCTCCCCGTAATATAAGCCCCTCACATAGATGGCTCCCAGATTTTCTAGACGCATTGGGCCTCGTAGACACGTGGAGAGCGTATCACCCGGAAAGCATCCAACATACTTTCCATTCTGGGGCACACAATAGTTTCTCGCATAGACTACCTTCTCACCCCGGCGTCCCAAGTAGGAAATATTAGGGAAATTAGACATCTCGCTCGAGGCATATCTGATCATTCCCCATTATGGGCAGAGGTGGTCATGAGTGAGAAAAGGGTGGGGAGAATAGCACCTATTAACTCCTGGTACTTCCGGAACCCCGTGGTAAAAGACAAACTGGTAACTGCTATTGAAAATTACTTACTCAAAAATAGGGAGTCAGTGCGGTCATCCCAAACCCTGTGGGAAGCCTTTAAAACTGTAGTGAGAGGTCAAGCACTTTCACTTGTAGCCGGGGTGCGGAAAGAAAAGTCAAAAGACCTAACTCGCTTAGAAGATGAAATCCTCCTCATGGAGGAAGAAAACGAGGGACCAGGGACACCAGATAGACTCCATGCCTTGAAGATTAAAAGAGATGAATATAAATCCATTGCAACTGACATGGCAAAATCATTGAGCATAGACAAAGAGGGTAGGCTGTATGACCTGGGGGATAAGGCCGGAAAGTTACTGGCATGGCTGGATAAAAAGGAGCTGGCGAGCAGACTGGTCCCAGAACTACTGAAGGGGTCAGGAGAAGCAATAGTGGATCCGCAAGAGATCGCTAACGAGTTTGCAGATTACTATCGCTCTATTTATCGAGCGGGTTCTTCTTCCACAGAAGAGGACTCGCAAGCCCTGCTCTCGGACATAAAGCTCCCTGCCCTGGCCACAGATGAAAGAGACATGCTAGATAGTGACTTTACTAACGACGAAGTCGCCCAAGCAATTAGGAACCTCCAGTCAGGTAAAGCTCTGGGCCCCAACGGGGTGCCGATCGAGCTCTACAAGCTGAAGCCGGATATAATTGCTCTGCACTTGCGGGCCATGTTTACAGAAAGCTGTGAATCGGGATTGGTCCCTCAAGATCAAAGGGTTCCACATTGGTCACTATACACAAAGCGGGCAAACCCAGAAATGCATGCTCGTCTTATAGGCCCATCTCCTTTTTAAATGCTGAGCCAAAAATACTCGCAAAACTACTAGCCGGTTGTCTGGTTCAAGTGATAGGCAAGCTAGTGCACCCAGATCAGTCTGGCTTCATACCTCACCGAAGAACTGAACTTGAGGAGACCTCATGGCGTGCTGGGGCGCCAGGCCACGATCCAAGAAGCAGCAATCGTGGTTTCGCTAGATGCCACAATGGCCTTCGACACCATAGAGTGGCCATATCTGTTTGCAGTCCTGGCTAAGATGGGATTCGGGCCCAACTTCATCGGGTAGGTGCGCCTTTTGTACGCAGAGCCCTTAGCGCAAGTGGTCGTCAACAATAAGAAATCGGGAGTATTCGCGCTGAGCCGTGGGACTCGACAGGGTTGTCCACTGTCCCCCCTTACTTTTTGCTTTTACCCTGGAGCCATTGGCAGCGTGGATTCGTAGAGACCCAGTAATCCGGGGACTGAAGTGGGCTGAAACAGGAGAAGACCGCATTTCTCTTTATGCGGACGACATCCCCCAAGACATCGATCCACAGAGTACTTAACATATTCACCAACTTTGGGAAATACTCTGGGTACACAATTAACTGGAGCAAATCCATAATGTATGTCCACAGTGGCGAGCCGCCTCCCCTATCAGAGGGTGTCCTATGCAAGAAGCGAAAGAGGGCTTCCAATATTTGGGAATTTTTATCACCATAGACCCCAAAACTAGCTATGAACGCAACCTGCTCCCCCCGCTGCAGAGATTGAAGCGAGATGTGGCCAATTGGAAGACTCTCCCACTCTCATTGTTGGGAAGGGCTGCTCTGTTCAAAATTATGTCACTGCCACGCTTTCTCTGCTTCAAAATTTCCCAGATCCGGTCCCGGCGAAATATTTCAAAGAGGTAGAGAGTCTCCAGAGGGAACTGCTCTGGGATGGTCACCCTCGTATAGCCTTTCCAAAACTAGTCTTGAGTTGGTATGACGGGGGGATAGGACTACCTGACATTAGGAAGTACTATTGGGCGGCCCACCTGGCAGCTATAAATCCGTGCACGTACCATCACTGGGATGACCCAGGTTACAAGATGGATAAATGGTTGCTACCGGGGGGTAACTATAACATGGCCCTTTACTCTAAGCCCAAGAAATTTCCCCTAACGGGACCGACCAGGCATTCGGTACACGTGTGGCACGCAGTTAACAGAAGCCTGGGGTGGGAACTGAAGCTCACGCTTGCTACGCCTCTGTGGGACTCGTAGCAATTGGGTACCCTGAAAAGGTCGAAGGGGTTTGATAAGTGGGATTTGATTGGGATCACGAAAATAGGCGACCTATGGCAGATGAGAGAAATGATCCCATTCGCCGCCCTGCAACAAGAATACGATCTGGCTAACACAGAATACTTTAGATACTTGCAGGTGAGACATGCACTAACATCGCAGTTGCAAAAGGGAATGTCTCCCCCAGAGTCCTCACCGTTGGAGAATAGGTTGCTCGATGGGTACCTGCAAACGAAAGCGGTGTCCCTGACATATAAGAAATTGGTTAATAAAGCACCAGATCCCCCTCAAACTGATCCGGGAGCACTGGGGGAGAGGTGGGTTGGAACTTGACGGTGAAGAGTGGCAAGAGGCATTGGCCTCCCCACGAGAAGTAGCAATCTCCTCCAGGCTGCGACTGGTCCAATTGAAGATCCTCCATAGAATTTACATCACGGGGTCTCGGCTTGTCAGCATGGGCAGGGCAGATGAAGGCATGTGCAGAAGGCAATGTGGTCAGGCTGGTACGTTTATGCATATCTTGTGGGAATGCGTGTACATCCAGAGATATTGGAAGGGGGTGCATAACTGTTTTGGGGAGGTCCTTGGACTAGTGATGGGAATTGAGGCTAAAAGATGTCTTTTGAATGTTTGTGAACCAACCGATTTAAGCAGAAAAGACCAAATATGGGTTACACTGGGCCTGATGGTAGCGAAGAGGAACCTGGCTCGGCTGTGGGGGGCGGGGACACCGCCCAAAGTGGAGGCGTGGAAAGCTGATATGGACTGGTGTATGCTAAGGGAAAAAACTGTATATGTTGCAAGAGGATGCCCCAAAAAATGGACTGATATATGGAGCAAGTGGAATAACTATCGTGGTAACATGTGTCCCTCCAATTGTCCCCTCTTTAGAAGATCCCATCACGCCATAATGATTGTCACACCATCATACACTGTATAACGGTGATATGTATGAATATAACTGTGAAATGTGATTTACCCCATCAAATTGTGATTAGAAATGTCGTCTTTTCGTTGTTTAATAAAAAGAATTATATTAAAAAAAAAAAAAAAAACGCTGGTAACTGTGTGATCACCCTGCCAGGGGACCCTTTATGTATTTCTTATAATAGTGACAATTTGCATGCTTCTTGCATAAACAGATCTTTTTGTGCTATCCCGGCCCCAGTCTTAGGTACAACATTTCTGATACACCCAAAGGGGCGAGCTCCTCCTTGCATTGCCTGATGTATCTACCGGAGTGATCTGTGTGTAGTTGCTACCCTCCCTTCATCTTACTCCTTTTTTTAGGTCTCGCCTGACCCAGCGCATGCGCTGGTCTGGCGAGACTTTTAGTGAGGGCTCAAAAAATGCTACCATGGCCAGCCTAGAGCCACAGTGCATGTGCGCGGGCGCGCGCTTAGGAGCAGAAGCGCCATATGGCAAACCTAGTCATGCTCATTAAGCGCCCGCAATCACTTTCCTTTCACTTTCGCAGCGCCCCTTTGATGTTCTCGTTCAAAGGTTCCCTGCGTGTACATGACCCAGGCAAGCACTTTAAGGGCTATTAGGAGGCCAAATTAAAGAGAAAAACTTCCAGCGTCAAATGCCACGGGGTCGGTGCATTTGTTAACTTCACTGGAATCCATGCCTTTGTTATCTCCGAGAGCCCGGAGAGAGCATCATTAAGGTCTCGTCTGCGCCGTTAATAGCGCAGGCTGCCTTATAGTTTTAAGTGCCTCAATTTATACATTTTTTGTTTCCAGTAAACGTGTTCGCTGTGCTCAGGTTCCGTAGCATCCCCACAATGACGCCTAACACTTCAAATCATGCACTCTCCGTGGATGCGCCTGCATGAACCTTAACATAAGGTAAAACATTCCGTGATCAAGGAAATGCTGTTTTTAATTTGTCATCGAAATATTTCTATGCAACTGCTGCTCTTTTTACTTCACATCACAAGATGTTTTGCATGTGTGAATTTTGGCACATGACCTCTGAGGCAGAGTGTTCCAAATCATGGCTTAGTTGCAACTTTTTATAAAGGTTCCTAAAGAAAAAGGAGCCAAACTCTGATTGTTCATAACCCGAAGCCATTCCCAAGCAGAGCGCTGTGCACTGTCCTGTGCTGAATAAGCTACTGGTCTCAGCTCAGTTACCAGCACACCAAAGTTCACATCACTGAAAGCACCATCGCAACTGACGTTAATTGGAGCCTCGGCTCGAAGTCTCAGCGCAGAGGTCAAGCTTTGAAGGAGCAATGGAAGATGAAATACCCTCATCCTTAAGAGGGATGTCAATTCTGCAAGATGGGAGAAACTGCAATTGTGGGAAAGTATGTTCAAACTTTTTTCGTGGTAGAACTGCTACTTAGAAGATATGAAATCGTTTCAGAAAATTCAAATGGTTTTATCTTGACTCCAATCTAGTTTGATCACCTGGGGGAGAGAATGAGAGCAGCAGGGTGCACCATTTAGCTTGGGCCTCTTGATTTCGCCAAACAAGATGTTCCGGTGTACAGGTAAGCCTGGGCTTACCTGAATATCATTTAACTGTAATTATTTTTTGTCAAACTGCCCAGAAAATCAACAACCTACAGTAGAGACACAGCAATTGGATAGTAAGTAGCTAGAGCTAAGAATCTTTCTGATCACAATTAGTTTTCCAAAGATATCTATTCTCTTAAGAGGCATGGCCAACAAAAAAGGCTTTCCTGACACAAATTGTTTACCTTATTTCTTTCTCTCTAAACATATTTGTTAAGTTAGGGATCAACTTTCAAACTCAATGTGTTCTGTAATGCTTTCTAGAAAGTCAGTGTATGCACTATAATGCAGCCATTTTAGATGTGCGCTTTTCCACCCCAATGCCCCAAACTGTTCTGTGAGCATTGGCATAGCCAATAGGTCTCGCCTTTGGGACCTTATAACTGTTTAGCCATGCAACAGTTAATGTTGTTGCACCGAGGATATTGTGCTGCATAACTAAATACTTATAAGGTCCCAAAAGCGAGACCTATTGGCTATGCCACTGCTTGTTGTTTTACCAAACAAAACAATTAAACTTATTGGTGCTATTGACAGCATCTGGCGGTTACGGCATCCTCCCTGTCATTATACTTTTGTGTGTCTCATTAAGTGTAGAGAGAGGTTTTCACGTGTTGCTGCGTCCCTCAACCCCTGTCCCCAGCCGAGGTGCGGCTGGGTGGGTGGAGAATGATGCAATGGGAGCCTAAGGGAAGAGTAGATTAGTGAAAAGGGCATGTTTAATCCATGAGGTCTCCAAGGCAGCGGCATGTGAGCTAACTAGCGGCCGGCACCCAGGTGCATGTTGTGGGCCAGGAAATGTTTCCTCAGTGAGAGAGGGGTCAGAAGTTGTGGTCATTATGAAACTATGGGATGGGGGGAGCCCACTGGGGAGTCCCTCCGTGTGGGTGTCCCATTCTGCGATCGTTCAGTGTTGCTCCCTCCAGTGTGGCCTGTCCCCTGTGTACTCTCCAGCATAATTGCCCAAGTCTCTAGGTCTCTGTCAGCGTTCTTGTCTGTACAGACAGCGCGTAGACGGTGTTCTTCCTCTACCACCCATTCGCAGAGGTCCGCCCTCCACTTCTCTGGGATGGGGGCTGTGGCTAGCTTCCAGTGGATAGCTATGTGGCGTTTCGCCAACACTAGCCCCAGCATGTTGAATTTATGCTGCATACGGGTTGTGGTCTTGGGGATCGGTAGCACACCCAGCAGGCAGTGCTTGACTGTTGGCTCAATCAGGAGCTTCTTTGCCTTCCGCCGAGTATCCAGCAATGTGCTCAAGTAAGAACGGAGCATGGGACAGTCCCAGGTCACATGCACAAAGTGGGCCGGGGATGTGCCGCATCTTAGGCATTTTGGTGAGTGCGAAGGGTCAAACTTAGATAAGCGCAGGGGGGTCCGGTGCAGGGATGTGGAATTCCTATAGCCTGACACCCAGGACATATTGTTTGGGGTCAAAGGCAACAAGTTTTCATGTGTGTTTTGTCCTTGGAACAAGTGGGCCCAACCCTCTGCAGCACAAACCCTTCGGCTGCCAGTTTGCAGTACCACATTATGGATCAGGGAAGGGCACTGTCTGCAGTTAAGGTGATATTTTTGTCCATATGTTAATGCTGTTCAAACTTGTATTTATGGTTCATTAATTGAAGCCTTTATTATTAGGGTGAGCGCTCTAAGTAAATGTTGTAAGCTCTGACTGCACTACTGACAGTGGTTCCAGGTTAAAAGTGTACACACATTTTCAAAGTTTAGCAATATGAGGCTATGTATAATGCTCCCAGAATGCTCTCTGATTTGATGCAAATATTTGCAGAAGCTTGAAAGCAAGATTGATGATTCTTTGCTTTCAAAATAAAATGTTGATTAAAAAAAATGATAGCAGGAAAAAAAACATTTCGCTAAATTACTGTAAAATTTCAGGTACCATTTCTTTGCAGCATCATTTAGTAACATGTGTTGATGCCTGCTAGTATTTCCCAAAAATATTCATAATGGAAAATCAGTGTAACCAGTTTCAATAAGATTATGGGAAACAAAAATAAACAAGCGTTGGCAAAGCCAGTGGGTCTGAAATTGGTGGTCTGCTTTTTAGTTTTGTCAATGTGTGACTTGTTTTAGCATGGTTTTTGTAAAACCTTATTGGTGTGGAAGCTGCCGGGCCCTCACCATTATAACAAACATTGGCAAAAGCAAAAATTGTTTTTGATCTCAAAAAGCACACACTGCCACAGTAGTTAGTGGCACTGAACAAAACTACTTTGTGTCGATATGCTCCTTGTGAAAGAGCAGAATGCTGTCCCTCACAGTAAAGCCAGTCGATACACAGAGAGAGAGAGAGACAGAAGTTTAAGCGTAAAAGGTCATGGTCAACGGCAGACCAAATTAGGGGCCCAATTAATAAAGAAAGTCTCAAAAGTGCACCCATGGTATATGTCCTTGCATTAAGTGCAGCTATACGGGTTTCGTGAATTCCCAAGAATTTACAGAAGTAGGACAAGAAATAGTACTCCTAGAAAATATTTGTGATGCTCTAGCCTTCTCCTTTAGAACAAAAGTAGATCAAATCTATGATCAGTTCACCCATTCCACATCAAATGGTAAAAAATCTGAACAAGAAATCAACGATAAAGTCTCTCCTTTTAATTTCTCACTGACCTCTCCTATGCAAATCACCAAACTAATTTCCATGGCCAAGTCAGGCTCCCCGGAAGACCCCTGCCCTCCTAAGATCCTACAAAATATCTCCCATTTCATTGGACCGCACCGATCTAAGATATTTAACCAGATGATAGAACAAGGATCCTTTCCCACTGTGTGGAAGCAGGCTTGTATCTTGCCCCTTCTAAAAAAAAAAAACCAATCTGGATGCAACGGATACAGCCAATTACCGGCCCATTGCGAGAATTCCACTTCCAGCCAAGATAATTGAGAAAACCATGAATGCGGAACTTTCGGCCTTTATTGCAACTAATCAAATTCTAGATTACAGGCAGTTTGGTTTTAGAGCTAACCATAGCACAGAGTCAGCTTTGATTAAGACTACAGAAGAAATCCGCTCCTCACTAGACAGCGGTGGGTCAGCAGCCTTGGTGCTGCTGGACCTATCCGCTGCATTTGATACGGTAGACCATACTCTTCTGGTTCATCGTCTACAAGAAATTGGGATAAGAGGTTAAGCTCTCGCCCTGCTAACATCGTTCATGTCAGAGAGAACCCAATCAGTTCATCTGGGTAAATTTAAGTCTGCACCTTTCACTCTTCCATGCGGTGTTCCGCAGGGCTCATCGTTGAGCCCTACACTTTTTAATATTTATGTAGCGGAATTAGCTCCACTGATAAGTTTTAATTTGATTCCCACATCGTATGCCGATGACACCCAGCTGGTGATCTCGACAGTAGATAAGGACATTAACCACTCATTAAAACTCCATGACTGTATGCTTTCCTTAAGTCATTGGATGAGTTCTCATTGCTTGAAACTTAATTCAAGCAAAACGGAGGTGATTATGTTCGGAAATCTCTTTCCACCTTGGTCCCCAGCTTGGTGGCCAGATAATCTTGGTCCCCTCCCGACCCCAGTAGATAAAGCAAAAAATCTCGGGGTTATTGTAGATGAAAAACTCAGTTTTAAAGCTCAAGTCTCTAAGGTGGTGTCCTCTTCCTTCCTTATGATTAAGACTATAAGACATTTTTTGCCTTTTATTCCTAAATCCTGCAGAAAGTCGGTTGTAACCTCCTTAGTCTTGTCGAAACTTGACTACTGTAATGGATTGTACATCAATGTGCAATCCACCCTTCTTAGGAAGTTACAGGCAGTACAAAACGCTGCCGCAAGACTAATTCTGGACATACCAAAATATCAGTCTGTCAGATCAGCATTGCGATAACTCCACTGGCTGCCAGTTGGCCAGCGGATAAAGTTTAAGGCACTCTGCATGGCCCATAAGGCCTTACACAAAGAAGGGCCGAAATTTCTAAAGGACCTTTTTAGATGGCATTCTCCAAACAGAACTCTGCGTTCGGCTAATGCACATCTGATGCCGCCGGTCAGGATCAAAAAGACGAACTGGGGGGGTAGGAGTTTTACTTTTAACACCATCAAGGAATGGAACTCCCTTCCCTTATACCTCAGAAAAATTTCCCCCCTTCTCGAATTCAGGAAGCAACTGAAGACCTGGCTTTTTCAGTAGTAGTAGCATTAAGCACAGTATGTAGCACTGGAAGCGCCAAGACACCTGAGGGTATACGCGCGCTGTATAAATTCTATTAACATAACATAACATAACTGCATTTTAGCATGAGCAAATATGCATGTGTAGATTTGCTCATGCAAAAATCTGAGTGTTTGCAAGTTTACTTTCCCTCCAACCACTGTTTTCCCAACTCTGGAAGAAGGTTTACGTCTACCTTTGTCAGGAGTAAATTTCCAACATTTCTCAGTATGGGAAAAGATTAGAGAAGAGTTGTTGAAAACCCTTAAAACATGCAAGTTAGGTTTGCACAGACTCAAAAGGGCATTCTCACCCTGGAACTATTGCTTACCACTACCTTCAGCCCCAGTATGTAGATCTGCGGAAACCTGGCAACATAAGGGGATTGCAAGTATTCAAACATTACTATGGTATGAGCCCTGGCATAATCTGAGAGGCTATATCAGAGCTCTTATATAATGAGATTGCTGCCATAATTTGTCGCCACATTACATGGCACCAAAGGGACAAGTAAATTTTGTTACAGGACAAGTAGATTTATGAAGCAACCTGCCAGTGGACAAGTAGATAAATTATTAAATACCACACACCTGTCAGGTGGGTGCAGTGGAGGTAGTTGAACTTTGTAAGCTTAAATTGGGCATTGCTCGAAATGTCTTGGACCTGTTCGAATGCATGTTTCCATTCCCCCTCTGTTAATGGCACAGGTAGATCCTCCTCCCACCTGTCCCGAGTCTCTGCTAGATCAAGTCTACGATCTGTTTTCAGCGCTTTGTATAGCCGAGATATTAATCCCTGAAAGGAACCTGGATCGAGGATTGTGCACAGTGCGCTAGATTCCTCTGGCTCATTCTGGAACATAGTCCAGATTTCGCGGATTGTGTGAGTTATTTTAGCGTACTGGAGGAAGTGGCCTTCTGGTACCCTGTAGTGTTCTTTTGCAGCCTCAAAGGATAGAAAGGTGTCATTGAGGTAAAGGTCCCCCGCCGAAGTACAGCTGCCTTCATACCAACCAGCCATGTCCATTACCGATTGTATGTGGCGGAAACCAGGAAGCCATTTCAGGTGGAGAACGCGGGCATAAGGGGCCTTCCGCAACACGAGGGAGACCGCTCGATCCCAGGCAACCTGTCTGATCACAAATGGGCAGTCTAGAGGGGTACTCAAACCCATCATTAGGTACTTGGGGAGGTCCGCTTCTGGGCGCCAGCCAGCGAGCAGTCTTTTTCCCGTGTTCGGGCCGTCCGCGCACCACTGCGCCGCATACTGGAGAAGTCCTGCGATATAATAGAGACGCAAATCCGGGAGCCCCAGGCCACCCTCCATATCCAGCTTGAGGAGATAGAGTTTGACTCTGCTACGTTACCGGCCCAAACCAGTGAGACCAGGAGACTGTTCAGAGTGTTGAAGGTGTCGCTCGGGATGCTGCAAAATGAGTTTTGCAGAGTATATAGGCAACGGGGAAGCAGCACCATCTTCGCCATCGCTACCTGTCCCATGACCGACAGCGGTAGTCGGTTCCAGAAAAGTATTGACTCTTTCAAGCCATCAAGGGTTTTCACCATATTCAGGGCATATTGGGCTTCGGTCGAGTGGGCTATCTGCACCTCTAAATAACGAAAGTGGGCACTCTTCCAAGTGAGCGCCAGCGGTGGTAGTTCGCTGCACCCCTCCCCGCTAGACCTGCCAGCAGAAATGCAATGGACTTTTTGGGGGTAATTATCAATCCGGACACCTTCCCGAAGTCAGCCAACACATTCAGGAGGTCCGGGGTGGTGCATGTATATCAATGCGTCGTCCGCATAGAGGGACAAAACATGCGTTTGCCATCCCACTACTAGGCCCCAGCGTTACATGTCTCTCCGCAGACGAATTGCGAGAGGCTTCATTGCGAGCGCAACTAGGAGCGGGGACAGGGGGCAACCCTGCCTTGTGCCCCGTTCAATGGTGATTAGAGTGGAGACCAGCCCGCCATTGCACACTCTGGCCGGAACGCTGGTACATTAGGCGCACCCATGCCACAAAATCCTGGCCCAGTCCCAATCTAAGTAATACTTCCATAAGAACTCCATTGCAAGGTGTCAAAGGCTTTTTCTGTGTCTAAGGAGATCACTGCAGCCGGTATCTCCAAGTCTGCAACGGAGTGTAGTATGTGCGCAAGTCTATTCAAATTCATGTGTGCCCCGACCTGGCATGAATCTTCCTTGGATCTTCATGTACTAGTTGGGTTACTACTCTGTTCAGCCTTGATGCCAGAATTTGGCTAGGATTTTTGTGTCCACTCCCAGCATGGAAAGGGGGTGATAGGAGCTTGGCGAAGTAGGGTCTTTGCCCGGTTTGAGCAGCGTTAGTATTTGGGCTTCTCTCATGAACTTCGGGAGCATCCCCTTCTGCTTTGCCTCGCCCAGGGTCTCCAACAGCCTTGGGAGCAGCGGTACTGCAAATGCCTGGTGTAGTATTCTACTGGGAGGCCATTGGACCCTGGGGCCTTACCGCCTGCCGTATCTCGCACTGCCTCTTGGAGGTCTTCAAGGCTGATCTCCGCCCCCAGCGTCTTGCCCTGCTCGTCAGTGAGTCTCTGAAGGGGTATTCCATCCAGAAACCGCTCTATGACCGCCCCCTCAGTCGCCTGGCCCCTGTCGTATACGTCCGCCAGGTGTGCGCGTAGTTGCAAATTTATGGCAGACTGTGGGTGTGTAAGGGACCCGTCCATCTGGCTAATCGATAGTATGATATGGGGTGGGCGCTCTCTCTTGAGAAGCCACGCTAACAGCTTCCCGGTTTTTTCGCCTTCTCTTTGTAGGAGCTGCCTCTATTCTTGCTTTACCAGGCAATCCAGCCTGTCCCATATTTCTCCCACTCGACAGTGGACTCTCAGCCGTTCCTCATCTGCAGTTTCTGAATCAGGGCTTGCACTTTGTAAAGTGTTCAGGTTATTCTCAGCTGCCACAAGGTCCCTCTCCAGTCGCTGTCTCATCCCGCTCACCTTAGAAAAGCATTCTCCCCGCAGCACCACCTTCAATGCGTCCCACTCCGTCCCCCTGGCGTCGGTAGACAACAAGTTACTGTTGAAGAAATTAGCGATTGAAATACTGAGCTCTGTACAGAATATCTCATCTTTCAGTACTCTGGGCTGGAGCCGCCAAGGCGGAGCTCACCTAGCGCCCCATTGGAGTATCACTGGGGCGTGATCCGATTAGGAATCTCCTGAGTATACAGGCAGTGTGAATTGTTAGTTGTAGGGGCAGGATCCTGATCTTACAGTGACCTAGTTAGAGAGCCTGTGCTAAAAAGATTCTGCATTACAGGCTGCTCAGTCGTCCGAATCGTGTCTACACTCCTGCCCGACCTTCAGCCTCCATCATTTTCCTTGACTGATTGCTCTGCTATTGGCTCTAGCAAAAGGAAGAATGGAAGGGCTGGGCACAAGGCCTGGGAAGACTGGCAGTTGCACCAGTTGAGACTGAACGGCATACATAGCCCAAGTTAAGCTCTAACTGCTAACCTTATGTGCTGCTAACTCAACAAGGGCAAAGCAGGACTTGAGGGCTAAACACCGGTCATCTTGAAGCTTGAACCAGTTAGTACCCATCATGTTTTGTCTGAGGTCGCAGAGTAGGCAAAAAATACGATGGAATTGAAATACTACCCGAGCGATAGCCAGTGGTTAGCCTACTTATAAGCATTCCTCCCATCACCTTTGGAACATTTGATGTAATGCCATAAGTAGCCGAGGAATGTACTTGGACGTGAGTCCCGTGCTCACTGTGCCACTAGAACCAAGCTGCACCTGTCTTAAAAGACCCAACTAGGTCAACACCAGTCTTGTGTTGCTTGTGTTCCGGTTTGGAGAGGACTTGACTTTGCACTTCGGGCTGGACTGTTCTGCTTGGCGCCGGACTTAGGCTGATTTGCATATGGCATGATGTAATCTGAGGTGGCATAGTGGCCAAAAAATCGATGGGTTAGAATGCTACCTCTGGCGATTGCCAGTTCTTAGACTACTTGCAAGCATTATTAGTCACCTTTTGTTTGATATTCTTGTCCTGGCAAATGGATATATCTAGGTACACGCATCGCACACATTTTCTCGGAAAAAAACGTAGTGAGCTATGGTTCAGGCTTAAATGCGTAAGACTAGTTTCATTCACAATTTATGGTTATCAGTGCACCCTCAACGCATGCCATAACTTGTGCTGCTGCGTGGGTTGTGCCTGCGCAGCGGTGGTTGGGGTTGATCAACCAGTCCCAAGAGCGGCCCATGTGATTCAGCTCAGTGCCTGCCCCTCTCGCCATTGTCCAAGGGTTGGCCTTTAACTGGATCAATCAATCAATCACAGAATTTGTAGAGCGCACTACTTACCTGCGAGGGTCTCAAGGCGCTGGGGAGAAAAAAAGGGGGGGGGGGGGTGCTGCTACTGGTCGAACAGGATATATATATCATTTAGGTTACTCCAATCCAATACAAGCTTCGCACCCCGAATGTTGCATTATGGTAGTGATTACTGACTCTTGAATCCCAGGTGAGTGCAATGGTCCACGGCTGCCATTTAGGGTGTCTGGGATTTACAAGTCAGTCTGGCCCTCGAATCCTGCAATTTTTAAAAAAAAAATTATTTAACCAAATGGAAGCTCTTTCAGTATTTCCTCACTGTTGCCTGGGATCTGGTTGTGCCTCCCTGCCCCCTTATAGGCTATTTTTTTCAAAGCTGCAGGACACAAGGACTGTACCTCCAGTATCGTAATGACAGCTACCTATGAAATTTTCCTCTTAATGCAGCCAATCAGATCTCTTGGATCTGTGATACCAACTCCAGTAGTGTTGGTTTGAAAGGATTTGAGGAGCAATGATAATAAATTGCATATTACCTTTTTGCTGCTTTCATTACTGTCTACCAGTCTTACTTGTCTGGTTGTCCCTGATTAGAGTAAGTGGTGGAGTGCATTACTGGTTCCCCCCCCCCCTTTTTTTAACCTGAACATAATTCATCTTTGATTCTGTACACCTTCTGCTGTATGTACTCTGACCTGTACTTTGTCTTATACTGATGATACCATATATATTTTTATGCTTAAAACTCTCCTTGAGAGATCCACCTACACCTCAATTCTCTATCTGTTAAGACCTGGTTGACCATCAATATGTTAAAACACAATGCCAACAAAGCCAAGTTGTTGAGTTTTGCCGAGATGGTCTTTTACATGCTGGCTTCTGACCTTGTTCTGCTAAGCCAGGTAAAGAATCTTGGCTTAGGGCTTGACAAGGAACTTCTTTTGGGGAATCAAGTCAACTCTGTAATTAGCACCAGTTTTATCCAAATAAAACTCAATAGAAAGAGCCCCCCGTTTACTCTTCCAAAGTTGAGCCCCAATGAGGTAGTAATAACCATTCTATGTAGTATTTATTGTAACACCTGCTTCCTAGATTATGATCCTACTACAGCTTCTCCAGAATACAGCTGTCTGACTGAACTGTGGTCTAGATACAAGTTTATCTCGTTTTCTGAAGCTCGCCTCAATCTGCTTTGTCTGCCATTAGTGCAGAGGATAATTTTTAAATCATTATGCTTGTTCTACTGCACTCTGCATTGTACGGGTGCTGCAGTCATTCCTGCTCTGATTCTGCGTATTTGCTCTTTAGTAAAACTACACATTTTTCTGTAAATTACTTAACTCATCTCTTCCGATAACATTTATTTTAATTTCACTCCGCTTCAGTAAACCAGTCCTAGTACCAATATGCTACAGAATAAACTGTGCTTTTTAAGTATATTAGTCATTCTTTCAGTCACACTCAACTTCATGAGTGAGCACTGGAATCGCAACACAATTTTCCTGGCGCCGCTTTATTCTGTAAAACTGATTCTAGAAAGTTGTCTGTGAGAAAGTAAGCATTGGTTTCTCAAGGCTGTTAAGCTGTAGTGTTCATAACATTTAGCAGGTGTTGTAACAAAGTTCCTTGGGCACCATACCGCACTTATTAGGCGGGTGAGTGTAATTTTTGTTGCTTTCATACAGGAGATGAATATGAATTCCTTGGAGAGTTGAATTCACTTACTCTCTTACAGGTGCACCATCTTGTTTCTCGCCCTTAATATAGTTTCAAAATACTGGGCGTTACCCATGACCATATGAGGTGGGTATTATGGGCGTAATTTTCTAAACTAGTAATTTTCTAAACAATTAATTTTATTAATAGTTCTTGACTGTTTGGGACTCTCTGAACAATATGCCCCTTACTCTTTAGGGTTGCCACGTCCCTGTTTGGCCCCCTGTCCTGAAGAAGACCCGCGTGGCTGAGGTCAAAATTTCCCTCTTCTGCCGTCAAGTCGGGTAGAAACGTCGACACCACACCCCCTCCAATTTGGAAACCTGGACCTTCGTTCCCTGTGCCCCTCCCTTAAAGGAGACATAAACCTCAAATTCTTTAGAAATCAATTGTGTAAATATAACACATGTACCATTACTGGGCCAGTTTTCCGATGACTGGTTAATTATTACCAGGTTTACACTGAATTATGTTAATATATGCTTCTTATTCTTTTGGGAATCTCTCCCTGTTCTAAAATCTTTTTACACTTGAGCACAAAATTCCTTCACGTTCCCCTTTGGAGCAACCCTTTCTTCCCCTCCTTTTCTTGACTGTTTTTGAATCATATGATGATCTTTTATTGTATTATATAGACATATGTGAAATAAAATATATGCCCTGCTTTGAAAAACTGTATTGAAATGATTGTTTGGTGCACATTTGTTTTTTTGTATTAGTTTCCTGGTAATGTGAGCTGACTCAATAGTAGCTCCTGTTGAAAATATCAGTACCTTCGAATTAATTTATGGTTAAATAGGTATTGGTCCAGGACCATTGTTTTCTTTGCTGTAACAGAAAGTTCAGCACCTTTCTACACAGTTTGATTTGACTCTTCGAAACCAACTTTACCACTTCCACAAGGATGGACCCTTCTTCCACCACTTAGCCAGAGTGCACTTCCAATGTTGTGATTGTATGGGTTACAGCGTAGTTTTGTGTGAATGCTATTTTGACACATTGTAACACATCATTACTTGCATTACAAGCAACTCCACCACAGATATCATTCCGTATTTGGATATGATGTAAAATAGGAGCATGCATAAGTCGTGAGGGCTTTTTTTGTCTTGAGTGACCCCAACATCAGCAGTCGCATGTCCAGCATCTTTGTCTTTAGTCTCGAGAGTTGACAAGATCTTCCTCTTCACTCCTGTTTAAAGTAGCTTCGTGTCCTGTGGACTGTCATTGTGAAAAGCACTTGCAGAATGTAATAAAATGGCTCTGTAGTATAGCTAACATTGTACAGTTCAATGACTAGCTAGAAAATAACTATTTGATAGTCTTCTAGCTGCAGATTCCTTACCTTTGAATTCCCCAGGCATCAGGCTGGATCCGGAAACTTTTGCTGAGCAATACCCCTTGCGGGCGACGTCGTGTCGCTCCATTCGGCTCCGCTTGGCGTCGGTAGCGTCGGTTATGACGTCGCGATGCCTACATAGGCGCCACCCGGGCGTGCGGACGTCAGTTCTTTTCTTTCAGCGCCAGTTAAGCGCCGATCGGGGAATAGCTACCCCTCAGCCGCTTTTTGGCAGGCTTTTTTCTCAACTTTTGTCGACATGTTTTGAGTAGCGACTTCGTGTGCGAGGGATGTCTGGTAGGAAGACAGGTTTTAAACCATGCAGGACTTGTTCCCACATGATGTCGGTTACCGATCCCCACCGCGTCCGTCTGTGGTGTCTTGAACGCGACCACGATGCAAAGTCGTGTTCAGACTGTCGGGCGATGGCTCCGAAGACCTTGAGGGAGCGGGCGATGAAGTTGCTCGCGGCCCGGCAGTCGACACCGTTAAGCCAAACTCTGAGGAGGTCACGGTCCCGTTCGAAGAAGAGGAGTTCGCGGGACTGCTCACAGAGCCCAAGTCCTCTTCCTCCCATTCGAGGTCGTCTGGACACTCGGAGAAGAGGCACAAGAAGAAATCATCGTCCAAGTGGACTTTGACTTCACCTCAACTGGCGTCCGTCGTCGAGAGATGTAAGGAGCACCGACGCTCTAGGCACGGTTCTGCGGAGCCGGAGCCAGAGTCGACTTCGCGCCTCCTTCACTTTCCGGGAGCCAGAGTGACTCCCGCTCCATTTAAGGATTTTTAGGAGGCCATTCGCCGCGTATTTGAGCGGAACAACCCGTTGGTGAGCCCGCGCGGTCGGATAGGGCCCCATCAGGTTCGTCGGCTTCGGCCACTGTGCCGGTGGAGCCTCTGGGATCGGATCCGGGTTAACGCCGGTCGTGCCAAAGCGACCTCCCCTGGCATCAAACCCGAAGTCGGTGCCTGCGACATCGCTGATGCCCGTCGGTGGCGCAAGCCCTATCCTCATCCCCGATGACACGGAGCCAGAACTACAGAACCCAGGGGTTCTATGTTGTCGCCTGAGCACTTTGTGGACGTGCTGGGCTCAGGAGAGGAATGGGAGGAGTCTGGAGACCCATTAGAGAACCCATTAGACCCATTAGAGAACCAGGATGTCTCTGAGGAGACTATGGACTGGTATGGGGAACTTGGGGAAGCTAGTGGTCTGGATACTTCCCCAGACACTGGCATGCTCTCTCCACCTACAGTGGCTACGGAGGAGGGGGCGTCCTATGCCATGGTGGTTAAGAGGGCAGCTGAGGTCCTTGGACTGGAGTTGTCCTCTGTGCAGGTCAGGACTAATCTCCTGCCCGAAGTGCTTCAACCTGGGGCTTCCACCTCTGAACCCCTATTGCCCTTTAATGAGGCACTTGCGGACGTCCTTCTAGGAACATGGTGCAAGTCTAGCACAAGGGCTCCTGTGAATAGGACGATTGCACGCCGCCATCGCCCAGCTCCGGGCGACCCAAAGTTCCTCAGCCAACACCCCACCCCAGAAGGTTTGGAGGTGCAGGCCTCTACTTCCCAGGGCGCATTCCCTTCCGCTCCTCCTGATAGGGAATCCAAGAGACTGGACTCATTTGGGAAGATGTTTTCTTCCTCCAGTCTGGCATTGCGGTCGGTGAATACCGCATGCTTTTTGGGCCGTTTCTCCCACTCTCTTTGGGAGACGGTTGCGCAGGTGCTGCCACAAGTCCCGGAGGAGAGCCGGGCTGTGCTCTCCCAAGCTGTCAAGGACGGGAGAGATTCAGCGAAATTCGCCATACGGTGTGGTTTGGATACGACCGATTTGCTGGGCAGATCAATTTCAACGACAGTGGCCTTGAGGCGCCATGCCTGGCTTCGTACAACTGGCTTCTCTAGGGATGTCCAGGCCAATTTTTGGGGAAAAGGCAGATTCGGCCCTGGGCAGGTTCAAGGACTCTCGAGCTACGGCCAGATCCTTGGGCCTCTCCTCCACTCATCATAGCCAGTCTTCCTCTTGCCCCCCTTTAGTGGCAACGGAAGGGGTTTCCAGCCGCGTCAGCCCTATCCCAGCTACCGTCCCGCACAGACTGCCCAAGCCGTGCGTGTACGCGGACGCAATACATTCCGTCCTCGGTATGGAGGCAAGAAGTCGTCTAACACACTGCCCCCAGCAGCCGCAGCCTCCAAGCACTCCTAGGCTGATTCTGCAGGACCACACTACTCCAGTGGGTGGGAGAATTCGTCATCATCTCCCCCGCTGGAGATCTATAACAACGGACAAGTGGGTCTTGCAGATCGTCCAGGAGGGCTATTCTCTTCCTTTCCTTTTCCTCCTCCTATTCCGCCAACTCAGGAACGGCTGGCGGAGGATCATTTGAAGCTGCTCCAAGAGGAAGTTACAGCTCTTTTGGCCAAAGGAGCTATAGAAAGGGTCCCAGCTCCAGAAGTAGGCAGTGGCTGTTATTCCCGTTACTTTCTGATTCCGAAGAAGAAGGGGCTTCGGCCCATTTTAGATCTTTGGACCGTCGATCTCTTCCTCAAAAAGGAGAAATTCAAAATGCTCACATTGACTCAGGTCTTTCCTGCCCTAGACCAAGGAGACTGGATGGTGACTTGGACCTGCAGGATGTATATTTTCACATTCCCATCCTGCCGGGCCACTGGTGTTACCTGCGATTCAAGGTAGGCCACGAGCACTTTCAGTTTACCGTGCTCCCCTTCGGTCTTACCACTGCCGCTCGGGTGTTCACCAAGGTGATGGCGGTGGTTGCAGCTCATCTGCTCAGGTTAGGGGTTTGTCTTACCCTACCTAGACGACTGGCTGTTGAAGGCGTCCTCGCCCCAGGCAGTCCTCTCCCAACTTCAGACTACGGCGGGCCTCCTGCATTCGCTGGGGTTCTCTATAAACGTGCTGAAGTCACACCTGACTCCTTCTCAGACGCTCCCTTTCATCAGAGCTGTTCTGGACACAGTGCAGTTTCGGGCTTATCCTCCGAGCAGCCAGTCCAGGATATTCAGGTTATGAATCCGATGTTTCAGCCTCTATCCTGGATTTCGGTGAGGTTGACTCTGAGGCTGTTGAGTCTCATGGCCTCCTGCATCCTGTTGGTAAGACACGCCATGTGGCGTATGCGGGCTCTGCAGTGGGACTGGAAGTTCCAATGGGCACAGCATCGGGGAAATCTCACTGACGTGGTTCAGATCTCGGAAGGAACTGCGAAGGATCAGTGGTGGTTAACGAACCTCGATTGGGTCAGCGGCAGACCTCTCTCCCTTCCCCAGCCAGATTTCACAGTTGTGACGGATGCGTCTCTTCTGGGATGGGGCGGCCACATGGGAGAGGCGGAGATCAGGGGTCCCTGGTCTCCGGCGGAGCACGAGGCTCCATATAAACTTGTTGGAGCTCCGAGCGATTCGGTTGGCATTGAAAGCATTTCTTCCCTCTGTCAAGGGGAAGTTGGTGCAGGTGTTCACGGACAACACCACCGCCATGTGGTACTGCAACAAGCCAGGCGGGGTGGGGTCGTGGACCCTTTGTCGAGAGGCCCTGCGTCTCTGGGCATGGCTGGAACAGCAGGGCATAACCCTGATGGTTCAACATCTGGCAGGTTCTCTGAACGCCAGGGTGGACGATCTCAGCCGTCAATGCCTTCAGGATCACGAATGGCGTCTCCAGTCGGAGGTGGCGCAAGGTCTCTTTCAACAGTGGGGAGAACCTTGGTTAGATTTCTTTGCCTCCGAAGAGAACGCGCAATATCGGCAGTACTGCGCCCTGGAGTTTCCAAGGCGGCTATCGCTCGGTGACGCGTTTCGTCGCCAGTGGAGCTCCGGCCTGTTGTACGCCTTTCCGCCCATGCCTCTCCTGCACAGGGTTCTGAAGATCAGTAGCGACCGGGCCTAAGTCATCCTTGTGGCGCCGGACTGGGCAAGGAGAGTCTGGTATCCAGAGCTTCTGAGCATGTGTCGATCCTCCGATCAGGCTGCCCCTTCGGGAGAATCTTCGGTCGCAGCAGCAGGGGAGGGTTCTCCACCCGAACCGGTCAACTCTGCGCCTCCATGCGTGGAGATTGAGCAGCGGGAGTTGATGGCTTTTGACATTACAGACTTCGGGAGGAAGGTTATTCAGGCGGCCCTCCACTAAGTCAGTATACGCCTGCCTGCCGTTGGCAAAAATTTGTATTAGACTGTACAGAAAGGTCTATTGATCCTCTTTCTACTGTCCTTTTGTTCATTCTTAACCTTACCCAGCAGGGCTCTGCTTTGGGAACTCTCAAGGGTTACCTTTCTGCTGTCTGCTTTTTTGCGGCTGCCAGACCAGCCTTCTCTCTTTAAATCTCCTATTGTAAATAGATTTCTGAAAGGGTTGGTTCATTTATTTCCACCTACACCCTTTGTTGTGCCACAATGGGACCTTAATTTGGTCCTTACTTATCTGATGTGCGCTCCTTTCGAGCCTTTGCACAATTGTCCCCTACGGCTGTTGACCATCAAAACAGCCTTTTTAGGGGCGATTACATCGGCCCGGAGGGTGAGTGAATTGCAGGCGTTATCTAGCTCGCCTCCTTATCTTATGTCCTTTCCAGACAAGGTGGTGCTTCGCACCAGGGCATCATTCTTACCAAAGGTTGTGACCCCATTCCATCTGGGTCAGTCCATTACTTTGCCCACCTTCTTTGCTCCCCCACATCCCTCTAAGGAAGAGGAGTGTCTCCACTGACTGGACCCAAAAAGAGGGTTGTCGTTCTACCTTGACCGCACAAAAGAGTTCCGGGTGGATGACCAACTCTTTGTGGGGTATGTGGGAGCAAAGAAGGGAAAGGCAGTGCAGAAAAGAACCATCTCTCGCTGGGTTGTTCTCTGCATTAAAATCTGTTATGCCTTGGTGAAGAAGCAGCCCCCTGAGGGATTAAGGGCCCATTCCACCAGGGGAAAGGCTGCGACCACGGCCTTGGCACAGGGTGTCCCAGTTCAAGACATCTTGTCAGGCAGCGACGTGGGCATCGTTGCACACGTTCGCAAAACATTATTGCCTTGATGGTCAAGTGCGCAGGGAGGGGCACTTTGCCCGCTCAGTCCTGCAAGACTTTTTAGTATAGCTCATGAGTCTGCAACCCACCGCCGGGATGGTATGGCTCGGGTATCTGATTCAAAGGTAAGGAATCTGCAGCTAGAAGTCTCTATCAGGTGAACAAGTTACTTACCTTCGGTAACGCATTATCTGGTAGAGACTATCTGGCTGCAGATTCCTTACAGCCCCACCCATGCCTCCCCGCTTTGCGGACTGACGTAGGTCTAGGGTTTCTCCCCTTTCAGGGCACTAGTTTTGCACACGTTTACGTCAGTCACTTCGTGGCTCTGCGCTTCTGGCGTGGAAAAAACTAAAAGTACTGACGTCCGCGTGCCTGGGTGGCTCCTATGTAGGCACCGCGACGCCATAACCAACGACGTCACGCGGAGCCGAATGGAGCCAAGGGGTATTGCTCAGCAAAAGTTTCCGGATCCAGCCTGACGCCTGGGTAATTCAAAGGTAAGGAATCTGCAGCTAGATGGTCTCTACCAGATAATTCTTTACCGAAGGTAAGTAACTTGTTCTTTGCACTTAGAATCTTTAATTTTTCATGTGGGTAAATAGCCCGTTTCTGAAGTGACCACAGATTCATACATATTCAGAATCTATGAAAAACACTTGTTTGGCATTGCCATTAATCGTTCAAAATATCAACCAAGTGGTTAAGCATAGCTTGATATTGACTGGAAGTGGGACACCAAGGCAAAAAATGCAGTGTTTGTAGAGTGGCAGTAAGCATGACGACTGAAGTTGTAAATTTGCTTTTACTTGAGTAAAACCCGTTTGTAGAATAATGCATGTAACATAGTTAAAACTGTTTTATAATAATCCAACATTGAAATGTATTAGACTTTGGCACAATATCTTTTTATTAAGCAAAAGCAATAGTTGATTAACATATTTTGTTACTTAATATTAAAGTCTAACTGTTTCTTAGGCTCTAAGCATCATGGCAACAGCTATTGCCCGCAACCAACATCATTTGCCTTCAGTTTGTAAATTCTTTTTTTTTTTAAACATTTTTTTATTTCCTGTCTGAGCAGGTCTTTTGCCATTAGTCACAAGTCTTGTGAGAATTGTGGTTTTTACTTAAATTTAGATTTTGGTGTGAAATTGTCCAATTGCAAATGATGGTGAAGGTATACAAAAGAGGCAAAAAGAATAGCATGAGAGGTTTAGAAACTTGGGTACCAGATCCACATATCACTGAGTTAACTGCAAGTAGTGGTGGTTGAGGATCGAACACAGTTGGAGACCTAGTTATTGTTCTTTTTGTAATTTGTAATAAAACCCCATCCGGGTTATAGTATTGCCAATTTACATGACAACTGGCGTAAAGTCAAATACTTATTGGAAGGCCAATTTTCCAATCTCTCAAAAATCTAATTTATATCCCATAAATTACTGTACCTCTGCCTAGGTGGCCTACGCAACTGAATGTCTTTTTCCCGGTGTTTTATAAAGCGCGAACTTGACCCAAGGGTATCGGGTATCGGAGTGCTTTACATGAGCACCAGTTGCGTTACAAAAGGACACATTCATTTTTGTTAGGTACAGGGAGATTACGTGGTTTGCCCAGAATCGCAGGATGTTGAGCGTCATTGCCGAGACTCGAACCCGGTTCCCCAAATTTGAGATTGACCGCCCTAGCCGCTAGACCACATGCTCTCCCCATAATACCTTTCACAACCCTACAAATTCAAGTTTCTCTCCCTACAGAAAAATCAATAACTGGAGCATGACCAGCCTCCACATCTGATCTATAACAATTAATGATCCTAGAACTCAATGCTTTTTCAAACAAAGATGATAAACAATTCAACAATTCTATGGAAGATGCCTCCACGGGGTCCAGGTCCATCTCCAAGCACCAGCGAACCCAACTTTTCTATGCTCTAACATAACGTTTTCTTGTTCCTGGGGCCCAAGACTCTTTGAGTAATTTCTGAGCCTGTTCTGAATGGTCTGCAAAGTGCTCTCCCCCACTGAAATCTTTCAAACAAGAAGGTTCAATGCACCTTCGGCAACTAAAGGATGAACCTCGCCTTCCGGACCTAACAACATTCTGTGTGACGCAGGATTAAAAAAAAAAAAAGCTCCTTCACCACTAATTCCAGCAACCCTGGAAACCAAGGCTGAGCTACCCAAAAAGAAGTGATCAGGACTATCTGGCACTTCTGCCTCTTCACCATCAATAACACTATCTGAATCATCGCTAAGAGTGAAAATGCATACCCTCGAAGATTCCTCCGATCCGGCCTCCTACTGAAATACCAATGTAATTAGAATGTTAACTTTGACACAAACAGATCCACTTGTAAGGGACCCGAAATCTCCTGTATTTGTTGGAAAATTAGAACATTCAATTTCCAGTCGCTATAAACCCTCGGATACCTTGAATTCTAATTTGCAATCGTGTTAAAAAATGGTAAATACTCAGACGGCAAGCTTATCTTGTGTTCTAGACAAAATCTCTTTTACTATCGGAGTTAGACTCTTGGACTCGCTACCACCCAGTCGATTTATATAACCTACTGCAGAAATATTGTCCCTCTTCAATAAAACATATCCGAACTTTAAAATGTTTCCAAAACTCTTAGTGCAAAAAGACTTGCTTTCATCTCCAATCCATGTATGTGTTCCCAGCTCTCTTCCAATGACCATCTACCACCTGTCTCCTGCAGATTTAAACATGCCCCACCGAAACGCTCACATCCATCCGTTTCCAGAACATAATGTGGACATATCCCAAAAATAGTTCGGCCATTTCATGCCTCCGAATTGTCCAGTCATCATTTCAATTCCTCCTGTGCTTCTAAGGAAAGTCACCTGATCTCCATACCACAAACCGTTTCTTAAACTCTGCTTTCAACCTCTGTAAGGCTCTGTAATGAAGCGGTCCTGAAAAGACCACCTGAATAGTTAAAGAAAACAAACCTGTAATCCTTGCTAAAGTGTTTAATGTAACAGATAGTCTCTTCAAAACCTATTCCACCTTAATCTTAATTTTCACAACTTTTTTCTCTGGTAAAGTCAAAGTTGCTAAGCACTGTATTCACTTGAAACCCAAGAAATTCCACTTCCTTGCAAGGAACTAGCACTGATTTCTCTGTGTTGACAAAGAATCCCGGGAATTCGAACAGATTCAACACAAATTGAAGTTGTGTTTTCAATTTCTCTTGATCCCGAGACGCAATCAAAAAATCGGCCAAATACGTTATCACCTTTCTCTAAGAAATGCAGAAACTGGTCTCAAAACCTTTGAAAAACACCATGGAGCAGATGCTAGACAAAAGGGAAGACAAATTGTTAAAGGTCTCCTAACCACCTGAATTGGAGATATCTGCGCCTGACTTCCGCTGTCGGAATCGTAAAGTAAGCATCCTTTAAATCGAGCTTGACCATCCAATCGTTTCTCTCCATAATATCTCTTAGAAAGTGGATACCCTCCATCTTGAATGTGTCTGTACACCAGAAACCAATTCAAATTCTTAAAATGTATTACAGGGTGCCAACCTTTGTCTTTTTTTTCCTGACCCCCAAAAATCTTTCTCACAAGTTCATTCCTCCTCTGTCACTATCTCTGTGGCACTTTTTTTCAACATCTCTTGAACTTCTAATTCCACCAACTTTTGTTGTTCCTCTAGAAACGCAAAAAGAACAATGGATGGATGGAATGCTGAACAATGTCAAACATTCACCCCCAGTGCAGAGATCTGGGCCTAAATCCAGCGTTTTTTTGCTCACCATGCCATTCCAGCTCACCATGCCATTCCAGCTCGAACTGCCAGGCCAGGTCCTCCCTGGACCCAAAACAAGCATCCTGGGACCTGTTTCGGGGTATCACCCCCTTATCAGCCAGGCTAGCTTGACTCCAGTGGCATGGAGAGCATGGGACCCACATTTGGGCATATCCGCCCCACTCTGGGTGACAAATGCAAAAAGAACAATAGATGGACAAAACGTTGAACAATGTCAAACATTCACCCCAGCACAGACTATGGATTATGGCAGGGTCCAAACTGGGGTGGGGTGGTGAGCAAAAAAAAAAACCATTGGATTATACCCAGATCTGTGACTGGGGGTGAATGATTGCATTGTTCAGCATTCTTTCCATCTTTTTTTGTTGTTGCTTTTATTGCCCTAAGTGGGACTGGTATGCCCAGACATGGGTCCCTTGCTCCCTGTACTACTGGATTCAAGCAAGTCTGGCTGATGAGGGATGATGCCCTGAAACCGGTCCCAGGATGCTTGATTCCGATCCAGGGAGGACCTAGCCAGGTAGTTCGGTCTGGACTGTTCCTGTGAGAAGCAAGGTCAAGACTGATTTGCATATGGCTAGGTCCAAACTGGGGTGGCATGGTGAGCAGAAAAATGATGGATTAAACCCAGATCTGAGACTGGGGCTGAAAGTTTGCATTGTTCAGCATTCTGTCCATCATATGTTCCTTTTGCTTTTGTTCCTCTGGAAACACCATTTCCATGGGATCCATAGTCTGAATAGCGTCTTCTCTGAACTCTTATTGCCTTCAAAACCTATTGATCTCTAGTCAAATTTCTCCAATTATCCACAACACATCTTAATCAGCCCCCTACCTTTCCTTGGAAAGAACTATAAAGACTTCCTCATGCTTACCTTGATTTGTTTGCAGGTATTGTGTTCTTCTCCGGCCTGGCGTCCTCTGCTAAACTTTCCTTTTTGAGCATAGAAACCAGTGGCAGACTGAAATCCTTTTTTTTTTTAGTCTGATAATGGGACCTGCTGAAAGTATGGCCAGAGAAACGTTCTCTTGCTCAGGCACTGTCAAAAACCTGACCCTCATACACACTCTTCAGAGAAGTCTGAGGCTTATCCAAACTTGTTAAAGTTGCCACACATTTACCAACAACCTTTATCCAAAGAAAAGTCCTTTTAGATCCTCACTAGGTTATTTTTGGTGTTTTTTTTTTTTTAGCGAAATCTCCTAGTTTTGGGCTAATACGCATGAGACTTGCCTTTCTTCTTCCTGCCACGAAAGCAGCTCTTGCAGTCCCTAGAAAACGCACTGCTCTCTGAGTCTATCCTCTCAACACATCTGTATCCACATATACTGACTTGGCTTCCTCCGGCATGTCCAAGATCCTTGCTAAGGGTCCAATGACATCCAGCAGTCTATCCTGGCACTGTTTAAGTGCCCTCTGTAAACCCTTTCTACGGTCTCTGCCCAGTTTACATAAAAAACATATAAGATTTGAGTATGGATCTGGTGTAGAACAAGCTTTATCATCAATAACTGGACGGGAAGCATTCATTCCTCACCACAGCCCTAGCCTCCCTTTCTAACGGTCTTCTTATCCATAATTTTATAAACTCAGACACATGAGCCAAAGGCCACCAATCGGCACTTCTCGGGTGTCTGATCATATCGAGGCTAAATATCTCCTCACTTGAGGATCTCTCACAATACCTTTTTCCTTTTGCACCTTTTCCATCTAATCATAGTCTAGATCCCAACAACCATAACCGTAAGCATCAAAGGCAAACTCATCCTTATCTTATCAAAACTAGCACCATCCTGACTGTGAATCTCTGTGATGAGGTCTAGTCCAAATCTCTTGTACAGCAGGGGGCACCTTCCGTTCTGCTGCGTAGGAAACCTTCGACTTCTGTGGTGCTTAGACCACCTCTCTGCCAAGATTACATATCCTCTTCAATACTTTTTCAATATGCTTCCTCTTTATGTTCTTACCAGTTCCCTTCTTGTCAGAAAGCTCCTCATCTAGTGACCAGAACTCAACCAAATCTGATAAGTCCTTCCCTTTTTCTGCTTAACAATGATTCCAATACCTCTTTAACTGAAGCCCTCACCTCTTACTGAACCAACTTCTTCATAGTCTTCCTAAATGTAGGACCCAGAAGTCTTCCCCCTCTTCGCTCTTTTTTTCCTAAACCTGTCACTATCTATTCCTTCCTTTTTTTTTTTTTTTTAGGTCTCGCCTACGCAGCGCGCATGAGCTGCATAGGCAAAAAGACCTTTTGCCATCGATTCGGCTTTTCAGCCTAAAACGTGCACGCGTTCCATTGCCTTCAATGGCAACGCGTGCACGTTCTGTGATTCACTTGCGGGAGCGAGCGGCGCCATATGGTAGCAATTATCGCTCCTGGCGCCGCTCGCTCCCGCAAGTGAATCATGCAGGCTCCCTCCTCTCCCCCCTCCCCCTGCTGCCGTGCGAGGCGCGCGCGCTTGTTTATTAAATGAAGCTCATCCAGCTATACAAATGCTTTATGCAGCGCTGAACCATTAAATAAAAACCCGGCTAGGCCGCCTCCGAAAAGGGTTAATTAGGTTTGATATTGAGTTATTCCACAGGCAAACCTACACAGGAGAACATTTACCTCTGTTTTGGATCATTAAAAATTGAAAACAGTCTGTGGTTTTTGATTGAATAGTTTCAAATAAATACAAATTAGACTAATTAAAAGTGGGCTTTGAAAATAATATAAATGATGCACGATTTCATACAAGCCTGCTCTTTAGTGCTGCTTTACAGAGCCGCATCTCATTAGGAGCACCCTGCGTAAAACACCCAGGTGGCTATTAAGCTTAAATGGCTAAGATTTCAGCTTTCACTCCTAACAAGGGTGAAGTGTGCTGGGCTGTATGCATCGATTAGAACATGTACAGCTGAAATGGGCCGGCTGACTTATGTCTCGGAGCGCTCTTTTCTTTGCTGCTTCCCAACAGTCACAAATTCGGGTATTTTACGGAGAATAACTGTGTACAGTGCCCATCACAAAGGACTTTTTCGTTTTGCATTCATGGTTTTATGCAAATCATCCGAGTTCTAATCTGTAGAGGTCGTGCTGAGGTTTGCAAACAGCTAAGTGCACCCTGTGTTTAGTCTCTTGCTGTCATTGGTTAGTTTTGCACGTTTTTAATCTGTTTTAAATCTCCTGGATTCAACTTTAGTTGGTAGATAAGATACTGGCTGACGAACTAGGGTCGTCGTTGTCATATAGTTCATGTGCTCGCTTTATGGGGGAGTTTTATTTATCAGTGCGTTTGACATGAAGTGTTTCGCAATCTGCAAATGTATTTAAAGAAAGGTGCCCACACTGTTGTTTTCAAAGGATGTCTTTTCACAGTCTTTAGTTTATGCTCTTCTACTGCCCTCTTATGGATAAGTTATTGTGTCTGTGCACATCGATCACTCGTCGTTTCATCACTTTCACAGACTCGTGCATTTGCCACCTTTTACAGGACATATTTGAATTTTGGTTTCCTACAGCAAGGGCGAAGAATGAACCTTTTTATTTTATTACTGAATAGTGACTGGACACGTGTAGGAGCGACAAGGTGACCTGTTATTGACGCAGACATTTGAACATCTCAAATGTTTACAAGTTTAAAAAAATGCCAGCCCTAGGAAAAAAACTATTACTGACAGAGTTGAAAAGAGGCATAAAACTGTTTGTGCAATGATTCGGCTGTAGGTTTTATCCACTGCCGCCACATACTTCAGGCACCAAATAAAATGCAGCGCCTTGGGAATAGGCCCCATGTGCTGGGTGTGCAGGAGACCCATACACGAGGAATATCAGCACTTCTCACATGCTGCTGTCTGACATCCACGGTCTAGGTCTGAAACCCATCTCTATTGTCCAGTTTGATTGTCTGAATCAAACTGATTTACAGCAAATCCATCTGAGCTTTGATAAATCTATTACAGTTTCATTTCACTTATTTCATTAACGTGAATAAAACCAGCCATGCTTTCTGCATAACTGCCTTTTAATGGCTTGGCCCTGTCACCTGCCTGAATATTAATCCCCTGACTTATTGCTCCACAGAGGGAATGAGTAATGGGTATTTGAATGTGATCAGCACAGTACAATGCAATTAAGGAAGCAGTACTGCTCTGTGCCTTTAATCCTGAACTAATTTGAATTGCAGTTTGATAGCACAGTGAATCCTGCATAATTATGTAGGGTGCATATTAAACTCTGTGACAAACCAGGGAGGCTTTTTACCATCACAGCTATGGTAGACAAGTGAAGGCTGCAGTCAGATAGCCAACTGCTGGACTGAGAGCTCAATTAATAGACAGCCAGTGACAGCAGCAGGCTGAGAATAAAACTGGCGCAAAAACATTGTTGACAATTTCATGTATGGAGCACCGACTCCTGCAAAAACGTGCTTTGGAGATTTAATTAAATGCCAATTGGAAGTTTTATTTTCCTTGCCTATAAAGCGCTCCGCTGCACCAGGCATCCAGTCCTTTAAAGGCTAAATGTATTACATGAATTACGTTAAATTTTTTTAAATATGCACAAGTACACTAATAGGATGTATATTTTCTCTAGGCATTCAGAGACCGCATTCAACCTGCTGGACAAAACAATTTGGAAAACAGGCCAAGCGATTCCGGTCATAGGGGAATCTGATTGGACACTGGCAGGGAAAATGTAGAATGCCCCCAAGTGTGGGGAGTAAACCCTTGGTACATTTTGGGAGTTTATTTCCTTAACATAAATAAGCCTGAGACCGGGCCAGCTCAGCCAACAAATCCTCAATCCTATAAAGGGAGCTGCTGCAGCAGCGGCTCCCTCCAGAGGTAAGAAATAACCATAACAGCGGTGTTTGTCTCACACACAAGTTTTTTTTACCGCCCATGAACCTGGGTTATGATGCACGAAAAGAAGTATGCGGTAAGAATTCTGTAGCCGGAAAATAACTTGTAAGAACATAGAGAATCTGACATGGTGGCTTTTGGACATATTGTGATGTATTTAGCATAGGTGGAGAGCTACTGTAATTTTGAGGGACTTGACCCTTTAGAGGTCAAATGTAATTTTTATAATTTCATCTAATGTATGTTCAATCTGCCCCAAGTATACATTTGTAAAAAGTGTATAGTGTCTAATAAATGCACTTTTTTGTTTTCTAAAGAAACAAGCATTGGCATAGCCAATAGGTCTCGCCTTTGGGACCTTATAAGTGTTTAGTTATCCAGCACAATATCCTTGGTGCAACAACATCAACTGTTGCATGGCTAAACACTTATAGGGTCCCAACGGCGAGACCTATTGGCTATGCCAATGCTTGTTTAAACTTCTCATCACCAAAAAACCTTCTTCTTTCTCCAGAGGAAGTGTATCGCACCATTTATTCAGTTTGAATATCATTTGAATATTTGTAAATTTCAAGATCGTGCTAGCCACCTAATCAAAATGGCCGCCGCACACTTCCAATCCATAAGAAATTACAGCCTGTATTAAGATGGCCGCCCGTGATGCGATGACATTGCGCGCGCTTAACAAGATCACATCATCACATTAACCAGGTCTGCAAGGCCAGAAAAAAACCCTTTCTATTGCACGTGCCCCATGCGAATCAAATTGCGCTGCGCCTCGTGCTAAAGATCGTACCTCTTACCATCAACCATGAGCCAAACTCTGTGATACACGGCAGTGGCAGGTACATAATACGAGAGTCTAAAGTTCATCCTACTAAGGATTGGGTTGCAATGCTTAATAGTAATTTACAGACACTGAGTATGTTAATGATCAGTTAAAAAAACACTACCTCCAACATAGATAATCCTGAAAATTGGGACCTACTGTACAAATTAAAGTCAACTGTAAAATCAACATTCAAATAACTTATGAGTATAAACTAAAAACATTAAAACTACTAATACAAGAACAATAAATGCACATACTTAACTGACACGGAGCAGCAAAAAAAAAAAGAGGAAGATGGCTGCTGGACTGGGGTTTATAAAGTCTGTCATATTGATTCTGATTCTAGAGTTTTAGGTTTTGTTAAAAGTTGTTTTAAATGGCTTCACACAGAGTAGCAATCAAAGATGTATGCATAATGGTAGCCTCCGGTCTTGACTATGAAATCTCAGATCACACTCTTAAATGCAATTGATTGAAATACAGGTAAGTTAAAATGTCAATTACTTTTCAGATTACTTTTTAAGTTATTTTTCTACTCAGTGTGATATACCTAGATATCACACTGGGACATTTCCTAGAGAAAAGATAAGTAAAATCAGTTTTGCACAGTTGTGGTTTTTCAGGTTTTCATACAAATCAACTCCACACTTAAAACGTTTTTCAAGGGAAAATAGTCAATGTATTCCTATGGAGAGAAATGAAGTTATCGGTTTGGGGTTGAGTTTCTGGGGTTAGAACAAGGGTTCCCCCAGGGTCAAGGTTGCAGTCTCAAAGCTCCCTCAGCGGCACTAGGGCGGCCGGGTGCAGAGTGCTGAGGCCCAATGTTATCCAATGGGGGATAGGGGGCCTCCGGTTGGTGTCTGCTCATGAGCAGGCCACAGGGTTGTGGGAGCAAAGCTCCTGGTGTTAGGCTCAGGGCAAAGGGGGATCCGAATTAGCACCCAAAGTACACCCGCAGCGGCGGCTGGGTGCAGGGTGTTATTTTGGTGTCGGGTGCCGTGTTGATTTCAATGGGGATTCTCGGGTTTCAACTAAGACTGCAGGCTAGGGGACGGAGATCTTCTGGAGGTGACCACCGGTTGGAGAGGTAAGTTGGGATGCCTGGGGATGCTGGGACACCGTCTGTTGAGCCACCCAAGGCTGTGGGACTTCGGGTGCAGGGGTGTCTTTAGGCGGTGGGTTTTCTTACCGGCTCCGTTCGCGGTCGGTGGTATCCTCCAGAAAGAGGCTGCAGGCTTCGCTGGGAGATTCGAGGCAGGTCAGAGATCACCAGATCTCGGGTCAGGATCGCCGGGGAGACCTCCTTGTGGTGTTGGGCCACTCGGGCCGTGGGCATCTGGTGCAGAGTGGTGCAGACTTACGAATTTGGCCGGAGCCAGAGTCTGTGGGTGAACAAATCCGGTGTTCACGGGAGACGAAGTCTTTTCTGTGGAAGGCAGGGTAGGTCCTCGGGGTTCTTGAGGTTGCTGGCTGCAGGACACACCAGGATTTCGCTTCTGCAGGTTCGAGGTGGGGACAGGCCGGTAGGGCTGGGGCCAAGTCAGTGGGCGTCCTACTCGTCTTAGCTTCAGCACGGCTCTTCGGTCCTTCTTCTTCTTTTCTTCTTGGTCGGTTCTTGTCTGAGGAGGCAAGGTTCAGGGGTGCCCCTAAATACTAGATTTTGGGGCGTTACAGTAGGTAAACGTTGGGACCAATGGGTCCCTTCCTTGGTGTGGGTGCACCCCCTAATAGGCCACCCTCCAGTGGGAGGGGAGCATATGCCTCACTCTGGTTGGCTGGGTCCCCCCATCTGCAAGATGGCGGGGACTGAGAGTTCTGCTTCACCTCGCCACCCCACCTGAGGGGTGGAGTTGGCAAAGGTGGGCACTCTGTGTGCATTTTTCATTAAATCCCACACTGGCATCAGTATGGATTTAATGTGCTGAGAAGTTTGATACCAAACTTCCCAGTTTTCAGTAAAGCCATTATGGTACTGTAGAGTTCGTAATGACAAACTCCCAGCACCATATACTCTTAATGGCATTACTGCACTTACAATGTCTAAGAATTGGCTTAGACACTGTAGGGGTACAGTGCTCATGCACCTGTACCCTCGCCACTGGTATAGTGCACCCAGCTAGAGGGGTGGCTGATCTATGCCAGGGCAGTGGGTTGTAGGCATGGCACACAGTGTGCCATGTCAACTCTTCACTTTGTTGCAAAGGGTGTGTGTGTGTGTACGTGTGTGTGTGTACGTACGTACAGGGCCTCGAAGGGTGGCACAATAAGTGCTGCAGCCCCTAGAGGCCTTCCCTGGTCACAGTGCCCTTGGTACCTGTGGTACCATTTACAAGGGGCTGACCTGTGGCCAGAGTGTGTCAATTGGGTTTTGTTTTAAATGCAGTTTTAGGGAAAGAACATAGGCCCTGGGTACCTGTTTGGCAGGAGCCCAGGGCGCACACAGTCAAAGTACATCAGCAGTTAAGCAAAAAGTGGAGGCAACCATGCAAAAAAGGGGGCACTTTCTTACAATACCCTAATGCAGCATGCCTAGCAGAGTGAGCAGTGCATGCGCTCTGCCGCTAGGCTCGACCTAAAAATGTATAGTCCTGTGCATTACTCATACGGTACCTGCTGTTTGGTATCACTGTCCAGCAGATTAATGATAGTATCAAAGTGGATAGGTGCATCAGTAGAGAATTCAAAGTCCAATGAATATCCAATACGTAGATTCCAAATATGCTTACTTATTATTCTCTTTCAATTTCAACAAAATCCAGTCAATGCGTTTCGTTCCAACAACTTATAGAACTTCGTCAGGGCTAAAAATGACATACAAACGTATAAAAAAATCATGTATACAAATACAATCCAAACACATGACATCAATATATGACTTGTTAATATAAATATACATGCCACATTTATAACCACAACATGAATAAAATAAAACATTAAATTTAACAACAACATTAAGACTGGCACATTAAGCATTAGACAATACCCACATGATAAACACATATAAAGCATTAAATGTAATGAATGAAACTTAGACATGCATAGACATATGACAAACATGCAAATATTACCATCTATGACATAACATATTTCAATGTGCGTCAAATGTGCATAACTAACTAAAACAACATTAAACGCTCCTTTGTAGATATCGTCACAATTGGGCTTAGCAAAATAGCATAGTTTAATACACATTCACAACAGATTGCTAAATGAAGATAGCCACATATATTGATTAAATCCGAACCCCCCCCCATATTTGAGCCCACTAATGCGATGTTTAACCTATTTCATAATTCCCAAAGGAAAAATGGTACCTATGGGATCATCACGCCTGTCTTCATGAGCATGAATGATATGCATGTACTGTACCAACACACCAAGATACTTAATTGTCAAGAGACATATAACATCCTTTTTTTTTTTAAAGAAATATTAAATCATGTTATTTGTCCATAGTAATCTCACCTTAAGAACACCTGTATAGTGCATAGTAAATAAATACAAATCCATCCACGTGATGATCCGAGGTAACTCATGATCGACTGTATCACTGTATCCCGACATGTAGTCGAGATGTCGTTCGCGGGTCGAAATAACTATAACTGGTGCATTTCAGTGGTTTTTGTTTTTAGCTTAGAATGTTACATTTAAAACGACATTTTCACCAAACTAGAACGTCATTTTAATCTTTCTTTTCTATGAATTTGAGTTTTTTTTGTTTATGCAATGTAAGATAATGTTACCATACCCAGCTTTAACCCCCCTCCATATTGAGGCATGGATTTTGAAATGTTGCAGCAAAAAAATGAAAAATTTGTGGCACACTGTTATTTTGCGGCATTCAATTTTTTGACAACCCTGAGTTCTTATTTATGAGTTGTGATTTAGGTTTAAACCAATGGTCTCCTATCTAAATGCATGCCAAGTGCTCATTAATGACACCTCCAGTCCGCACTGGCTTTTTAGGGAAAAGCACATTGAGTGTTGCAATTGTACAGTATCTTCAATCACATGAGGGCTGAATTAGACGTGAGAAGAGGACTTTGCAAGCTCCTGCTGGGGGTTGTATGATGATAAAATTCATGCCTTTACCACATGTCTTTTACAATGCTGAGCCTTTACCATGCTTGACTTCACCACGAATATGCCTTTACCACGAATATGCCTTTACCACACATGCCTTTACATCGCAAGTTAAGTATATTTAAGGTAAGTGAAATTTATGTGTAATTTTAATTGTTTTTTTGTGGGGTGGAGCTGAGAACACCCTCCACACAAAAAAAACACTTTAAAAAAAATTATAGCGTTACATTTTTCTTAATTGGGGGAACCCTTAAACCCCCCTTATTTAAAATTCCTCTTACCACCCTATACCCCTATCCACCCCTAAACCCTAAAAATACCCTTGCTAACCAAATACCCTTGCTACCCAAATACCCTTACCCCTAAACCCAAAATAATGTATATGGTAAAGGCAGATGTGTGGTAATGGCATGCATGATAAAGACTTTACCATGTAAAGGCAATGGGTGGTAAACGTATTGTGGTGGAGGTATTGCGCGGTAGAGACAACGTTGTAAAGGCTGTCTCTCCCTGCTGAGTCCAGACCTGATGATAAAATGAACAGTGGACACAGGAAAGGCTGCTACAGATTTTTTTTTTTATAAATATTTTTATTTCGTTTTTGAAAAATAAAACAAACTTCCTACAAAGCATGTATACATGATGCACCATTAATGACAAATCGCAATGACGTATATGGCAATTGTATAAACAAAATGTCTGTCGCAGTTGAATCCACGGAGGGGTCTGAGCCACCTGAGCGTATAAAAATAAAGGGTCATGGTTACACTGCGCATGAGTGCAAACAATAGGAACTAGCAATGTATCTGTCAAGGCTCTTCTCTCACTTCTCCAGACTGCAATCCCCCTCCCTCTTCCTCCCCCACCACTTCCAGGCCATAGTACTTGATCCATGGTGCCCATATCTTCCGGAACTTCCGAGGACAACCCCTGGCCTTGTATGTCACCTGTTCCGCCACCAAGGCTGCTACAGATTTAAAAAGAAAACACAATCTAGGAGCTTTCTAGTGTTTGTACATTTCAAATAGCTAATAACTCATGAAAACATTAATTTAAGTAGGGTTTAGTAGAGTTTTGAAGCTGATACCCACGGGCACTGGAATTATGCAATTGTGTGGCTGGGTTTTTAGTGTAATTATAGATTTGCCTCATAATCCAGCATCTACTGCATAATCTGCAGATTTCAACAAAAAAAATGTTTCTAGCTCAAAAGGTACAAAAGTTTAATAAAATGCAGCGACGCACAGCGGAAGGCCCTTTGCAAAGCTTGACTGGTCACCTATCTGTTGCGTATTGCTATATTTGAGTGTTAAACTGGTGCTAATGAGCGCCGATAATGCCCAGAGAGAGTTAACAAGTGTAAAAATGACAAAATAATAAAGTAATACTAGCACAAAATTTGCATCATCACACCGCATAATTTCTTTATTTGCTGCATAATTTACTCAACCGTGTTGCATAATGTGGCCCTCCACTGCTGCATAATTCCAGTGGCCCTGCTGATACCTCATCGAAACACAGATTTAAGTTGGGTCAATAAAAAGAAAGATGCATTATTTTTACTTTTTGGTATTATGTGCACATGGATTAAACTACATTTTCCAGTTAACAGAACTTCGCAGTTGCAGACACAACAATCCGTGCACTCACACTTTGCATTGATCGAAGTGTTTTGTTAGTTTTGGAAATCTGACGCCACTGACCAGCACCTGCTCTTAAATTGTTCCAGCACCACTGGCCATGACAATAGCCGCTGTGCTAATCTGTGCCAACCAGGACGTTCTGGGGTAGGTGAGAGGCCAAATGGAATGGAGCAGGGTTTTCATGCTCCAAGCTAAAACACAGAAGTCTAGATCTCCATGTGGAGTTCAGTGCCGGACTGGCCGTAGCTGGCATCAGGTGTTTTTCGGGGAGTCTGGAATGGTGGGGGCTGGTTTTGCAGCGGTTGGTGCTGGTTTTGTTCATGGGTGCCGGTTTTTAGGTCGAGCCTCGAGTAGCGCTGCTCTGCGAGACTTATAGTTGGGGAGTTTGAAAAGCTGACCAGACGCTCGTGCGTCATGGCCTTTTCCCTGCGGTTACGCGCGCGGCAGATATCTGTTTTGCATTATCGTGCCCGATAATGCAAAACAGATGTCTCGCTGTGGCGCGCGCGCACCACTCGCGTCGCCCCCCCTCCTCCCCGCTCGTTATTATTAGAGCTTCTTATTGCTCAATAGGTTGTCATTTCTAATATATTCATCACTTTCTATGCAATTCATTGCTTGGTTACCCACGAGAAAGTGTCATACATTTGGTCCTTGAATGTCACTCATACGTAGACTGAAACCATGGAAATATCACAAGTAAGCAATCTGAAAATTTGGCAGCTATGCAAAATGGAAGAAACTATGTTTTTTAATGTGTTTCATACCTACAAATATTTTACAAATAACTTAAAACCCATTTCCCACTCAAGCAGCAACCTTCGCGAGTGCATTACAAAGTAAATGAAAACACTAATGATGCAATTCCATAGTTCAACATTTTCTAAATCCTCCCCTTCTTTAGGTGGTACAGCAAGAATACGACAAAGTTAAGGAAAAGTTGTTTTCCCGAGGAACTTTGTCACCCGAAAGAGTGCTTCCCACTTGTAGAGTGGGGACGCGTGATGCGCGCGCACCGCAGAGCTTCCGGTTTGGTGGAACTGTTTTTGAAAGAAGAAAATGGCGGCAAGCCCCGGCCCTGTACCGGGGATGCCAGTGGGCAGTATGGCTGCACCTCAGGGAGAGGAAGCGGAGACAGCCGCTGAGCGAGACCCCGGGTGCGCTGCTACAACAAGCGGCTCCTTGGGGAGGTGTTGGAGATGTGTAGTGACTTCAGCAAAGCTGTACTGGAGAGCCAGCCGCAGCTTTGTCCGGAGCACAGGAACAGGGCGTTGCAGGAGGCGCGCTGGGTGAGTAACTACGTTGTTTCTCTACTTTCTAAAGTCGAAAAGGTTTCCTTTGCTAGAGTGTCGAGGTTTTCCAGTTTCCAAATTCCCTGAGTGAGTAGGTCGCCCAGTCTTTTGTTCGTTGCATTCTGGTACTTTTGGTTTTGTGTCCCCATTTATGCTAGGGCGAAAGTACTAGAAACCAAATCCTGGGCTGTTTGCATGGACCTGGGAGACTTCAGAAGTCATCCGCTTGGCTTCTGCCCAATAAGCTGTATACTCCGGTAGCAATGTTGTAGATATGCCGGTTGCTGTTACCTAGTAACCGCTGAACGCCAGTTCATCGACGCTGTCTCCCAAGGTTACCTGTACTCCAGTAACGTTGGACTGTTCGTGCTCATTTACATTGTCATCCTGCTGGTAGCAAGAAGTTATACACTTTTGACCTTACATCCGAGGTCGAAGTGGGCGGGGGAACGACTTTCGCAAGCAAGCTTTATTAATTTGATCAGAACAGTTCCCATGCTTTTTTAGTTAAAAAAAAAACCAAGCATTGGCATAGCCAATAGGTTTCGCCTTTGGGACCTTATAAGTGTTTAGCCATGCAACAGTTGATGTTGCACCAAGGATATTGTGCTGCATAACTAAATACTTATAAGGTCCCAAAAGCGAAACCTATTGGCTATGCCAATGCTTGTTCAGAGGTGTTGCAATATCGGCCCCCAGTAACAAAAGCAGTGCTTCACACTTGCACCCGGCAAAAGTGACAGGGCTGATTTGGGTTCCCAGTCCGGCCCTAGTGGAGTTTGTTTACTTTTCTAGCTCTTGTTGTGGCCAGGTGGCATTTTCATGATGCAAGGAAGCAGGAAAAATAAACACCACACTGGAGACCGCTTCTTCAGTTTTTTGTGACCGGATTTCTTAAAATTGCGGGGGAAACGCGATTCGCAAAATCGTGAAAAGCTGGGGGGAAACAGCCTTTATAATGACTTCTGAAACCCGCATGCCCTTACCACGTAGGCTTTACAACACATGCGTCTTTACCCCGCATGCCTTTATCATGCTTGCATTTACCACGAACACGTGTCAAAGGCTCTTTAGCTGAAACGCGTTGTTTTGCACAATAAACATTTGTGGCTTCACTTGGTGTTCCGCAACCGTCATTCTGGATTTTCGGAATAATGGATTCTGTTAATAATTGATGGCTGTTGCCGCCATCGCTGGCACCAGCACTGCAAGGCTAGTACCGGCGTTCGAGCAGCTCACCTGCTGCAAATATATATATATATATATATATATATATATATATATATATATATATATATATATATATATATATATATTTTTCTCAAACTCTTGCTCTGGGTGTACATCCGTTCAAAGGTGTACATCAATTTTTTGTTCCTCTGGGCATAATTCTTCCAAATTGTGACCACGCAGAATTCAGTGCAAATTTTCTAATATCCGAAACCTATCAGTGAATTTGTTGTTGGATTTTCTTAAGTGTGCTACGAAATGTGCATGGTCACTAGCTCTTCTAGTGGAAGGGTAATGTTATTTTTATGCAGACATTTGTCTTTTTACTCAACATCTGATTGAGCTGGACCTACTAATTTTTTATTGCAACAGAATTGTGGGATAAAATGGTAGATATACCACAAAGAATTTTAAAACGTTTTCCAGTGTGCATTGTTTTTCTGTGCTGTTCCGAGAATTTGTTGTCACTGCATGCATCTGTCCTATAGTAGTTTTCTGGTTTTAGAATGGTAGATTGCTTAAAGGAAGAGCCACTGTTAATTCCCAAAATCTAGTCGGATGGCTAAAAATGTATCCCACATTTGAAAATCGGGAAAGCTTTGAACTTGTAAGTATATGCTATGTAAGTGTGTTGCAAGATATGAGCAGCTGCATGCATTTGTATTTGCTGCATCAAAGTTGGTGCTAATATCAAGGAAATCCGAAATAAAAACTGGCCACCAGATAAAAAACAGGCCCAAAAAACTGCAAAAAGACTTGCCTTCTTTCAGGCTAGTCCTTCTGACGCTGCCAGGTTGCTCTATTGGCCCGTCTAATTGGCAACCTGGGATCTGATCATCTGCTGAATGGTGTCATGTGGTCTAATATAGAGCGTCATGACCACACATTAAACAACATGACCTAAAGGTGAAGTTAAATAAGCTATCAGACTCTTGAAATGTAAGTCCATTAGCAACACTTTTACTCCTTATAGACTTTAACATGCTTGCTTGGACTTGAGAGTAGTGCTTCTTCTAGTAGTCACTATTTTAAAATATCGTACAGTCATTGTTTAGGAGGCTTTGCCCATGTTTTTTTTTCCCCCTACTGTGACTGACACCCTGAACCAAAGTTTGCAATCAGTCCTGAGAGAGATCTCTGCTGGGCTGCTTTTTTCATACGTTTCCCAGAGCCTTTTTTTATTTCATTTCAACAATAAATCAGTAATCTATGCTTTGTTTTTCAGAGAATTGGTTTTCTTGTGTCCTTTACTCTAGGTTAACAAGTTAGATTTGCTACTGATTACCTTTTTTCTTTCTCGGTATTTATCTTGACCTTTTTATGATTTTTTTCCGTTTAATTGATTTAGTATGTGGTGCATTCTTAAAGAAAGCTGAGAGAAAGGTGTTAAATTGAGTGGGCGGCTGATTTATTGTGCCTAATTCTTGTCAAGCCAAATCTTCCTAACCATATTTATATCTGGTTTATTCTTGTTGCTTACAGCTGGTATTCCCCATCGACTGAACCTCTTCTACTTGGCAAATGATGTCATACAGAACTGCAAACGTAAAAACGCAATTGTTTATCGAGAGTCTTTTGCAGAGGTTCTTCCGGAAGCTGTGACTCTTGTAAAGTAAGAGAAGCATTTCTGATGCGTGTTCAAAGGCGCACAAATGTAATGATGTGGTGGAGCTTAACTGTGGGTGTAAATGATTGTGACTCTTTCTGTTTATGTAAATTATTGTGCAGAACGGATTAAGGCAGCAGCTTCATATTTAACCCTTTTTTGTATATTTCAATTGGAATGGGTATTGTCTCCATGTGCAGAGCTTGTAGCAAGAAGCTTTAAACTTTTAAATAACTTGATTCAGCATTGGCCAGTAAAATCTGAGAGAACAAGTAATAGCTTAACACTTTACAAAGATATGCAATATAGCCAGCTGACCTAATCACCCTAGAAAGGCCGCTGTTTTGTAGTCAAAATAAGGCATTTTGCATTCATAAGTGACAGTAGAGGCTTGATAGATGCTGCTTGTAAATTATTCTAAAGTTGACAGATGCATATATCAAAGAAGTAGTGTTGGTTTTTAATGAAGTCTAAATGTTGGTCATTGATGTGCATTCCTTCAACCATACTTCCGAGTTGTGTTTTCCATGTTTCTCAAATGAGCATTGCCAATACACCATCTCTTGATGTTACAGTTTATTGCTGGATATCAAAAGTGCTGATTTCTTTGTGTTGCCTACCAACTTGTTGGCAGTAATATGGTTGTTAGGTTCCACCAAAGCCCTCTGAATGCTTATGACTGTATGATCTAAAATAATGGTCGTATCAGCATGATCAGTCTGAAAGCGAACTTGCCTAACATAGGCAAACAATTTCCTTCATCAGACAAATCAGCAGTATATGAGATAAATGTAGTGTGTTTGAGTGCTCTATTTATCTTGATCATCTTAATACATCTCTTTACACGGAGGTCGTCCCTAAGATGTGGAAGCAGGCTAGGGTGGTCCCTCTGCTTAAAAAACCCACATTGGACCCAGCAAAACCAGAAAACTTCCGCCCTTTATCTCTTCTGCCTTGGGCATCCAAGATTACTGAGGCCTACATCAATTCTATGCTAACAGAGTTTCTGAACAACAATGGCGTTCTAGATCCGTCTCAGAATGGCTTCCTCCCAGGTCACAGCATGGAGACAGCTCTTCTAGCAGTGACCGAACATCTGCGGACAACATTAGATGCCGGGCGCACCGCAGCACTGATATTATTGGATCTCAGTGCCGCGTTTGACACGGTCTCCCACCAGATCTTATTACACCGTCTGGAGGAGGCCGGTGTAGTGGGCCCTGCCTTGGATTGGTTTAGATCCTTTCTCTCTGAGAGGACGTTCCAGGTGACAGCCCCCTTTTCTCTCCGTGTCCAGTCTATTAGACAAGGTGTGCCACAGGGCTCAGCTCTGAGTCCAATATTATTCAATCTATACGTTCAACCATTGGCAGCAGTGGCCAGTGGTAGAGGGCTCACTATTGTCTCTTACGCCGACAACACACAGTTGGTGGTGGCACTCTCGGACAACTCCATGCAAGATGCTCCTAAGTTCCGGAGCGATCTTGCAGCGGTCGCGGAGTGGATGACTGCCAACTGTCTCCAGCTTAACGCCAACAAGTCTGAGGTGTTGCTGGTTGGGAGAGACACTGAGCTATGGAGTGAGCACTGGTGGCTTGCAACCCTTGGTGGCGCACCTACCTCCAAGCAGGTAGTAAAAAATCTGGGGGTCTGGATGGACTCGGCCCTCAGTTTCCAAGCCCAAACAAAGTGTCAGGGACCTGTTTTGGTCTTCTACGGGGGCTGAAACCTCTGCTGGGATTCTTTGATCCGTCCACCCGGCAAGTCATCGTCCAGGCTTCGATTTTGTCGAGACTGGACTATGCCAGCTCGCTCTATTTAGGGATGAACAAGGCAGAGGTTATGCGACTGCAGAGGGTCCAAAATGCGGCTGCCAGAACCTTACTTGGTCTCCCCAGAAGCTGCTCTACAGTCAAGGCCATCCATCGGCTGCATTGGTTGCCGGTGGCTAAGCGGATAGAGTTTAAGGCTTTCTGCATGGCCTTCAAAATTCTGAATTTTTCCTCCCCCAGGTATTTTGGCCAACCTACTCGTGCCTTATGTACCTACACCCCAACTTCGCTCTATGGGACAGCGCCTGGTGGTTGTTCCCCGGGTGAGGAGGATGCGTGCTGGGGGGCGTTCTTTTCGCACCCTAGCAGCAAAACTCTGGAACTCCCTTCCTTTACAGATCCGCAACCTGAATAACTACCTGGCCTTCCGGAAGACAATCAAAACACATCTCTTCCCGCTGTTGTAGGCCCTAGCTCCATCTGTGGTCCTTCTATTCTGTCAGCGCCGGGACGCCTCTTTGCTGGGGAAGCTGCGCGCTATACAAAACTATATAACATAACATCCTCGAGACGTGGCCCTTGTCGGCCAATTGAACTTAAACCCAGGTGTTCCAATGTAATGTATGTATGGCACTTAATGGGGAAGGAATCCCAATCGTGACAGTTTAGACCAGCGATTCTTAACCTTTTGTCTTCTGTGGAACCCTTCTGAATCATTACTGGTATCTGGGGGGGCTGCCACTGAGTAGTTATTGGAAGGCAGGGACTCCCGGCCTTCGAAATTTCTATTAGTTGAACTTCAAAACAATGCACAAAAATATAAAAACAAGTATACACCAAACAAATGCCCAAATATTTTATTTCATTCAGAATTAAATCTAGGACAAGTTTTCACATTTTCAGTTTTGATTCTTTATTAGTATACTCTATTAATGTATTAATTTTCATATTTATTTTGTTAAACAGTTGAGGACACACTGAGTAAGCCTCACGGCCCCCCAGTGGTCCTCCAACCAAAGATTAAGAGCCACTGACTTAGACCATAAAATTGCTTTGTCCACTCCATGGAAAGCCATAAAATACTTTATGATGCAGGCAAACTGACTATATTTAAAAAAAAAAAAAGTTATTTTAACTTGCGAATCTTCATTGAGAGTGCCATTATATTATGGGTCGTGTTGCTGTATGCAATGCAAGTTTTACGCATACATGAAATTAGATTATTTGATTTTGCCAAAGTATCAATTTAATCCTAATTAATATAATACCTAGATTCGACGTCAAGAAGGGCACTCCTTCAATAATTGGTAGCTCGTATAATATTGCCTTTTTTGTGTAATGTGTGTAGGATAGAGCCCTGCCAATATGGGTCTCAAATGCAATGGAATAAGGAGCGGGTCAGTAAGGGCCACCAGAATTTAAGATTGACCTTATAAAGGTGATTTGGAAGACAATTGAATCCACGTGAGCCATCAGATTTTGATATTTTAACAATGTTACAGATCTTGCTTCCTTCAAATACAGCTGTATCTAGAGTTTGAAAATAAGGGATCTCTCAATCCCCCAAGTTATATTACGATTTAATGTTTGCAACTCAATAATTCTCATCAATCAAGTTGTCCACATCGATCATGTATTGAGAGTTCAAACTACTTGTGTATTGGGTAAACATTTTTACAGCCAGTTGTGCAAATGTCAGTTATCCAGTATTGGGGTATCTTTCATAGATTCACATGCCTGAATCATTCCCCGTCGTCGAGGCGGGAGTCCCACGGTAAATTACAAAAGTAGTGCCAAAAGTAAATAACAGTAGAAGGCTAAAAGAAAAGGCCTAAGGCCTAAAACTTAGTAGCCTATCTACATCATTATAATGAAAAAGAACCAAAGGTTAGCTCCAACCAATCAGCTACCAGCACCCTCTAGAACACTCTCAGCAGAGGCAGTTCTCCTCAGATTTTCACCGCACGTCGTGTGGAAGGGAGTCTCCCTGAGTGCCAACTCAGTTCTTCTCAACTTTGTTCAGCATGTCTGACAAGAAGGCCCTTTTTAGACCCTGTATGACCTGTGATAAGAAGAGGGTCCATGTTGATGATCAACATAAGGATTGCATTTATTGCCTCTATCCTAAGCATGAGGCAAAAAATTGTAAAATATGCCGTACCTTCCCTGCCAAAACTCTGAGGGATAGGGAGGCAAGGGTTCTTTTGTGGCTTAAATCCTCTTCGGCTGAGGAGGATGACAGAGCCTCTACGTCCAGCAAGAGGGCTAGATCCCAGGACAGCTCCTCAAGTGAAGGACGAAAACATCACAAGTCTTCCCATGCTGTTCCTGACCCTTCACAAAGGTCACCTAAAGCGGCTGTCACAAAAACTGTGAGTAAAACCATTATTGTGACCTCTTCTGCCTCATCGTCGACAGCTACTATCTCGACGACGGCCATAACCTCACCTATTTTATCTACCAGAATTTCTATGCCATCTAAGAAATCTGGTATTGAGGACTCCTCTGTGAGAAAACCTTCTTTGAAGGCCCCGTCGACTACTGCATCAATGACGAGTCCGTCGACGACGGTACCATCGACTAAGCTTCTAACATCGACGAAAATATCGTCGACGAAGAGTCCGTCCATGATAGCCCCGTCGACGACTATCCCGTCGACTAAGACGACGACGACGAGCCCGTCGGCGAAGAGCCCGACGACGACGAGCCCGTCGGCGAAGAGCCCGACGACGACGAGCCCGTCGGCGAAGAGCCCGACGACGACGAGCCCGTCGGCGAAGAGCCCGACGACGACGAGCCCGTCGACGACAATAATTGTGCCTTCGCAATCGACGCCTTTATTATCGGTCTTTCCAGCTTAAGACATTCCAAAAACAGCAGGACTATACTAAAATTTCCCCGCTTCTTCCCTCACAGCTCCTATCTTATGTAGATGATGATGAAGATGAATATGAGGATGAGGAAGGACCATTTGCCATAGCTCACCATCCCTCTGAACTTAATATAAAATGTCAGGAGGACGACGACGAAGATGATGATAATTACCAAGAACATTATTATCAACAACACCTTACGGTCCCGCAGCATAGGTTTCATCAAAGGGAGTCGTACCAGAGGGAAACCAGTCATCTCCCGCCGACGCTCATTCAAGATCTCCAGGCCATGCTGGCGGATTACCGGCAAAGATTTCCGCCGCAACAAGGGGTTCCAGAAAATCCATCGCAACCATCAGTGGTCCCTGAACCGTTAGCGCAGCCACAGGTTCCAGTCATACCGCTTCCTCCGCCTGCTCCCTCCGAGCATGTGCAACAGGATGTTACTTCCTCGGAAGATGAAGTTGAAGAGGGAGAATTACCTGAGAATATCCCTCACCAGGATCCGTGGGATAATTACATCATACCGGTACCTTCTCCGCCCATACCTTTACCATCCGACTCTCCCCCGGAGGATATCGGGGGTTTTCATAACTTGATGCAACGGGCGGCAGCCAGGTTTCAATTGCCTGTTACAATTGAACAAACAGAATGTTTCCTATATGATTTTAAGGAGGAGTCCAGAAAATCACTAGAGCGGTCCCAATCATAGACTATATCTGGAAAGAGGGGATAAAAATTATGAAGACGCCTGCTTCCATTCCAGCGGTGCTTTCTCGTATAGAAAAAAGTACCGAGCGCCTGCTAATAGTCCATCTTGTCTGATTGGTCATCCTCGCCCGGACTGTCATCTCCCAAGCCGCTCAACAGCGTTCTAAAATCCTGCAACGCCTATCACCACACCGCCCGACAAAGGACGTCGGCTGGATCTCATTGGCAAAAAGTTTTCCACCATGGCGGCGGCCTCCATTAGAGCGGCAAATTCATTAGCAATAATCGGCCGGTATGACCGCCAAATGTGGTCAGATATGGCTGCCCTTATTGATCTAATCCCTGAAGACCACAGGCAGGACGCACCAAAGATTCTGCTTGAGGGAGAAAGAGCCGCATCTGAGACTATAGATTGCGCGCTGGATATCGTTAATACCAACTTTCGTCAGCTTGCCGGGGCTGCCGTACTTAGACGCCAGGGATGGCTTAAGGCCACTACTTTCCGACCGGAAGTACAAACGAAGATCCTAGATATGGCCTATGATGGAGAGTCTTTGTTTGGAAAACATATTGACGACGCTCTTCTTGCCATTAAAACGGACACGGACACCGCCAAATCTTTAGGCGTCCTTCAATACAGGCGCGGATCTTTTAGAGGCGCAAGAGGACGTAGTTTCACATCACGAGGAGGATATCAAAATCAACAGAATAGGCGCAATATCAGCCACAATATAGACAACAGTATAACCAGTCTTCATATCACCAATCCTCTTCGGCTGGTTTCTCCCGTCAGGGCGGGCGCAGAAGATCCCAAAATCAAGGCCGAGACACCAACAAGAAGCAATGATCTCAGCAGGGCGCCAACCACATTACCTTCCATTCCCGTGGGTGCGAAAATTTCAGCCTTTGTTCGCAGGTGGCAGGACATTACACCAGACCGATGGGTTCTAGACCTGGTATCCAGCGGTCACACGCTAGAATTCGTCAAACAGCCACCCACTACTCCACCCAGGGGTTCCCCTCGTCTTCACTTATTGTTCAAAGAAGCCTTACTAATGCTCCTCAAGAATGCAATAGAGAAAGTTCCCTCTTCTCAAAGGGGAACAGGTTTCTATTCTCGTTTCTTCCTAATCAGAAAGAAGTCAGGAGAAGGGCGACCTATTCTGGACCTCAGAAAACTAAACAAATTTCTCAAAAACAGTTTCCGGATGGTCACACTTTCAGAGATTCTAAGCTGTTTAAACGAAGGAGATTTTATGGCTTCTCTGGATATGGAGGACGCGTACTTCCACATCCCAATTCACCCAAAACATCGAAAATATCTTCGCTTCACAGTGGCTGGCGCCCATTATCAGTTCAAAGTGCTCCCGTTTGGGCTAAAATCGGCACCAAGAATCTTCACGAAGTGCTTAGCACCTGTAGCAGCAGCATTGAGATCTCAAGGAATCCAAGTATTCCCTTATCTCGACGATTGGCTTATCAAGGGTCCTTCAGCACAGAAAGCCAAAGTGGCCACAGAGACGTGTCTCCATTTCTTCTCTTCACTGGGGCGGACTATCAACGAGAGCAAGTCACAATTCCGTCCAATCCAAGTCATTCCTTTTCTCGGAGCAATGCTGGACACGATCCAGTGCAAGGCATTCTTGTCAGAAGATCGGCAATTGCGTCTCCGAAAACTAGCAACATCAATTTCAAAAAGAAAGTCAGTTTCTGTCCGGATGTTTGCTTCACTCCTGGGAATGTGCTCTTCTGCAATAAACTTGATACCCCTAGCGCGGCTCAAAATGAGGCCTCTTCAAGAGGAATTACATCTTCAATGGCAGCAAGCCGTGGATTCCTTCGACGACTCCATAAAGGTTACACCTCGCATGATACAGGCTCTGCACTGGTGGTCCAAGGCAACGAATTTAACCCAGGGACTAATATTTTTACAAGCCATCCCAGATTTCGTGTTGACTACCGATGCCTCCATGGAGGGATGGGGAGGCCATCTACAAGATTTAAGAATACAAGGAAAATGGTCTCAAGTTCACAAACAACATATCTGAAAGAGACACGTTAGTGACAGATTCCTTACCTTAGAATATCCCCAGGCGTCAGGCTGGATCCGGAAAGTTTTGCGTAGCAGTACCCTTGCGCGTCGGTAGGCGGCGTCGTGCGGCTCCGCGTCCGTCGTCGGCGTCGTGATCGCCGGGATGACGTCGCGGGCAGTACTTAGGCGCCGCCCCTGCGCGCTGACGTCAGTTCTTTTTCCGCGCCAGCAAGCGCAGATCCGGGAAGAGCAGTGCCCTGGTCAATTTTTGACCATACTTTTTGGTGATTTTTTTCACTGTTTTTTCCAACTTAAAGGTGTCGTAGGGATGCCCGGCTTCAAGCGATGCGGCGCCTGTGCGCGGATGATGTCCGTCACCGACCCGCATTGGGAGTGTCTCTTCTGCCTCGGCCGAGGCCACGACACCGAGTCTTGTCCCGAATGCCAGGCCCTCAACCCGAAAGCTTTGCGAGAGCGGTCTCGAAAGCTCCTCGAGGCCCGGCATTCGGCTCCACGGAGGCCCCGGTCGCGTGAGAGGTCCAGGGGTCGCCGCGGAGTGCACACCGGTCGTCGGCGTCGAAGTCTTCTTCGTCCGGTAAGTCGAAGTCCAAGAAGCATCGTCGCTCTCGGACTTCGCCTCGCCGGTCTCGCGACTCGGCTGAGGCCCCTCCCGGCACCGTCCCCGCCCCCGCGGCCCCGGACTTGCCTGTGGAGTCGCCCCCGCCATACCCGCCCTTCCCGGGTTCGGGGCGGATCCGGCCAAGGTACAGGAGTTCCTGTCGGCCATGGCCCGCCTCTTCGGGCCTTCAGGCCCCTCCGGTGCGCCTTCGGGCCCCGCGGGCCCTGATGGGGTTGCTCCGGCGTCGCCGGCGGCTCCGGCCCCGGCGTCGCCCGTGCCTCCAGACTCGATCACCGCTCCGGCTTCGGCCCCGGCCTCGATCCCGGCTCCACAACCCCCATCGACGCCGGTCGACCTCACGACACCTCCGCCGGCGCCGATGTCTCCGGTGCCGTTCTCGACGCCGCCCTGGGCTCCGGGCGGCGTCGTCCCCCAGTTCCTTCCGGCTCCGGACATGGACCCGGAGCGACGTCGATCGACGCCGGCTCCGGCGCCGATGGGACCTTGGGTCCCAACTGTCCCTCCTCCTCCTTATTTTGAACCTGAGGAGGACCAGTTGGACTGGGAGGGGTCTGATGACCCTCTGACGCGCAATTGTCAGTATGATGAGGACTGGACAGAGAGTCTAGGGGAGGCCAGTGGTCTGGATACTTCCCCTGACACTGGCATGCTGTCTCCTCCCGTGGCTACGGAGGAGGGGGCCAATTTTGTACGGTGTTGCGTAGGGCTGCTGGGGCCTTACGTCTCCAGCTCCCTACTTTGACGGTCAAGCCTAACATCTTGACAGAGGTGCTTCAGCCGGCAGCCTCCTCTGCGGAGACTGTGCTGCCGCTTAATCGACGCCCTCACTGACGTTCTTTGGGCGCCTGGTCCAAGCCCAACACAGGGGCTCCTGTGGATCGGAACGTGTCACGACGCCATCGCCCTGCTCCGGGCGACCCCCTGTTTCTTTCTGTCCACCCCACTCCTGAGAGCTTGGTTGTCCAAGCCTCCGCTTCCCAAACCGCCTTCCCTACCGCTCCTCCGGATAGGGAATCCAAACGCCTGGATCAGTTTGGGAAGAAAGGTTTTTCTTCCTCCAGTGCTGGCTTGCGGTCCGTTAACACCGCTTGTCTTTTGGGCCGATATACCCACTCCCTGTGGGATTCGGTGGCGGATGTTTTGCCCCAGTGCCCTGAGGAGGTCCAGGCACTGCTTTCCCGCGCCATTGCGGAAGGAAGGGATGCGGCCAAATACACTATCCGTTGTGGCCTTGACACCGCCGACTCGCTGGGCAGGTCGATTGCAACGACGGTGGCGCTCCGACGCCACGCCTGGCTGAGAACCACTGTTTTTCAGGGGATGTCCAGAATACTCTCATGGACATGCCCTTTGATGGAGTCTGTCTTTTTGGGTCCAAAGCAGACCATGCGTTGGAGCGCTTTAAGGACTCACGGGCTACTGCCAAGTCCCTGGGCCTTTCTGCTACACGCCCTCCGCTGCCTTCTGCTTTTCGCCCCTATCGTGGCCACGGTAGGGGCGCCCTTCACGTCAGCAGCCCAGCCACCGGCCCGCGCAGCAGGCGTCTTCGCGTGGCCGAGGACGTGGATTCCGCCGTGGCGGATCGGGCAACCAGCGTGCGGGTCAGGCCACCACCTCCAACCCGTCCGCGGCCTCCAAGCCCTCCTAGTCCCTCCTTTCAGGTGCACGGCACGCCAGTAGGGGGCAGGGTCCGCCATCACCTTCCCCACTGGCGCACCATCACCTCGGACAGGTGGGTCTTGGACATTGTCCGAAGGGGCTACTCCCTCCCCTTCGAGACCACCCCCCAGCCATGCCACCTCAATTCCACCGCATGTCAGGGGATCACTTGGTGCTTCTACAGAAGGAAGTCACGGCCCTCTTGACCAAGAGGGCCATCGAGCATGTTCCGACCCCAGAAGTAGGGCGTGGTTGCTACTCCCACTACTTTCTGGTGCCCAAAAGGACAAGGAGGACATGCGTCCTATCTTGGACCTCCGGAACGTCAATCGCTTCCTCCGGAAGGAGAAGTTCAAGATGCTCACCCTAGCTCAGGTCTTGACTGCCCTCGACCCTGGAGACTGGTTGGTAGCGTTGGACTTGCAGGACGCGTATTTCCACATCCCCGTCCTGCCGGCCCACCGGCGTTACCTTCGGTTCACGGTAGGCCCCGAGCATTTTCAGTTCACCGTGCTCCCTTTGGCCTTACCAGTGCCCTCGGGTGTTCACGAAAGTGATGGCGGTGGTCGCAGCTCATCTGCGCCGGGCAGGGGTTTCAGTCTTCCCCTACCTCGACGACTGGCTGCTGAAGGCGGGCTCGCCCCAGGCAGTCGTCTCCCACCTCCAGACTACGGCCGAACTCCTGCACTCGCTGGGGTTCTCCATCAATGTGCCGAAGTCGCATCTAATTCCTTCTCCACAGCTCCTTTTCATCGGAGCAGTTCTGGACACGACGCAGTTTCGGGCCTATCCTCCCGAACGGCGAGTCCGGGATATTCAGGCTATGATTCCGATCTTCGGCCTTTATCCTGGGTTTCGGCACGGGTGACCCTGAGGCTGCTGGGCCTCATGGCCTCCTGCATCCTGCTGGTCAATCATGCCAGATGGCATATGCGGGCTCTGCAGTGGGACCTGAAGTTCCAGTGGGCGCAGCACCAGGGCAACCTGTCCGATCACGTCCAGATCTCGGAGGGGACTGCAAAACAGTTGAAGTGGTGGCTCTCGAACCGGCAATGGGTCATGGGCAGATCCCTCTCCCTTCCCCAGCCAGAGCATACAGTTGTGACGGACGCGTCCCTTCTGGGATGGGGCGGTCACATGGGAGAGGCGGAGATCAGAGGCCTCTGGTCTCCGGGCGGAGTCCCGGCTCCATATCAACCTTCTGGAGCTCCGGGCGATCCGGCTTGCACTCAAGGCATTCCTTCCCTCTGTCAAAGGGACGGTAGTGCAGGTGTTCACAGACAACACCACCGCCATGTGGTACTGCAACAAACAGGGCGGGGTGGGGTCTTGGACCCTTTGTCAGGAGGCTCTGCGCCTCTGGACATGGCTGGAACATCAGGGCATGTTCCTGATGGTTCAACACCTGGCAGGTTCTCTGAACGCCAGGGCGGACGAACTCAGCCGCAGGTGCATGATGGATCACGAATGGCGTCTTCACTCGGAAGTGGCGCAAGGACTCTTTCTACAGTGGGGAGAGCCTTGGTTAGATCTATTCGCCACCGAAGAGAACGCGCAATGTCATCAGTTCTGCGCGTTGGAATTTCCAAGGCGGCACTCGCTCGGCGACGCTTTTCGTCACGAGTGGAGTTGCGGTCTGTTGTACGCCTTTCCGCCTATACCACTTCTACCCAGAGTGTTGAAGAAGATTCGGCACGACCGGGCCCAAGTCATTCTTGTGGCTCCGGACTGGGCTCGAAGAGTTTGGTATCCCGAGCTACTCAATATGAGCATAGATCCCCCGATCCGTCTGCCTCTTCGGGAGGATCTTCTGTCGCAGCAGCAGGGGACGGTCCTCCACCCGAACCTGTCCAGTCTACACCTGCTTGCGTGGAGATTGAGCGGCGGCAGTTGATTCCTTTCGACTTGCCTCCCGAAGTTTGTGATGTGATTCTGGCAGCCAGGCGTCCCTCCACTAAGGTGGTATACGCCTGCAGGTGGAACAAATTTGTGGCATGGTGCACAGCAAAGGCTGTGGATCCCCTTTCTGCCCCTCTTTCTGAGGTCCTTCTGTTCCTTCTCTCTCTGGCCCAACAGGGTTCTGCCCTGGGTACCATCAAGGGTTATCTTTGTGCTATCTCGGCCTTCCTCAGGCTCCCTGATCAGCCCTCCCTTTTCAAGTCCCCTGTTGTTAACAGGTTCTTAAAAGGCATTACTCACCTCTTCCCTCCTGTTCCGTTTGTAATGCCTCAGTGGGACTTGAACTTGGTTCTTACCTTTTAATGTGCGCTCCCTTTGAGCCTCTGCATAACTGTCCTCTTCGTCTTCTGACTCTGAAGACAGCCTTTCTGATGGCCATCACCTCCGCTCGGCGGGTGAGTGAGCTCCAGGCTCTATCTTGCAAACCTCCCTTTCTGTCTGTTCATCCAGACAAGGTTGTTCTTCGGACGCGTCCGTCCTTCTTGCCAAAGGTGGTTACTGCTTTCCACATTGGGCAGACCATCACTTTGCCCACCTTCTTTCCGCCTCCGCATCCTTCCAGAGAGGAAGAGAGGCTCCACCGTCTGGACCCAAAACGTGCGCTCTCCTTCTATATCGACCGCACAAAACACTTCCGGGTGGATGACCAGCTCTTTGTTGGCTACGTGGGCGCCAAAAAGGTCGGGCGGTGCACAAGAGGACCATCTCCTGCTGGGTTACCTTGTGCATCAAGACCTGCTATTCTTTGGCCAAGAAGGAGCCTCCTGTTGGGCTGCGTGCCCATTCCACCAGGGCAACAGCTGCTACCACGGCCTTGGGCCGCGGTGTTCCGCTGCCGGTTATCTGTCAGGCAGCTACGTGGGCCTCGCTGCACACGTTTACAAAGCATTACTGCCTTGACAGTCAGGTCCGGAGGGACGGCTTCTTTGGCCGTTCTGTCCTCCAGGACTTCCTTGTCTGATCTTTGTTCGCAGACCCACCACCGGGGTTGGTATTGCTGGGGTATCTATTCTAAGGTAAGGAATCTGTCACTAACGTGTCTCTTTCAGATGCACAAGTTACTAACTTGTGTAACGATATATCTGTAAGAGACAGTAGTTAGTGACAGATTCCTTACCGCCCCACCCATCCTCCCCGCTTCTGCGAACTGATTTCTAGGGTTAAGGACATCCCTTTCAGGGCCCTAGTATTTTTCAGACACCTGTGTCAGCTTCTTGCATGGCTCTGCGTTCCTGGCGCGGAAAGTCGTGTACAGAACTGACGTCAGCGCGCAGGGGCGGCGCCCAAGTACTGCCCGCGACGTCATCCCGGCGATCACGACGCCGACGACGGACGCGGAGCCGCACGACGCCGCCTACCGACGCGCAAGGGTACTGCTACGCAAAACTTTCCGGATCCAGCCTGACGCCTGGGGATATTCTAAGGTAAGGAATCTGTCACTAACTACTGTCTCTTACAGATATATCGTTACACAAGTTAGTAACTTGTGCATCAACAGTCTGGAACTCCGCGCAATTTTTCTGTCCCTACAAGCGTTCCTGCCAAGGATTGCGGGTTCCTCAGTGCTGGTCCGTACGGACAATACGACCAGCATGTATTACATCAACAAACTGGGAGGAACGAAATCTGCCACACTCTCACAAGAGGCCCAGGAACTGTGGGAATGGGTCACTCTTCACGGGATAACCCTCAGAGCAGAACACGTCAGGGGTTTACACAATACTCTGGCGGACACGTTGAGCAGGTCTCTGTCGGACTGTCACGAGTGGGAACAGGAACAGTTGAACAGAGTGTTTCAAACCTGGGGCAAACCTGCACTGGATTTGTTTGCAACAAGGGACAACAAGAAATGCCGGTACTATGCCAGCCGATTCCCTCAACAGGGGTCAAGAGGGAATGCCCTGTCCATGCGATGGTCAGGGATTTGTGCCACCGCTTTTCCCCCGATCCCGTTGGTCCCGAGAGTGCTCCGGAAAATGAAGCTAGAGGGTTGCCGCATAATCCTAATTGCACCCCGTTGGCCAAGACAATATTGGTTCCAGGAACTACTACTGTTGACTCAGGACAAGCCTATTCGCCTGTGTCAGACTCCTACGATGTTGTCCAGGAACAGCGGCCAAGTGGTCCACCCGGACCCACAGTCCTTACACTTGCACGCATGGCTCCTGATTTCTTAGAGTTCAAAGACTTCAACATCTCGCAAGACTGTCGTGAAATCTTGACCAAAGCTCGTGCTCAAAGCACGATAAAGACTTATCGTTCAAAATGGAAACAATTTTGTTATTGGTGCGAAGCGAATAATGCTCACCCAGTTCAAGCTCCTGCGGAACAGATTCTCCCTTACTTGCTGTCTCTAGCCAAGTCTGGTCTTACCTTTTCATCAGTCAAGGTCCATCTTGCCGCTCTGTCTAGATTCAGAAAAAGTGCTGATCGGCCGTCTCTCTGTTCATCCTCACTTGTCAAGCAAATCATGAAGGGACTTTTCAGAGCTTTCCCTCCAGTGCAAGCACCCCCTCCAGAGTGGGAGCTCAATACTGTGCTAGCGCAGCTGATGAAGCGCCCATTTGAACCAATCCACAAGGCGGACCTCAAATTCCTCACGTGGAAGGTCGCACTTTTACTGGCGCTAACTTCGGCAAGAAGGGTTAGTGAAATCCAAGCATTCACTATCACTGAGCCTTTTGTACATTTCACTCGCGATTATGTAACCCTTCGCACAAATCCTAAATTCATCACCAAGGTACCGTCACAATATCATTTGAACGAACCGGTAAGGTTAAGAACTTTCTTTCCGGATCCATCCACTCCAGCTGAGAGAGCGTTACACTCTCTGGATGTCAAACGCTGTTTAAAATTCTACTTACAAAAAACTAAAGACATCAGGCGTTCCAACCAACTGTTCGTGGCCTATGGCCAAACAACTATTGGAACTGCAGTAACAAAGGCAACAATCGCCAGATGGCTGGCTTCCGCTATCCGCTTATGCCATGACCAGGCCAACAAGCCTTTACAGAGGAAGGTCAAGGCTCAGTCAACAAGGACTATGGCGGCTTCTGCAGCTTTATTTGCTGGAGTGACTCTAGAGAATATCTGTCGTGCTGCGACATGGAAAAATGTCCACACGTTCACGAAGCACTACTGTCTTCAATCTGCTCAGCGAGAAGATGCAGCAGTTGGACAGGCGGTTCTACGACATCTTTCATTAAGTCGGACCAGGTATTTTCTCTTTTATATGCTGTTTGTTCCTGCGATCAGTATTCATACAAAATTGATATGTAAATATCTATATAAAGTATAGTTGTACAAATATACATATATGATAATTCTTATGTATTCTTGTTCTTAGTAGTAGATTGCATTTTACATAACTTTGATATCTTGAAGGCTTGTGTAAAAAAAAAAAAATCTGTCATTGTGGATACAGTTTGGGGGTTTAGTAATACTTGTCTCCCACCATCCGCAAACGACATTACGTTTGATATACTGCTGACTACTTGATTCAGGCATGTGAATCTATGAAAGATACCCCAATACTGGATAAGAAAACAAGTTACTTACCTGTAACTACAGTTATCCAGTATTGGTATCTTTCATAGATTCACATGCACCCACCCTCCTCCCCGGCAGGTCAGTTCTCTAGGATTTGGGACTCTTACTCCCACTTGTGCTAAGAAAATCTGAGGAGAACTGCCTCTGCTGAGAGTGTTCTAGAGGGTGCTGGTAGCTGATTGGTTGGAGTTAACCTTTGGTTCTTTTTCATTATAATGATGTAGATAGGCTACTAAGTTTTAGGCCTTAGGCCTTTTCTTTTAGCCTTCTACTGTTATTTACTTTTGTAATTTACCGTGGGACTCCCGCCTCGACGACGGGGAATGATTCAGGCATGTGAATCTATGAAAGATACCAATACTGGATAACTGTAGTTACAGGTAAGTAACTTGTTTTCTTACTTCTCACTATTGCTGTACTGTATAGGCATTCACTGTTTCCATACCCGTTTGTAGTTTTCGTAAAGTTTGTGTTAAACTCTTCATTATTAGAACCGTTGCGGAGTTTCGCGATCTACTAGTAAAAGTGAATATTTATTATTTGTCTCTGGTTAGCACGGTCTTCATGTGGTACACCGTCATTCGCAGTGAGGTTCTGGAAAAAAAATGTTATTGGTCTCTCTCCATCTATTTCCTAAATTTTACTAAAACCCTATTAGACCAGAAGATGCTTTTTAACTATTGACAGCCATTAGTATTACCTATTTTGCTATAAAACTAATATCTAGGAAAAATTATTTGCTAAATGCAGACTGAGCAGAATAATGACTCTGTATTCTTGTTACAATTCCAAAATTTCAAAAGTAGTAAAAAATTTGATGTGGTCATCTAAAGCAAGTATAATAGAGTCCTGTATTTCGGCGTTTAGAAAAATGTATTTCATAGGGTTATTGGTAGAATGTCTACCATTCAGTGATTGTTAATTGATGGAGTATAAAAAGCTTAATAGATTAAGCCCTTGAGTGGCAGGCATTGAGAAGGTTAGATTACAACTGAGATGCCCCATATGCAATCTGTATAAACAAATGAAGCCTCATCAGTTAGATTGTGCACCAAGTTAAAATAACCCACTAATGAAACACGTTCTTCAGCCCTCCAACAACCATATTTAGAGAGAAAATCCATTTTTTTATATTTTGCAAAAACCTTGTAACTGGGTGTAAATAAACATTAATTACAAGCAGCATATTCAATTTACCCGAACATCCCTTTCATTTTAACCTAAGGGCCTGAATAGTCTCAAGTCCCAAATGGAAACCATTAATGATAAAATATAGGGAATTTGAAACACAAATTTTCCAGTCAACCTAACTCCTCAGTTCCCCCACCTCTCCTCCGCCCACAGATTTCTCTTTATAAGTACTTGAACAGTTGACACAATAACCTAATATAATAACTGGTTAAATGCCCAAGTTTCCTTACTAGTATCCTCATCTTTAAGAGTATATGTGCTAGAACAGTGTTTCACAAGGCACTCCGTTAAAACACAATAACATTCTTGCTGTTAATATTGTTAATCCTTAAACACAAATAATAACCAATTTATTATGCATAAGCCAGGAAAAGGAGTATTCACAAGTAGTAAATTCTATGTTTCGGGCAAGAAAGTGGCAAAGGGAGTCGGAAGTGCTTAGTGTCCCCAGTGATCACACACGAGAAACAAGAATGTGCATAAATGACATATAGACACAGAACACACAACTTCGAGCAATTATTTTGTTAGAGTTTTTATTTGTCTGGAGATTGGTTAAGGACATCAATTTAAGTTTGTGTGTGGTAATTTGTTAACGTTTTATCCTTATTTAAATTTTTGAGGTCTCCTCCGGATTGACAAGATGCGGTACACTTGTAGTTGGTCGACTGACCCCTCACTCAGATCCTTAGTAGAACAGATATTGAAAGTGCTTGATTAATGGTCGCACCAAATGAGATTAGCATACTAACAAATAACTTGGACCTCGGTTCATGAGAGCGATTTCAAGAATAAGTAGGATAGCTTATCTGGGTGCATCATGCTCTTATCGTACGGCGAGTATTCAGGCAGCATCTTCATTATTCCATGATGCGAGTGCAGCCCATACTATTTAAGCTGGCTCAGTGTGCTGTTTATGCAGATTCAGTGCCTCTGGTTTGGGGCACTTGGACATAGGAAGGGTAGGTGGAATAATGCATCCAGTCACTACCCGCAAAGTGAGATTTAAAATCTGTCCGGACAGGTCCAAGTGATGCCTGTAAGTTCTACCCATATTTTACGGTAACAGTTCAGAGTTGAGGCCTGCTAGCTCCAGTCTTTGCCCTCTTGTAGTTCTGGCAATTGTTCTGAAGAATGAAGCCTTTACACCAAACCAGTTTCGCCATTGTATTGACAATTGATGATTAGTGTCCATGGTGTGGAGTTGGGGGTGGAAGCAGTGTTTTGCAATCGTTTTAATACAGAATTTAAGCCACTTATTGTTGTGATGCAAAATTTTGAGAGTTGCTCAATGGCTCTGCGTATCTGATCCAATTGAGTTTAGAGAAGATGATGCCTCTGAAATCAAATTGTTTGTTACACCTGGATCAGACCAACTAACAACTTTCACACGCTTGTTCGCTGACGTGGTATCTCCTTTTATAAACTCTCTTCCTTCTATACTACTCAATATTAGTTATTTCAATTCATATTGAGAGTGCTTTTGCACAGGTATGTTTGTTTTGTTTAAGATATTGTGATAACCCTTGAAATATTTTCTCTTATTGACTCCAGAATATATATGAATTGATATTCTTCCACCCCACCACCAAAAGATAGGATGATTTGTTGTATGTTCATTGTGCTACAAACTGCAGCCTGAGCTTTTTCATTAATCACGTTTGTAGGCAGTTTATGATATTTAGGATCATCCAGAAAGGAGTTGAATTCATTTGCTATCAGATTGAATGAGAGGAGCCCTGCTGAACCCTTAGTAGGCAAAATAAACACTTTGACTGAGTGTGCCCTGGGTTCCTGCCAACTAGGTACCCAGGACCCATGCTCTTTTCCTAAAACTGCATTAAAACAAAACCCCATTAGCACTCTTTGGCCACATGTCAGTCCCTTGTAAATGGTACCATGGGTACCAAGGGCACTGTGGCCAGGGAAGGCCTCTAAGGGCTGCAGCACTTATTGTGCCACCCTTAGAGGCCCTACTGACTTGGCCCCAGCCCTACCGGCCTGTCCCCACCTCGAACCTGCTCCAGCGAAATCCCGGTGTGTCCAGAAGCCCTCAAGAACCCGAAGGACCTGCCCAGCCTTCCAAATCCAAGACTTTGTCTCCCGTGAGCACAGGATTTGCTCAACAGCAGACTCTGCCTCTGGCCAAATCTGCGAGTGTGCACCACTCTGCACCCGACGCCCACGGCCCGAGTTTGAGTGGCCCAACACCACGAGGAGCTCTCCCCGGCGATCCTGACCAGAGATCTGATGATCTCTGACCTGCCTCGAGTCTCCAATCGATGCCTGCAGTCCCTTTCTGGAGGATCCCCCCCGACCGGTACCGCAGCTGGTAAGAAAACCCGACGCCTAAAGACACCCTTGCACCCGACGTCCCATGGCCTTGGGTGGCCCAACTGACGGTGGCCCAGCATCCCCAGGCATCCCAACTTACCTCTCCATCCGGTGGTCACCTCCAGAAGATCTTCATCCCCGAAGCCTGCAGTGTTTGTTGCAACCGGAGAATCCCTGTTGAAATCAACTGGTCACCCGATGCCAAAACAGCACCGTACACCCAGCCGCCCCTGTGCCGCTGCGGGTGTACTTTGGGTGCTAACTGGGATCCCCTTTGCCCTGAGCCCAACACCAGGAGCTTTGCTCCCACAACCTTGTGGCCTGCTCATGAGCAGCCACCAACCGGAGGCCGCCTGTCCCCCATTGGATAACATTGGGTCTCAGCACTCTGCACCCGGCTGCCCTAGTGCCGTTGGGGGTGCTTTGAGAGTGCATCCTTGACCCTGGGGGAACCCTGGTTCTCTTTCAGGGGATCCTCATCAAAGTCATAAGAACATGAATATTCCCGCCCATGCGCGGGACCCCGGAAACACATTACACATATGTCAAAAACCATATATGTAGCTATATATATATATATATATATATATATATATATATATATATATATATATATATATATATATATATATATATATATATAAAACACACAATGTAGCCTCCCATAAACATGCTGAGCAATGTTGCAAGGAATTCTCTTGCACATAAACATATTCCAATAAAGCAGGGAGAAAGAAACTTTTGAAAACTGCTTTAATACACAGCAGACCACACACTCCTGCAAGGAAGAAAACATTGCCAGCACATAGGCTGCATTGTGGAAACATTAGTGTAGAAAGCTGAAAAGCTAACCCACAAACACTCAGATAAACTGGCACCGTGCCTTTAAGGCAGCCATGACCCCTAGCTTCCCATCATGCCTCAGGGGTGACAGTTAGGTCAGTTGTTCTTTCCGGCTCCTTCTGTCAGGACCCTGGTTACTTCAGCTCTACCTCTTTTTCTGATTTTCTGTCAGAAAATTCTTCAATTTTTGATAAAACCTCTTACTTTGACATCTTTTTGGTGTTAAAGTATTTCTCTACTATTTTTTGTAGAGAGTTGAGCATTGTTTTACAACAGAATGCCCTCTTTTTGACTCTTGCCCTTCCTGTGGCAAGAAGGCCAAATCAGACTTCCATCCTGTCTGTATTCTATGCCTTCCTTCTGAACATAATCCTAAATCCTGCCAGCATTGCAAGCTGCTGTCCAACAGAACTCTAAAGGACAGAGAAAGGATTCGTCTCCATGGATTGGCTGAGAAGAGAAAATCACCTTCTAGAGACAAGCCTCCGATGAAGAAGAGGAAAGAGAGCTTATCTACAAGTAAGATTCCAGTATGCTCTCCATCGGCGTCGGGCTCGGCGCCTCAAATCCCTTCATCGGCAACAAAAACGTCGAGAAGACCATCGACGGCGGGCTCGCCGTCGAGAGAACACCGGTCGTCGTTGAAGAACGCAGGTACGTCGAATCCTCCGCCGTCGTCAACCGGGCGACGATCGGCGTCGAGGAGTCGCTCTCCGTTGGTGCGGGCTCGCCCAGCGTCGAGGCACAGATCGTCGTCGCCGTCGATGCGGCGTTCGACGTCGAGACAGGCTCCGCCGTCGCAGGGTCTCCAGCGTTCGGCGTCGAAGCAAGCATCTCAGTCGACGTCACCCAGACGACAGTCGACGTCGAGACACACCTAGTCACCTGAGGATAGACGCTCATCGCCTCCGCCGTCGTCCAGGCGGCGTTCGACGTCGAAGGCAAGATCCTCTCCGACGGCGAGGTATTCGACGTCAAGACCAAGGGTAAAATATACCAGACGGCGGTCTCCGTCGATGGCGAGAAGGTCAGCGTCGAGAGAAAGCTCGACGTCGAGGGTTTTCTCCGTCTACCCGCTCATCGTTGAGGTCTCCACGCTCAACGTCGAAGGCTAGGTCTATGGGCTCCAGACACACAGAGGTCGACGTCGAAGAGAAATTCACCAGTGATCGTGACACAGAGCAGGTCGACGTCGAGACACACCCCATCGACGTCACATCGCTCATCCAGACGCCGATCACGCGCCAGAAGCTGCAGAGAGTCCTCTCACTCCATCCGGAGCTCACCCCAGACGGTTGCGTCATCACGCAGTGCTTCTGTTCACTCGCAGGAGCCTACAAAAGCACCGCCAGGAGGTTCTCCAAGGAGACGGCGATCTCCTTCCATCCATCTCTCTCCCAGATGGCTTCAACCACTCCATCATTGGCAGACGGGGTCCACAGGTCACGCTCAACGACCTACGACCTACTCCAGTCCGCAGCACAGATCACCATTACAGCGTCTTGTGCAGGAAGTGGACAAATCAGCCACCACTCGGGCCAGGGAACACCGAGGCAGATCCCCTGAACGCAGGTCGTCTCAGGGACATCGCAAGAGGCGGCGTACACCATCTTGGTCTTCCTCTTCGACACATTCATCCAAAAGGGATTACTCACCTACCCTGATGGATAGTCCTCCCTCCAGAGTGTCGCCTATTGATGATGTGAACACTTTTCATGATGTTCTCACCAGAGGGGCTCAGAAGCTGGGCATCACCATGTCAGCTCCTCAGACAACCAAGTCCATCATTTTTGAGACTCTCCACCAAAGGTCTGCGACTAGACCATTGCTTCCTTTGGTCCCTGGCATCATCGAGGCGGTAATGGATCTCTTCGTTGCCCCAGCATCGGCTAAAGCAGCTCCAGCTCGGATTCTTAAAAAATATAAGCCAGCTGCATCGGATCCTCTTTTCCTTAGATCGGATCCACCTCCGGACTCTGTTATAATTGCAGCAGCGAAAAAGACGCATGCGGTTGCATCTTCCTCCTCCGCTCCTCCGTATAAAGAGAGTAGAGCACAAGACTCTTGGGGACGGAAGGCTTGTGGCTCTGCAGCGTCTTCTCTGCAAGTGTCCAACGCTGCGGCTCTGCTGGGTCGTTATGACAGATCACTATGGGACTCACTGGAGCGCTTCAAGGACAAGCTCCCAAAGGAGGATCAGCAAGACTTCTCTGAAATCCTTCACGAAGGTGCTCTGGTGGCTAACCAGGTAATCAGCACTGCAGCAGATGGTGCGTCCCTGGCGGCTCACTCGTATGCACATGGCATATGTGCACGACGATCTTCCTGGATGCGCCTCACAGCGTTAAAACCAGAAGCACAACAACGCATCCTGAATCTCCCTTTTTCTGGCACTTCACTGTTTGGTGCTCACACAGACTAAGAAATGGCGAGGATGAAGGCCGAGTTGGACACCTTAAAGGCGGTGGGCCTAGAGAAGAAAAAGGAATTTAGGAAGAGATACCGGCCCTACAATCGGAAAAACTAGCAACAGAGGGTTCAAACCCCTCAATGGTCACAAAGTAAACAGGGCAAATCCCAGTATCAAGGCCGCCGTTCCTCGAGAGGAAGAGGAGGGACATCAACAGCAGTCCTCCTCCGCATCAAAAACTCCAGGGAAGCAATGAGTTTCTGCTTCCTCTAGCACCGTTGCACACTCCAGTGGGAGGAAGTATCTCAAGTTACATTCAAGAGTGGCGCAACATAACCAAAGATCAGTGGGTGCTAAATATACTAAATAAATGGGTACACACTACGTTTTTGGACGTCCCCAAGAGACATTCCTCCTGTGAAATCTCGTCATCTACATATAGACCTGCGTCAGGAAGTGTCGACCCTTCTCGAAAAACGAGCAATAGAAGAGGTCCCTCAGGCGCAGAGAGGAAAGGGAGTGTACTCACGATACTTCCTTGTTCAGAAAAAAGATCAACCGAACAAGTTCAGACCAATTCTGGATCTACGTTCTCTGAACAAGTCCATCAAAAAGGAAAAGTTTCGGATGTTGGCGCTCCACCAAATATTTCCACATCTAAGGAAAGGCGATTGGATGTGTTCGGTGGATCTCCAAGATGCGTATTTTCACATCCCAATCACAGCACGACATCGCAAGTTCTTGCGATTCACGGTGGGAACAAGACATTACCAGTTCAAAGTCTTACCCTTCGGCCTAAAATCAGCTCTGAGGGTATTCACCAAATGCATGGCAGTAGTAGCGGCAGCATTACATCGCCAAGGCCTGTTCGTATATCCATACCTGGACGACTGGCTGCTGAAGGGACCCTCTCCTCAAATGGTGCAGGAACACCTTCGCACCTGCCTAGATCTCCTTCAGCGCTTAGGCCTGCATGTCAACCTGGACAAGTCGATCCTTCACCCAACTCAATCACTCCACTATCTGGGCGCCAACCTCAACTCCGACCTCGGAAAAGTGTTTCCTTCGGAGGAGAGATTGTCATCAATGAAAGACAAAGGCAACATCATCCTTCAGGCTCATCAGCAGTCAGTAAGACAGGTGGCTTCTCTACTGGGTTCGATGGCCTCGTGCATTTTTCTCATACCCAACGCCAGATTGAGGATGAGACCGTTACAGCAAGATCTCGAGGACAAATGGGATCAATCCTCGGGTCAGTGGAACGACCGGATTGTCCTCTCTCCTGCAGCAAAGAAGTCCATTCTCTGGTGGCTGCAACCACAGAACCTACTGGTGGGAGTCCCTTTTCATCAACCTCTGCCAGAGCAATCTCTGATCACGGATGCATCACTTCAGGGCTGGGGAGCGCATCTGGGTCATCTGCAAACTCAGGGCAGATGGACCAACAGAGAACAGACATATCACATCAATATGCTGGAACTGCGGGCGGTTCATTTAGCCCTCAAAGCTTTTCAACCGTCAATTCAGCTCGGATCGATCCTAGTGCAAACTGACAATACAACCACCATGTATTACTTGAACAAACAAGGTGGAACTCGCTCTCGCCCTCTGTCTCTCGAATCCCAGGCGATCTGGCACTGGCTGCTAGCCAGGAACCTATCGATCACGGCAATCCATCTGCCGGGAGAGCAGAACGTGCGAGCAGACGCCCTCAGTCGTCACTTCCAAGAGCAAGAAGACTGGGTGCTCAACGACGAAGTGGTGGCAGAAATCTTTCATCAATGGGGTCATCCTTCCATCGACCTTTTTGCAGACGATCAAAACAGAAAATGCCACGCCTTCGCATCCAGGTTTTACCGACCAGGAACGAGAGGGAATGCTCTTTTGATATATTGGTCAGGGACGTTTGCATACGCCTTTCCACCCCTCCCTCTAATTCCGAAGGTGGTGGCCAAACTTCTGCGATCCAGAATGAGGATGATACTCATAGCACCGGACTGGCCTCGCCAATGGTGGTATCCGGACCTTTTGCAACTCTCGGTTCGCCCGCATCGGAGACTTCCGTGCAGGCCGGACCTTCTCACCAAAATGGGAGGGAAAATTCTGCACCCCAGCCTTCCCTCGCTCAGCTTGACAGCATGGCTCCTGAAGTCCTGCAGTACGGACATTTGAACCTCCCTCAGGACTGCATGGACATTTTAAGGGAGTCAAGGAGACCTTCCACAAGATCCTCATACTCTCTAAAGTGGAAAAGGTTTTACTTGTGGTGTATCCGTAATGATTGGAGTCCAATTAACGGGCAAGAGGAGGTAATCTTGCCTTATTTGCTCTATTTGGCCAAATCTGGTTTGAAATGTTCTTCCATTAAAGTGCATTTGGCGGCTATCACAGCATATCGTAAATCACCTAACCAGCCTTCTTTCTTTCAGCTTCAGGTGGTCAAGGACTTCCTGCAGGGGTTGAAAAAGGTTTATCCCCCTGTTCGACCTCCTTCTCCTCCTTGGGAGTTGAATTTGGTATTGTCTAAATTGATGGGACCTCCATTTGAACCCATTCATAAGTCTACATTGCAACACCTTTCTTGGAAAGTAGCTTCTCTAGTTGCAATTACATCAGCACGCAGAGTGAGTGAGATACAAGCACTCTGTTCTAAAGAACCCTATACGGTTTTCCACCATAATAGGGTGGTTATGCGAACTCACCCTTCCTTCCTACCTAAGGTTGTCAGAGTTCCATGTTAATCAGACAATTTCTCTACCCTCTTTCTTTCCCAGTCCATCCACACCAGCGGAAAGGTCTCTTCATTCGCTAGACCTCAAGAGGGTTCTCAAATTCTATTTGGATGCAACAAAATCCATTAGAAAAACTGATCAATTGTTTGTAAACTATGGCTCTGTTAGAACAGGCTTACCAGCTTCTAAAAGATCCATTTCAAGATGGATAGTATCTTGTATAAAGTTGGCATACCAAATTGCAAATAAGCCTCTGTTTGCCTCCCCTAAAGCTCATTCTACTAGGGGCAAGGCTGCTACAATTGCATTCTTACATAATGTACCAATGGCCGAGATTTGCAAGGCGGCAACTTGGAAATCGGTCCATACGTTTACCAGACATTACTGTCTGGATTCTGACTCCAGAGCAGATACCCAAGTGGGCCAGGCCTCCTTGAGGAATCTGTTCCAATGCTAACCTATTGGAGTCTGTATAGGCCTTATGGCGTTTATGTATCTTGATGGTACTCTGTTTACTTGCCCGCAGGATGAGGGGATGGGCTTGCTATTCTATTCATGTGCTTATGACTATTGATGAGGATCCCCTGGAAGAGAAGGATAAGTTACTTACCTGTAATCCTAGTTCTCTTCCAGGGGTATCCTCATCAAAGTCATAAGCAACCCAACTGCCTCCCCGGGCAAGTGAACATGATTCATACATCTCTTTGTAAAAAGGTCTGCGGATATCCGCAAAGAACAACTGACCTAACTGTCACCCCTGAGGCATGATGGGAAGCTAGGGGTCATGGCTGCCTTAAAGGCACGGTGCCAGATTATCTGAGTGTTTATGTGGGTTAGCTTTTCAGCTTTCTACACTAATGTTTCCACAATGCAGCCTATGTGCTGGCAATGTTTTCTTCCTTATTCCTTGCAGGATTGTGTTGTCTGCTGTGTATTAAAGCAGTTTTCAAAAGTTTCTTTCTCCCTGCTTTATTGGAATATGTTTATGTGCAAGAGAATTCCTTGCAACATTACTCAGCATGCTTATGGGAGGCTACATTGTGTGTATATATATATATATATATATATATATATATATATATATATATAGAGATAGAGATAGAGATAGATAGATATATAGATATATATAGTTTTTCACATATATGTAATGTGTTTCCGGGGTCCCGCGCATGGGCGGGAATATTCATGTGCTTATGACTTTGATGAGGATACCCCTGGAAGAGAACTAGGATTACAGGTAAGTAACTTATCCTTCTAACCCCAGAATACCAACTCCAACAAATAACTACTTACCTGTAAACCGATATTTCCTCCCATAGATTGCATTGACTGCTTTTCTTGAAAATTGTTCTAAGTGTGGAGTTTGTTTGTATGAAATACTGAAAAACTGCACATGTACTAATAGTGTATTACTTACCTTTTGTCTAGGAATTGTCAGTGTGATATCTAGGCATATTACAATGATTAGCTTAAGTAATCCTACCAGTAACGTGCACAGTAATCTGTAAAGTAACTGAAAAGTAATTTCGAATTGTTGTCTTACCTGTAATTCAACCAACTGCATTTGAACCTGCATTCAACTGTAAATTACTGAATAAGATTTTGCAAAGTACTGTTTCACTTACCTGCACGAGGCTTGGCTTGGTTCTAGAAATAAAATAACTAAAGAATATTTTTTTTGTATACAAACATATTGGTCTGAGTTCAGTCTTTGAGTGTGTGACGTTATTTGCTGCCTGAGTGTGTACAACAAATGCTTAACACTACCCTCTGATAAAACCTTACTGCTCGCCCACACTACCACAAATAGAGAGTAAGGTGCTATCTACTTTTACTTCTGCCTACCTTTGGGGTTCCACTCAACTCTGTGCACACTATACCTCATTTTGGTATAGTATTATGTTTCATATAGATGCCCTAATGTAGGCATAGTTTGAGATGCCCTAATGTAGGCATAATCTTTCACCTACATTAGTTCCCTATTCTCCACAATAACGGGCGCTGAGGGCTGAACCTTATCTAGACTGTGGTTTGGGAACAGGAGGGTTTTACCCGAACAATGGCCTCCTATACCATCTTCGATGTGCTCATCCAGTATGATTAAATATTCATAAGAGTTCTAGGAAACCAGGCAGGGGCTAGGATCCACCTGCATAAACATCTACGTAACCAGTTCATCCCATACGTCATCTTCATACCCAACAATGGCTAACACAAGACACAAGGGACAAAGGGACTCTATACTTTTCTGTTTAAATACAGCACCTCTTGCTATCAGTAGTTAGAGGTAACCGAGACTTCCAGGCCGACACACTGACCAGAGACGCTGAGGCTCCTGCATGCAGTCGCTCCAGCGGACAGTGGTCTAATCATCCCTTGCGGGGTGTCCAACTCGAGACCAGGACGAGGTCCCACACATTATTCAGGTAATGGGGTTTGTCTAAATCCTAGCGGGATTCTTGGCCTCTTTCGCACCTACTCACATGCTAGGTAAACTTGGGTACATCTAGACGCATCGTAGGAGTATGCGCTTTATTTTATAAATGCATTTTATATTCATGTATATGTTCATGACTATTGCAAAATGGTAGAACTGTACTATCCTTTCTTATTCACTGTACTATCCTTTCTTATTCACTGTACTGCTGATCATATATCTCTGCTACTGTTTAACAGTTGTCGCAGCACATATATTTTATACTAGAAGAACAACTGTGCAATAAATTCTTATTGTAAACACGCTCGACTGTTTCTTCTGTGTAACTCTCTGAGACCAAATGAGCAAGCACGAGTGACTGAGCGAAAAGTAGTACATTGTTTCCATGAGTCTGAGGAATCAGGGTTGTCATGTTCTGAGGTTGCCAAAAACTAATCTCTCTGATTAAAAGGAGATTCTAGTGGCACTGTGAGCTAGCTAATGCAAACCGGCTAACGCACGCGGTGGGGGTGCTCAGAATCGGTCTGCCACCAGGCCCACAGTGTATGTTATCCAAAAGCGCAGGTCCTGCAGGGGTACTATAGGAACTACACTACATGGCGCCACCAACATTGGTTTGGTACTTATTTAACAGTAGAATCTGAGTAGTTCAGTCGTGCTTATTCTCAGAGACCCCTACTCACAAAAACCAGAGACGTCTGGAGTGGGTGGGCACAAACTCCGCCACAGCTGAGTAGGCGAGATATCCTATTTATTGGCTGTTGGTTAATCAAGCTTGAGGGACATTTAGTTCCCAAAATTGTGCAAAACACCTTATCCTAATTTCCTTGGACAGTTATTCCGTGTTCTTAACACAATGACTACCGAAAACGGAGAATTAGACCCGCTGGCACAAATAGGTCAGTCAGATGAGGAGGAAGATGCCGATGCAATACATATTGCACCCAATGTAAGACACACACTCACAGTTAAACTCCTCAAAAATGGTGCACCATCCAGAGGAGGTGTAGTAATATTCGTATCTGAAAGAGACACGTTAGTGACAGATTCCTTACCTTAGAATATCCCCAGGCGTCAGGCTGGATCCGGGAAAGTTTTTGCGTAGCAGTACCCTTGCGCGTCGGTAGGCGGCGTCGTGCGGCTCCGCGTCCGTCGTGATCGCCGGGATGACGTCGCGGGCAGTACTTAGGCGCCGACCCTGCGCGCTGACGTCAGTTCTTCTTTTCCGCGCCAGTAAGCGCAGATCCGGGAAGAGCAGTGCCCTAGTCACTTTTTGACTATCTTTTTTGGTGAATTTTTTCACTGTTTCTTCAACGAGTCTTCACGACTCCTAAGGTGTCGTAGGGATGCCCGGCTTTAAGCCCTGCGAGGAATGTGGTCGCATGATGTCGATCACGGACCCGCACCTCGAGTGTCTCTTTTGTCTCGGCCGAGACCACGACACGAAGTCGTGTCCTGACTGCCGGAAACTTCATCCTAAGGCTTTGCGAGAGCGGTCTCGAAAGCTCCTCGAAGTCCGGCATTCGGCTCCGCGCCGCACCAAGCCCCGGTCCCGGGAGAGGTCGAGGGGCCGGACGCGGAGTCCCCGCCGTTCGTCGGATTCAAAGTCTTCGCGCTCCTCCGGTAAGTCGAAGCACAAGAAGTCTAAGCGGCGTCATCGCTCTAAGACTTCGCCTCGCCGGTCTCGCGACTCGGCTGAGGTCCCTGTCGGCACCGTCCCCGTCCCCCCGGACGTGCCTGTCGAGTTACCCCCGCAGTACCCGCCCTACCCGGGCTCGGGGGCGACTCCGGCCGATATACAGGAATTCCTGTCGGCCATGGCCCGCCTCTTCGGGCCTCAAGGTCCCTCCGGTGCGCCTTCGGGCCCCGCGGGCCCTGATGGGGTTGCTCCGGCGTCGCCGTCGACTCCGGTCCCGGCGTCGCCTGTCCCACCAGCCTTCGTCCTGGCCTCGGCTCCGGCCCCGGCCTCGACCCCGGCGGTGCCGCAACCCCCATCGACGCCGGTTGACCTAACCACGCCTCCGCCGACGCCGATGTCCCCGGTGCCGTTTCCGATGCCGTCCGGGGCTCCGGGCGGCGTCGTTCCCCGGTTCTCTCCGGGTCCGGACATGGAGCCGGACCGGCGCCGCCCGACGCCGTTTCCGGCGCCGATGAGACCTTGGGTCCCTGATGTCCCTCCTCCTCCTCCATATTTTCAACCTGAAGAGGACCAGGAGAGCTGGGAGGGGTCTGAGGACCCTCTCACACAACAGTGCGAGTTTGACCCGGACTGGGTTGAGGAACTTGGGGATGCCAGTGGTCTGGATACCTCCCTGACTCTGGCATGCTGTCTCCTCCCGTGGCAACGGAGGAGGGGCTAATTTTGCAACGGTGTTGCGTAGAGCTGCTGGAGCCTTGAATCTCCAGTTGCCTACAGTGGTCGTCAGGTCTAACATCCTGACTGAAGTGCTTCAGCCGGCGGCCTCCTCTTCGGAGACTGTGCTGCCGTTCAACGATGCACTGACTGACGTTCTTTGGGTGCCTGGTCCAAACCCACCACAGGGGCTCCTGTGGATAGGAACGTGGCCCGACGCCATCGCCCTGCTCCGGGCGACCCCTGTTTCTCTCCCAACACCCCACCCCTGAGAGCTTGGTTGTCCAAGCCTCTGCCTCCCAAACCGCCTTCCCTACCGCCCCTCCAGATAGGGAATCCAAGCGCCTGGATCACTTTGGGAAGAAGGCTTTCTCTTCCTCCAGTGCTGGCTTGCGGTCTGTTAATACCGCTTGCCTCTTGGGCCGATACACCCACTCCCTGTGGGATTCGGTGGCAACTGTTTTGCCGCAGTGTTCTGAGGAGGTCCAGACACTGCTTACCCGCGCCATTGCGGAAGGGCGTGATGCGGCTAAATATACCATCCGCTGTGGCCTTGATACCGCCCGACTCGCTGGGCAGATCGCTTGCAACGACGGTGGCGCTGCGTCGCCACGCCTGGCTGAGAACCACTGGTTTTTCAGGGGATGTCCAGAATACACTCATGGACATGCCCTTTGATGGAGTCGGTCTTTTTGGTTCGAAGGCAGACCATGCGCTGGAGCGTTTCAAGGACTCACGGGCTACTGCTAAGTCCCTGGGCCTTGCTGTTGTGCGCCCTCCGCTCACGTCTGCTTTTCGCCCCTTTCGTGGCCACGGAAGGGGCGCCCAGTCACGTCCACAGCCCGGCCAACGGCCCGCGCAGCAAGCGCCTCGCGTGGCCGAGGACGTGGATACCGCCGTGGCGGTTCGGGCAACCAGCGTGCGGGTCAGGCCACCACCTCCAACCCGTCCGCGGCCTCCAAGCCCTCCTAGTCCCTCCTTTCAGGTGCACAGTACGCCAGTCGGGGGCAGGGTCCGCCATCACCTTCACCACTGGCGTCCCATCACCTCGGACAGGTGGGTCTTGGACATTGTCCGAAGGGGCTACTCCCTCCCCTTCGAGACCACCCCCAGCCATGCCACCTCAATTCCACCGCATGTCAGGGGATCACTTGGTGCTTCTACAGAAGGAAGTCACGGCCCTCTTGGCCAAGAGGGCCATCGAGCATGTTCCGACCCCAGAAGTAGGGCGTGGTTGCTACTCCCACTACTTTCTGGTGCCCAAAAGGGACAAGGAGGACATGCGTCCTATCTTGGACCTCCGGAACGTCAATCGCTTCCTCCGGAAGGAGAAGTTCAAGATGCTCACCCTAGCTCAGGTCTTGACTGCCCTCGACCCCGGAGACTGGTTGGTAGCGTTGGACTTGCAGGACGCCTATTTCCACATCCCCGACCTCCCGGCCCACCGGCGTTACCTTCGGTTCACGGTAGGCCTCGAGCATTTTCAGTTCACCGTGCTCCCCTTTGGCCTTACCAGTGCCCCTCGGGTGTTCACGAAAGTGATGGCGGTGGTCGCAGCTCATCTGCGCCGGGCAGGGGTTTCAGTCTTCCCCTACCTCGACGACTGGCTGCTGAAGGCGGGCTCGTCCCAGGCAGTCGTCTCCCACCTCCAGACTACGGCCGAACTCCTGCACTTGCTGGGGTTCTCCATCAATGTGCCAAAGTCGCATCTGATTCCTTCTCCACAGCTCCTTTTCATCGGAGCAGTTCTGGACACGACGCAGTTTCGGGCCTATCCTCCCGAACGGCGAGTCCGGGATATTCAGGCTATGATTCCGATCTTTCAGCCTTTATCCTGGGTTTCGGTACGGATGACCCTGAGGCTGCTGGGCCTCATGGCCTCCTGCATCCTGCTGGTCAATCATGCCAGATGGCATATGCGGGCTCTGCAGTGGGACCTGAAGTTCCAGTGGGCGCAGCACCAGGGCAACCTGTCCGATCACGTCCAGATCTCGGAGGGGACTGCAAGACAGTTGCAGTGGTGGCTCTCGAACCGGCAATGGGTCATGGGCAGATCCCTCTCCCTTCCCCAGCCAGAGCACACAGTTGTGACGGACGCGTCCCTTCTGGGATGGGGCGGTCACATGGGAGAGGCGGAGATCAGAGGCCTCTGGTCTCCGGCGGAGTCCCGGCTCCATATCAACCTTCTGGAGCTCCGGGCGATCCGGCTTGCACTCAAGGCATTCCTTCCCTCTGTCAAAGGGACGGTAGTGCAGGTGTTCACCGGCAACACCACCGCCATGTGGTACTGCAACAAACGGGGTGGGGTCGTGGACCCTTTGTCAGGAGGCTCTGCGCCTCTGGACATGGCTGGAACATCAGGGCATGTTCCTGATGGTTCAACACCTGGCAGGTTCCCTGAACGCCAGGGCGGACGAACTCAGCCGCAGGTGCATGATGGATCACGAATGGCGTCTTCACTCGGAAGTGGCGCAAGGACTCTTTCTACAGTGGGGAGAGCCTTGGTTAGATCTATTCGCCACCGAAGAGAACGCGCAATGTCATCAGTTTTGCGCGTTGGAATTTCCAAGGCGGCACTCGCTCGGCGACGCTTTTCGTCACGAGTGGAGTTGCGGTCTATTGTACGCCTTTCCGCCTATACCACTTCTACCCAGAGTGTTGAAGAAGATTCGGCACGACCGGGCCCAAGTCATTCTTGTGGCTCCGGACTGGGCTCGAAGAGTTTGGTATCCCGAGCTACTCAGTATGAGCGTAGATCCCCGATCCGTCTGCCTCTTCGGGAGGATCTTCTGTCGCAGCAGCAGGGGACGGTCCTCCACCCGAACCTGTCCAGTCTACACCTGCTTGCGTGGAGATTGAGCGGCGGCAGTTGATTCCTTTCGACTTGCCTCCCGAAGTTTGTGATGTGATTCTGGCAGCCAGGCGTCCCTCCACTAAGGTGGTATACGCCTGCAGGTGGAACAAATTTGTGGCATGGTGCACAGCAAAGGCTGTGAACCCCCTTTCTGCCCCTCTTTCTGAGGTCCTTCTGTTCCTTCTTTCTCTGGCCCAACAGGGTTCTGCCCTGGGTACCATCAAGGGTTATCTCTGTGCTATCTCGGCCTTCCTCAGGCTCCCTGATCAGCCCTCCCTTTTCAAGTCCCCTGTTGTTAACAGGTTCTTAAAGGCATTACACACCTCTTTCCTCCTGTTCCATTTGTGATGCCTCAGTGGGACTTGAACTTGGTTCTTACCTTTTAATGTGCGCTCCCTTTGAGCCTCTGCATAACTGTCCTCTTCGTCTTCTGACTCTAAAGACAGCCTTTCTGGTGGCCATCACCTCCGCTCGGCGGGTGAGTGAGCTCCAGGCTCTATCTTGCAAACCTCCCTTTCTGTCTGTTCATCCAGACAAGGTTGTTCTTCGGACGCGTCCGTCCTTCTTGCCAAAGGTGGTTACTGCCTTTCACATTGGGCAGACCATCACTTTGCCTACCTTCTTTCCGCCTCCGCATCCTTCCAGAGAGGAAGAGAGGCTCCACCGTCTGGACCCAAAACGTGCGCTCTCCTTCTACATCGACCGCACAAAACACTTCCGGGTGGATGACCAGCTCTTTGTTGGCTACGTGGGCGCCAAAAAAGGTCGGGCGGTGCACAAACGAACCATCTCCCGCTGGGTTACCTTGTGCATCAAGACCTGCTATTCTTTGGCTAAGAAGGAGCCTCCTGTTGGGCTGCGTGCCCATTCCACCAGGGCAACGGCTGCTACCACGGCCTTGGGCCGCGGTGTTCCGCTGCCCGTTATTTGTCAGGCAGCTACGTGGGCCTCGCTGCACACGTTTACAAAGCATTACTGCCTTGACAGTCCGGTCCGGAGGGACGGCTTCTTTGGCCGTTCTGTCCTCCAGGACTTCCTTGTCTGATCTTTGTTCGCAGACCCACCACCGGGGTTGGTATTGCTGGGGTATCTATTCTAAGGTAAGGAATCTGTCACTAACGTGTCTCTTTCAGATGCACAAGTTACTAACTTGTGTAACGATATATCTGTAAGAGACAGTAGTTAGTGACAGATTCCTTACCGCCCCACCCATCCTCCCCGTTCTGCGAACTGATTTCTAGGGTTAAGGACATCCCTTTCAGGGCCCTAGTATTTTTCAGACACCTATGTCAGCTTCTTGCATGGCTCTGCGTTCCTGGCGCGGAAAGTCGTGTACAGAACTGACGTCAGCGCGCAGGGGCGGCGCCTAAGTACTGCCCGCGACGTCATCCCGGCGATCACGACGCCGACGACGGACGCGGAGCCGCACGACGCCGCCTACCGACGCGCAAGGGTACTGCTACGCAAAAAACTTTCCGGATCCAGCCTGACGCCTGGGGATATTCTAAGGTAAGGAATCTGTCACTAACTACTGTCTCTTACAGATATATCGTTACACAAGTTAGTAACTTGTGCGATAGAGGCACACGAAGATTTCCAAACAGAGGTGTCCTATTCATGGGTTACATTCCCAGCAGCAAATGCTATAACAAAAACTTTTCATTATTTTACACATGAAGTCCCAGCAGTCTACACTCCGTTTGAGGAGATTGAAATTCCGCTTACCTACCAGGAACATAATTTCTGGTTTAATGGCGCCCTACCCCACTCAAGAAGAAGAGCAAGACTTGGTCCATTAGGGAAACCAGGAGCAACATGGCCGATATTAGCGACCTATGCACCACATCCTGACATTGACACAATGCCAAATGATGAATTGCTTTTTCAACACTAAGAGTTGATAAAACTTTACAGAAACATGACACAATTCGTCATGAGGACACTTGCGGTCTAACCAACAGTAATTACACCAAATACAACTCCTACACCGAGCACAGCTACTAAAATTACTCCACAAACATTACACGCGGTAATGGGTAAATTGCCCACAAAACGTGAACAAATTCCTTTCTGGGTAGCTCAGAAAATAACCCAGTTAGGAGGAGTATTCCCAAATACCACACCATTTGAAAAACACAGAATGTTAACAATCTGCTTGTCCATGGGGATTACACCACAGTTAGAGGATTGTACCTCTTGGGGTACAGTCTTTGCTGCCATATATACCAGAACTCATGGTATTCCTTCATTAGCAGTGATACCAGATGTATTAAGACAAATACAAAATGAGTATGGAGCAGAGCCTGCTCTGAACTTAGGGATGAAGTTATTAAATAACTACGACCAGGTATCAGCCATAATACTAGCTAACATTAAAGGGGAAGCCGCATCAGTGGCAATCCGCCAACGCCTAAGGGAGTTCTCTCCATTAGAACAGGAGAATGAACTACCCAAAATAATTGAAACTGCGTATGCAGAGTTAGGCAGGGATAGTTTGGGGGGAAAAGCTGTAAAACCTCAACTAATGGGCAATCCCGAAAAGGACACTTCTAAAGAGACACCGACTTCTTCTAAAAAGAAGTGGGATAATAAAAAACAACAAAAGTTTAAAGATAACAGATCTCGGTCCCGAGGTAGGTCTCCTCCACAGGAGCCCTCTGAAAAGAGGTACAACCCTAGGAATAGGGATAATATTAGAAAACCTGACTGGTATCAGGATACTGATACACGTTCCTCTCGTTCCTTTCTGGGCTCGAAGAAAAACTCCCAGAGAGAAGGACGGTCAGAACACAGACGAGCGCACACAGTCCAGAGACAAGCAGCGCGCTCCAGACTTTACTTCCAAAAAAGAAGATAAGCCAAAATCAAAAAATCAATTTAAGAAAAAGAAAGTTGCTGGTCTGAAAATCAGACATGCCCAAATTCTGAGGACACAACTTCTGAATGGGCTCTGACGATGCTAGACAGTGCAGCAGAAGTAACAATAGCTCGCCAGAACCTGAAGGAATTTCTGGTGACAGCGGACTTGAATGATTACATCATGGTGGAAACACCAGACAAAAGGGTGAGCGTCCCACATAAGTTACATGAAATAACACTCCGTATGGAGGGGGACAAGCCCAGAAAAATAAAAGGTCTCTTTTGGAAGAACTTATCATCTGGGTATGACATCCTGTTAGCCGAACAAGATTGGCCGCCAGCATTCGTAATGGAGTGCCCCAGGGGAGAAAGTATAATTTTTCCTGCATTTTCCGACCATATTCCTGTTCACCTTAAACATACATATGCACGGGAGTGGGCAGTAGCCCAAGCTCCAGCATTGTACAAAAATCACGCTGGGTGGGATGAGGATTCAACCTACCACGGGATCCCATTAAAAGTTTCACCTAATGCTCAGAGGCAATACAGAATAATGCAAGAAAAAACAGGTCAGGGAGATCTTAGATCAACTTGAATACCAGGGGGTCATTGAAAAATGTACCTCTCCAATGAACAATCCTTTGTTTCCGTCTCTAAACCCGACAATACATATCGTCTAGTTTTAGATTACAGACATTTAAACTCATGCACAAAGACATTTGCTGTCCAAAATGCACATAGTGCCGCATTAATGAATAACATTGTGCGGAAAAAATACAAAACACTTGATATCTCAAATGGATTTTTCTGCCAAAATATAGCGCCTGAAAGCAGGTATTTGACCGCATTCTCAGCGTTAGGGTCCCAGCGACAATTTTGTCGACTCCCCCAAGGGTATAAGAATAGCCCCGGGGTATTTTCAGGAAGGGTAACCGAGTTACTTTAAAAATTTGATGAAGAAGCGTTGTCCTATGTGGATGATATTTATCTAACGGACGATGACTTAGAGAAGCACTTGACCAGGGTAAGCACCATTATTATGGGATTTGCCACTGAGGGCTACAAATTTAACTTTAAAAAATCAAAAATAGCCCACCTCAATGTCCTATTTTTGGGGATATGAGCTGTCAAGTGAAGGGAAAAGTCTAGCAGCAAACTTTTTAGAAAAATGTGCGCTGCTCCAGCCTCCAAAATCATTTAATTTACAATCAATACTGGGATTCCTAAATTTTGGCAGAACATACATTTTAGATTACGCACAAAGGGTAAAACCCTTCTATGACCTAATAAAACCTGACTTTTCAGCCAGAAATTGGACACAAGAACATACTAATATTCTTCGTTCACTCCAGGAAGATATGATAGCTTCCAAACACTTGCAAACACGCGTAAACGTACGCCACTTGGTGATCCGTATAATTGCGGGTACATTTACTTAACCTTCAATAAAGGTGAAACAGTACCAATCGCATACAAATCGCACCTGTACACAAATGCGTTTCACTTCAACAGAGAAAATACTGACAGCTGTTCAGACCGCTGTAGCAAGAGAGAGAGCACTGGCTCAGGGGAATCTCATTATTGTCATAACCCCGGTACCGGCTTTAGAAGCTGTTACAAAGACTAGCATTCCAAATGCGAAAGCCTTACATCCAAGATGGATACAATGGGCTAATTCTCTTACTGCAACGGACGTTGAATACAGATTTGATCCAAGTTTAAAAACACAGGCATTCCTGCAATATGAACACGAATATCCTCTACCAAATGAAATCTTGCCTCTCGATCAGTATGAATATATTATTTATACTGACGGATCTGCACAACCGACCATAGGAAGTAAGCAGCAATACAGCGCAGCGTGTGCTATCGTTAAAGGTCACATGCAGGATGGAAAGTTCTATCCGAGTTGCACAAAACCGCAATCGCTATGAGACTGCACGGCACAGTTGGCAGAGTTAAAAGCACTGATACTGGCACTGGTAAATAAGGATCATGAATTCCCCACACTAATCGTGTGTGATTCGTTTTACTGTGTTCAGTCATATAATGAATACCTAGATCATTGGGAGCAAAACGGGTTTAAAGATGCGAAAGGTGGCACAATTAAGCATAAGATGCTATGGGAACAGGTAGCAGAGTTGAAAAACGAGCTACCAAGGACTCGCGTGATCCATACACTGAGTCATCAACGTGATGGCGTTCACGTTGAAGGGAATTCATTGGCTGATGAAGCTGCAAAGGGGGCTGTTCGCACGGCTTCCGTAGCTGCACTCGTTCCAAAACGAGAATAGACGGTGAGATTATGGTAGCTGTCATTGCTTCACGCAAAGGCAGCACAGCAGTACCTAAAAAATTTCCACTCAAATACTCCTACAAGTTAGATGCAAGTAACATTCCATATGCTCAGATTCCTGGAGTGGGGGATAGGGTAATACCAAATATGGATCGTAGGCAAGGTTTAATACTAGCAGGACACAAGGGTTTGGGCTCTGCGCACACAGGCGTTACAGCGACTATTTCTTTATTGAAACAGCGCTATTGGTGGCCAGGGTTAACTAAGCAAACGAAAGACTATGTCTTGAATTGCGACATCTGCCAGCAGATGAAAGGCTCCACGGTAGCGAAACCTGCGCAGACGCCATTACTAAAATCAGACAAACCTTTCGCATGTGTGTACTTGGACCACTGCGGCCCCTTACAAACGGACGGGGCTTACAAATATATCATGGTTGCAGTGGATTCCTGCTCGAGATTCCTATGGGTATGGCCTCAGCGCTCAGCTGACGCTCGAACTGTTATCAAAGATTTGCGAGTCTTTATCGGCACATACGCAGTAAGCACGTTACATTCTGACCGCGGCCCTGCGTTTAGCTCTCGGGCTTACAAAGAGGCCATGGAAGGAATGGGCGTAGCATTGCGGTACTCCTCTCCGTACCATCCCGAGGGAAATTCGGTTGTGGAGAGGAAAAACCGGGACTTAAAGCAATCTTCAACAGCTAGGGTATTAGGCAAGGGCGATAGTTGGGTCAAACACCTTTATGGGGTACAGCGGGCGTTAAACAACCAGCCAAGAAACTCTCTAGGGGGTGTCACTCCATATGAAGTCCTCTTTGGGACACGAATGTGGGTACCTGATCTTGATTGTGAAGGCGCAGTGGCGGATGAAAAACCATTTGATATCCATGATCGTTTGGCTGTTTTACAGGATCTAAATGAATCCAGGACAAAACAAAGCAAAGTCCGACTAAAGCAGACCGCCACTGGGGAAGTCGAGGCAGACACGGCAAGACCTGTCTGGATCCCAAAAGTCGGGGATCTGGTCAGAGAGAAAATTGCGGACAAAAAGGAATTTGGACCTTCATACAGAACACCTGTACCAGTCCTTGCATTACAAGGAACACGAACTGTACTTTTGCCGCCTCTTGCCGGGAAAAAGGAGAAAAGATTTGTCTCAATCGACTTAATCAAACCACACTATGTGGCCAATAATAAGCAGTAGGCCTCGTGGTCTCCAAAGTAGCAGACGCCCTCCTCTAGCTACAATCCAAGAAGTTCAAACAGAAAGACTCATCACGTTTGAAGAGCCACCTGTAAGGAATGAAGGACTAAGCAACAATGCTATGGAACTTGTTCCACTTGAACCAAACATTCAAAATGAACATCAGAATAGTTCACAAGCTGCAACTAGACCTAATACAGAAGTCTACGTCAACATGCCTCGTCAAGAGCAAAAGAACATTTCAACTAATCCCGATGCAATTCCTACAATTGATCGAACTGCTTCTGGCTATTTCATGAACTTTGATACGTTTTCTCTGGATCCAAGCGAGCCGGAGACGACGCCAGCCAAAACACCATTCAAGCAACAAATAAAGAACTTTCTTCACTTTCTAAAAAGACATACCTGGTATCGCCTTGGATTGAACTCTGGGTAATTTCTGGGATATTGTTTTTTCTTTTCTGGCTTGGCTTAGTACTAACTTTTAGTATGCTTATTAATGGGCGCTATCTTCAACAAAGCTCCACAGCCCAAAAGGTCAACATACTACTGAAGCCACATCCATCATCACATCGTGAGCAAAGAGACTTGTCATCAGTGAACATACAGCAGTTCCTATACCGCATGGTATAGTATGGGACAAGGTTGATTTTAACATATTCGGTCCGACGGAATTTTAAAAAATGAATCATATATTTAAAATTTCATTAAGTGATATCATTACCTCAAGTACATTTTCTGATGATTGGGACTCTGAAACAGTTAATAATATGTTGTCTGATTTAGAGAAAACTGCTGCATTTTCTAATAATGAAATGCTAGAGGGTTCTTCAGATTATGATGCATTGTACTGTTACCAACATTATGGTCATCATTTCCTGCACAAATCCATTTCACCTAGGAATGTTTTTGAATATGTTTTTGAATACCATCAGTGGGAACATTGCCCAACACCACCAAAAAGTAGTTCACAAACGTTTGCACAGAAATGTTAATACTTTTCAGGGTTTAACACACAGATCCAGCCTCATGTTACTACAAGGTTGCACCAACATCGGCACTAAAAATTATGTTGACAAACACTAAACCGATTTACTCTGCTTCCTTTTTGGCCCAGTTGTCTGAACAGGGTTTCTACCTCTGGAAAGACTAAATTGACTTAAAATCAGTTTGGGGTTCAAGGGACTGGCAAGTCCAGGGTACAGAGGCACTATTTAGAGCATGCCTCATTCCACAGCAGATCTTTTTAAATGATACTGTGCAACAGACATCCTGTCTTGGACTAGCCAAGAGCAAGGACCTTAACACCAAAGCAAGGACCTGAACACCCCTAGGTTTCCAACACCAACATATGGGTAGGTGGCAGAATTCAACTACAAAAGAAGGGGCAAAAGTGGATGACATCTTAGAGTACAATAGAACAGACCCAAATTGGAAACAGTGGGTGGTTTGGCCCTTAGACACGAATAGCTGTCATAAGCGATTCCTGAACATCACCGAGGGACTCAGTATTCATAGGCCAGACCCACGTTATATACAGAGAGAACATCCAGGGGTAGTGACATCCTACAGTGTTGGGAAGTTGTGCCTCGGTTGGCTAGAAACCTCAACACTTTCAGAAGTGAAAAAACACTTATCTTTACTCTCACTTGACATGGATCTTAGGGACTTTTTACTAGGACCCAGGAAAACACATCATAAACGTTTCATATATGCAGGCATATATGCTGCCTATAATGAAAACTGGAAGATTTCCCAACAAGAGACCGCAGAGAGAATACGAGAAATAGACTGTATAAACTTAGAAAAAGCTTTAGCTGTGGTAGATAATGGGTTAACAACTTTGACCTCCAGGATATATTCATTGGGCAACATTGTATCTTCTGCTATCGACATACTGGAACAGGATTTAGCCATATTACAACACGGCAAATCTCAGTTACGTTCGATTATGTTATTAAGCTGGACGCTGCAATCTTTGCGTGCAGGCTTTGTGCCTTGGCGTTTTATAAACAGTACGTCTGTTTTCTGAATACAATCTAACAGATACACAGATAGAAATGGCACAAAGGGGAGCTAAATATACAATGCTGCGTATTGAAAAACTGGACAGGCTACCATTCACAGTGGCGGAATCACCATCAACAGAATGGCTAATCCAAGGCCATATCACTCTCCCGGTCACGACCTTTCAGTTTCAGTATTGCCTTGAGCAAAGGCAGGCAGGCAGATATGAAAAATTGGGTAAAGAATACATTAAGGAATCCTGGGAATTACCATATAGATTTTGGTGCCGGAGTGGGGATCGTGAAGTATTCCTGAGTGGTACAAACTGCAGGAACACTTTAAGCGGCTCTCTCATGTGTCGGGACATTATTTTACACGGAGCTTGTAATGGTTTGGTGGCGAATCTGTCTTGCCACATGAAAGGAACTCCAGCTGCCGTGATCACACCAGTTTTCGAGTTACTCTCTAATGGGAGCTACTTGATGCTGAATGATCAAGGTTGCTGTGGCATGCTTCCGGGCATCGCCTATCTGGTCACCGTGAACGCCAGGGTTGCTTGCTGTATGCAAGTATTGTTTCCCCCAACAAGTACAGTCAGGGAGGCGCCTTTGTGGCCTTCGTTAGAGATATATTTTATAAAATTTGACACTTTGAGCAGAATGAAAGCCATGCTTTTACAGCAAACTGTACCCTTAACCTCCGCTCGAGAGACCTTTGATCTTCAAGTTGCAAGGACCTCGACCGAGATATAGGCACTTATCCGTACAAACTGCCCCTTTCATTTCGTAGAAATGGTGGGTCGTATCTTTAACATGTCTGATACGAGTGGTATTGTACACTTATTTAAGACCATAGGGTCAGGTTTTCTAAGCACCTTCCAAACAGTCCTCAGTTATCCCAAATTTTATACACTCTGTATTTGGAAGCATCTTTGGAGGTTTACCTCTGATACTGCTTTTAATAGCTGGAATCCTGATCGTTATTTTCCTGATGCGCAATGCACGGCCCAATCACGAACGAAATGGCGCAAGCTCTTCTGGAACGTAGATACCGTGAGCGCATAGTACAACATCTAGGCGTGCCTCGCCTACGAGAACTGAGTGCTTCTTGGTTCTTATTGTTTAGACCAGTCTGGATGGACTGCATCTTACCTGTTCTTCGATGCCTGTTTTGCGGTGAAGAACGCGTGATGGACATTTGTCTGACACTCGAGTCAGAGACGCCTGCGGACTTGAACACGAGGCTGGAACCACTGAGGTCCCACGCTCGGCTGTGTCCCCAGCGTATTCCTATCCTGATGAATGCATTCCTTGAAAACCCGCAGGTGCCTTTTACAACTGGGGTGAGCATCAGCTCAGCCACCACTAGCGCTGACACCAGCACAAGCGCTACAACTAGCACTATGGGCACTAAGGTATCGACTACAGCACCGGCTGCCGATATGCCAACTATGGGCAGTACTGAATTTCATCTGTGCTCCATCGGCATACTGTGTGAAATATTACAATTCCCGTCCCCTACAGCAAGTGACTGTTATGTTGCGTCTCCCAGCCAGGACACTTAATCTTCAATTGGCTCATGTGCTGGGAAAGAATTCGGAGTTTCCTTTTTCATTTTGACTCTGATTAAGTTTGGAACATTTCCTACTAAATTGACACTATCGCTTGAGAAAGCATGGCCTTCTAAAAAGCTTGTAAAAGTTTTGAATTCTATAAAGGGACTCAGCTAGAACTTTAGCTTCAGTACAAACTCCAAAACCACGTTTTTCCCCTTTTTAGAAATGTTTTTGATATGCTTTAAAAAAAAATTAAAATATTTTTATGTGGCTCACTGACAATTATATGCGCTACCACCTAGTATGACTTAGTAGTTTGCTGTCATTGTTTATTATTGTTGACTATTAAGAGGAGTGGGTGTTATGTTTCATATAGATGCCCTAATATAGGCATAGTTTGAGATGCCCTAATATAGGCATAATCTTTCACCTACATTAGTTCCCTATTCTCCACAATAACGGGCGCTGAGGGCTGAACCTTATCTAGACTGTGGTTTGGGTACAGAAGGAGGGTTTTTCCCGAACAATGGCCTCCTATACCATCTTCGATGTGCTCATCCAGTATGATTAAATATTCATAAGAGTTCTAGGAAACCAGGCAGGGGCTAGGATCCACCTGCATAAACATCTACGTAACCGGTTCATCCCATACGTCATCTTCATACCAAACAATGGCTAACACAAGACACAAGGGACAAAGGGACTCTATACTTTTCTGTATAAATACAGCACCTCTTGCTATCAGTAGTTAGAGGGAACCGAGACTTCCAGGCCGACACACTGACCAGAGATGCTGAGGCTCCTGCATGCAGTCGCTCCAGCTGACAGTGGTCTAATCATCCCTTGCGGGGTGTCCAACTCGAGACCAGGACGAGGTCCCACACTCATTATTCAGGTAATGGGGTTTGACTAAATCCTAGCGGGATTCTTGGCTTCTTTCGCACCTACTCACATGCTAGGTAAACTTGGGTACAACTAGACGGGCATCGTAGGAGTATGCGCTTTATTTTATAAATGCATTTTATATTCATGTATATGTTCATGACTACTGCAAAATGGTAGAACTGTACTATCCTTTCTTATTCACTGTACTGCTGATCATATATCTCTGCTACTGTTTAACAGTTGTCGCAGCACATATATTTTATACTAGAAGAACTGTGCAATAAATTCTTATTGTAAACACGCTCGACTGTTTCTTCTGTGTAACTCTGAGACCAAATGAGCAAGCACGAGTGACTGAGCGAAAAGTAGTACATTGTTTCCACGAGTCTGAGGAATCAGGGTTGTCGTGTTCTGAGGTTGCCAAAAACTAATCTCTCTGATAAAAAGGAGATTCTAGTGGCACTGTGAGCTAGCTAATGCAAACAGGCTAACACACGCGGTGGGGGTGCTCAGAATCAGTCTGCCACCAGGCCCACAGTGTATGTTATCCAAAAGCGCAAATCCTGCAGGGGTACTATAGGAACTACACTCCAGTATATACAGAGCCAGCTTACTACATATGGTGTGACTACTTTGGCAGTGAGAGGGCTTATTCCCACATACTGCCATATTGTCCACTTTCTTACCTCCTTCAAGGTTAGTTGAGTTAATTGAGATACATGTGTGACTTGGAAATATAGAAAATTGTCTTAGATTCAGATTAGCTAAACTTGTTAAATTAGAATTTGATATGTGAGTTTTATTTGGCTTATTTAGTTTCTTGTGTTATCTAGAGTGGTTTTGTCATGTCTAATGTAGATTGATAGACTTCGAATGGTGAAGATAACTTTTCCGTATCACTTAAACGAACTGTATTCGAAAGTGTCAGTTAAGGTTTGATCTAAAAATTCATGGCAGCCTAAAGGCGGATAATTGTATTGTGTACTGTAACCACAGCCAAAGAATGAGCCAGTCTCCCTTCTTTGGACAGTTTGGGCATTCTATGGGCCTCTACTATAAAATACTTCATGGATGGAAGGTCCACTTATTTATTGACTATTGGAGAGAAGTGTCGTGTAGTTGGTAATATTCTAGACATTCTGTAATGGAGGTGATACCAGCCCTTAAGTATGGTAGTCTAGTATCAGTAGATCAAACAAAGATTGCAAGTACTTAGAGAAGTTCAACCTGTTGGTTAAGTATGTCTGACTGCCAGTTCAGTGCAGTTGTGGTGGCTTCCAGTGATTGACAGGAAGCATTTAAAGTTTCATTGAGGTCATTTGGTGTTTCTCGCAATTATGGATATGTTCATTAATGATGCCTGGTGGCCTTGATCATCTAATAGACAATTTGCCTGACCGGAATTTGCAGTGAATCTAATTTCAGAGCAAAGACCTCTTTTGACTTATGTTTCATAAGAGAGATACAGATGGAGCATTCCAGTGCTGCTGGATTGTCCTTTATATAAAGATATATCATTAGCTGTTGATATAGGGGAAATTTCAGCCAAATCAAAAGGCTGACTTTCCAGCTACCTACTGGTAATTGGGTTATGAACTTTGACAGTGACGGTAAGCTAAGTTCTTTGTCTTCCAGGGAAAGAGTTATTTGTGCCAAGATATGCATGTGTGACTGAACTGAAGGAAGGGGTAGGAAAAGTTCTCACACATCTCTGTTGCAGACAAAAAGATAATCATGTTACTGGTAATTTCATTAGGGCCCATATTGGTCTTTGAATAAACTCTCCAAAGATGAGTCACCCTTATTGAGATTGTCTTCGGTTATTACCTTGGCCAACTGTTACCTGCAGGTTCCCTTGCTTCTGGTCATCACATTTACCCGTCTTCTTTGCAAGAGTACAGCCTATGAGAGTACAGTCTGTAACCGTGCAGATAAGCTCTCGTTTTAGGTCTCGCCTACGCAGCGCGCATGCGCTGCATAGGAGGGCCTTAAGCCATCGGTCTTCACTTTTCAAGCACTGCACTCATGCTTGTGGCGGCATCCACCTTGCGGGAGTGAGCAGCGGCGCGCCACAAGCACGAGTGCAGTGCTTGAAAAGTGAAGACTGCTCTCCCAAGCGCACGCACCACTCGTGGGCTCACCTCCTGCTCCCCCTCTCTCTTCACGTGGCCACTCCCCTTCCTGTATGCGACGCTCGCCGGGGCCGCGCTTGTCTTCTATGCTGCTTTGCTCTGTTGTGGACTACAAGGCTGTTCGTGTTGTGGACCGGGGGTACAAACCTCCTCTCCTCCAGAAGCTGACATTTCTGGCAGTAATCGAAGCTAGCACACTCACATGCCACTGGAGCCACCCCCCCACTACAGACGGGCGGGGCCCTGCAGCTCGTGTCAGCCCCCTAGAATTCATGCAACAAGCGTGTGCATTGTGCTCCCATCCGCACCAGAAACGCGCGTGAATTCACCCGCCAGGCACAAAGTGATCGGCGAAGGAGAATGCCTGTCTCGTGGCTCACGCTCTGCTGCATGCAGGCCGGGTACGTACAATTCGGGGCTGAATGCTGAGTTGTATTCACCCCGCTGGCTGCTCTCGCGCAGCTCTCTGTGCAGCAACAAAGCTTACAAATACGGGAGCAGGCATTGCTAGTTGTCTGTGTTTCCAATGATGGGCTGAGCAATTAAGCACAGTGCAGCGAGCGCGCTAAGGCATTCTTCCAAACCGGCAGCAAACTTGCCTTTGAAGTTGAAATATTTATTAGTGTTTGAATGTTGGGGTGATTGTTGCTAAAACATATGGCAGCGTCGCATACAATATCTGTTTATTTTCCATAATAATGCACCTGCAAACAATAACTTATCCTTTAATATCTTATGAATGTTAAAAGTGAATCGCAGTAAGTAAAGAGACACAGCCACGCCTTCAGCACAGATGTTGCAGAGTATCACTGGTTAGCACCAGTAAGTGTAGCTTCTCTGTTGCTCTAAGCATTCATACCGCGGTACCAGATGCGTGCCGCCCAGCTGTCATTAAGCGGACCTATTCTCTGTCTACAGGTATAGGCAGAAAGGTTAAAAATGCAAAAAGGATGGACAAGCCTAGCATACCCTGCACCAGCACTCTAACTGGGACCATCGCCTTCGTCCCCCTAAAATTAGAACCACAGGACACTTTCACCCATTCGACCATCCAATAGCAACACGCGGCCTCTACAATGAGAAGCTTTGAATTTGAATTCCATAGTGTCAAGTGTTGTGCCACAGTCATGCTGAGATTCTCAACTTATCGACAAAGCGCCTCAACGTCTCATCAGGGGTAGTAAGCGCTAAGTAGATGCAAATACATTCATGCAACAAGCGTGTGCATTGTGCTCCCATCCACACCAGAAATGCCCGTGAATTCACTCGCCAGGCACAAACTGATCGGCGTGGACGACGTTCCTCCCCTGGAGCCACGCCCAAACCTAGCAACGCTCGCCCAGCACAACGCGGCTGCCATGAAAATTCAACCATAGTGCCATACCACAACACACATAACATAATTAAAGCTGTTATGCACCATTAAAAGATTTTTTTTTTTAACAAAGCCAAATAAGCGCAGTAACGAATCGAACCCGTGAACATGTTCCGAGCTCTGACATTACCGAGCTGAGCCACCGGTTCAATGTACAACACTGCTACGCCAGGCCTCCTTGAACCCACCATGCCACACTGCTCGCCTTATTTTCGACGCAAATGGGGCTGATGGATGGTGTATTTCTCCTTATTTTGTCACATGGGTGCTCGTTGAATGCCAGTTTCCATTCGCCAGCTCGTTGAGTAGTTCTGTCTCCTTCTCTCCTGCTAAATCCCCTGTGCTTCTTTCTGTAATATGAACACTTAGCAGTTACCAAACAACTTTCCTCATCTCCACTGCAGAACTCCATCATGACTTTAGCCCGTGTATTGCAGGGAAACTGCCCAGCAGAAAAAAATCTTCTGGGCTGAGTGACAGTTTGCTGTTTACATTTGCTTTAATCTTAATCTCCAGTTCGCCTTTCTGAGGTCAGAAAGTTGAGTACTGTTGATTTGGGTAAGAACAGCTGTTAAGCAGGGCAGAAAAAACAGTATCAGGCGATGTATGTGCAAGTTAAACGCCAGTGATCATTTCAGATTACAAAAGGGTGCTTTTGGATGAGACTTGTATTTGCAAAGCCTTTGGTGCGCATATGGTCCACATATGGTCAAAAACGGGCTGCAGTCATTCAGACCAATCTGTGCGCAAGGAGTTTGCGGAAAGTGTCTTTCGCTTTTACCTGTTCACCATTCACCTGCTCCAGCAAGTATTTTCTATACCAGCTTTTGGGATAGCATATAGCTGTTTCTTTGTGGCGGTGTGTGGCACATTATCTTTGGAGTGTTGCTTTAAGGAATATTTGTCTTGACCAGAACAAAGTGGCCCACCTTCATAATGTTACTAATTCCAGTAATTTCTTACAAAGTTTTGTGAATGTGACACATTTGCACACACATTTGCAAAGGTTGTCACCTTCACGCTTCACCTACAGCTTATATGCCCCACAAAATGTGCGTTTTTCGACAGGCAACTTGTGCATGAGCACCTTTAAAAATGTCATGCTTTTTTCCTCCTCAAACACTATTTTCTTTAGTGGGACTCTTCACGAACTACTTAAACACGTTTCCAGCAAATCAGACCACCAGGGAATGTACCGCTGTCTCTGACCCCACGAGCAACAGCAGCGAAATGCTCGAAATATTTGTGCAAAAATAAACCCCTTTGTGGTCGATGCTAAAAAAAAAAAAAATCAGTTTGGAAGCAAGCAACCATTGAGACGGGCAGATACAAGTTGCCAGCATTAAAAGGACAAAAAAAACTCAAGACATTATTTGTTAATACTTTTTTAATATGGTCGTTCAGTTGTACATAATGCTTTCTTGGTCATATCTAAGGTAACAAAAATGCTTCTGACACTTCTTTAATATAACTTTTCAGCATGCTGCAGACTTCTGTACAGCACAGCTTAAAGACATAGGCAAAGTCAATATCTCTGGCTAAACACTTATAAGTTCCCAAAGGCGAGACCTATTGGCTATGCCAATGCTTGTTGTAATTAGCTGCTTTGATTGGTTGAATGATCATCTGCCACTGACATAGCCTTGTACCATGATGGTACTGCCAAAGATCTCTGCACGAATTGTGTTTGTGTGTTGCTTCGCCGTCGTAATTCAATAGTGAGTGTCCAGATACTCCCAATAATAATCAATGCATAATTAACTTATTTAGGCCAGGGTTTGCCAGTATTGCAAAGCATCTACAGAAGACATTAAAATTCTTAAATGCTTGCAGTCTGATCAAGTTCATCCATGAAGCACAAAATGTTAGTTATGATGCTGCTTTCAAATCCTGCATTCCTGTATCAGTTTAACTGTGATCTACACAATGCAGTTTTAGAATATTACATGTCAAAAGGCTCGATTTGCCCAATCACTTTTTTTTTTTTTTTAACAAACTTTATTGAGCCTTTATTCAGGGTGCATTACATCATGGCAAATGGTCTTGGCATTTTACATTTTTCATTGTGGTGCAACAGGACCCCTTATTCACTATAGTTGAGTGTACATACTTTAAACCGTGTACCCATCAATTCCATGACATAAAAAATACAATGCAATAAACTCGGTATGCGGAGTCCTTCATGTTAATCACTGATGTCACTAACGTGTCGTGACGTGAATTTGTATTTTTTCATCCCCAAAAACCAAGAACTACCCCCACCCTCTCCCTTTCCCCCCCTTCCTGGTCTGTCAGTGTGTTGTCATCTGATTAGTCTCATAGTCCTGCCGTATCAGGAGTGTCAACCTATATTTTCGGTGCATCGGGGCCTTTCCACGTAGACTATTCTATTTGTCCCTTTTGGTGTGACGGATGCCATAGCGGATCAGGGTGGTGAATCCAATAATGGAAATGGGATATCGAATTGCGTGAAGTCTTCTAACATAACGTCCCAGTCCATGGAGATAGGACGCTTTCGCAACCCCCTTGCCTCCTCCCGTCTAAGTGCCGCGCTTTCCGCGTTACCCCAACTGATCACTTCCTCTCTCCATGTATGTAGTGGGGGGCTCCTTGGGGATTTTCATCTCATCGTAATTGCTCTGATCGCTAGTATAAGCGCTAAGTCCAGAAATCGCAGATGCACCTTCTGGGTTTTGGTGCGCTTGCGTAGGCCCAATAAGCCCTCCAATATGTTGTCTGTCATTGGAAGATGTGTAATTTCTCCCAGTATATTGCGAATGTGCCCCCAGTAATCCTTGAGGCGCGGGCAAGCCCATAACATATGTACAAAACCAGCCTCCTCCTCCCTACATCTTGGACAATGATTCTGGGCTTCTGAGAACATGCAATATATCCGTTTCGGGGTTAAATATGCTCTATGGAGTACCATGTATTGTATAAACTTAAGTTTTGCGTTACGGGAGACCCGCTTAGGGTGTTCTAAAATACCCTCCCAGGCTTTATCAGTGATTATCAGATCTGTTGCTTCTGCCCATTTCCCACGTAGGTCCGTAAGGCAGATAGAGGCCTGTGTTCGGATACCGGTATATAGCCACCTAACTAGGTGTCCACCCCTCCCATGTAATAAAGCAGATGTACCATGTCATACTGTGGAGGCTCTCTACGCTGGGGTGCCCATGTCTTGATGTAGTGTACTATCATTGCATGTGACAGGTAAAGGCGATCAGAAGCCCCAGTGGTCCTTACAAATGTGCCATGATCCATAAGTATTCCATCCCCAAAGAAGGAACCCACCTCCGTGACTCCCGCGTCCTCCCAAGCCTGTATCCTAGCCATTGAGAGTCTACCGCCCATGACTGGCAGCCCCAGTAGTGGGACGTTGGGCGCGTAGGGAATCGCTTTCGATGTGTACTGTAGTGCCTTTTTCCAGCAGTGCAGGGCCGTCTGCAATAGCGGTGGACCGTTCAACGGTATTCTCACCCCCGGGAGTAGCATACTATGTAGTGTACCTTTTCCCAGATCCTGCGTAGTATAGCTTATTTCCTGTAAGTTCCTGCCTGCTGTCCAAAAGGACAGCCATTGCAGTTGGGATGCGTAATAATATGCTCGGAAGTCGGGGACTCCTAACCCTCCCCTGTCTGATTTTAGCTGTAACTTCTTAAGACTTACCCTGCGTCTACCACTGCCCCATATAAGTTCGACCAAGAGTGTGTCTAATAAGCGAAACGTAGATTGAGGCACCATCAGGGGCAGATTTACAAAGAAATACAATAGTCGGGGCAACATCACCATCTTGGAGATGGCTATCCTCCCCATCACGGACAATGGCAGGGACGTCCAGAAGGAGATACTAGGGCGCAACGAGGCGATGGCCTTCATCAGGTTGCCTTCTAGTTGGTCTGCAGGGGTCCTATAGACGTGGATGCCCAGGTACTTAAAAGTGTCCCGTGCTACCGGTATCTGATAAGTACCGAATTGGATTACATCTGGACGAAGACCCTCTTGGAAATAAAAGGCATGGGATTTCCCGGTGTTAACAGCCAACCCAGATAGTCTCGAATGCGGCAAACACCATAGGGAGCGGGTTCACCTCTCCTTCTAAGTCTCGCAAATATATGAGGATATCGTCCGCATATATGGAGATAAGGTGCGTGACATCCAGTGTGGGTATTCCCAAAATTTCGGATGATCGTCTCAAGGCTATGGCCAGTGGTTCCACCGCAAGCACAAACAGGAGAGGGGAGAGTGGGCACCCCTGCCTAGTGCCTCTGTGTACTGCGTATTCCGGGATATATATCTCCCGGTGCGTGCCCTTGCAGTAGGGTTAGTATAGAGTAGACGTACCCACCTCAAGAAGTCCTGGGGGAGGCCAAAACGCGACAGGGCTGTGAACATGTACTCCCACGTTATCGAATCAAATGCCTGACGTAGATCTAACGCTAGGCATCCCGCCCTGTCGTATTCGCTGGGAACAGACCTCATTACGTGATGAAGTCTCCTAGTGTTGAGTGAAGTGCTGCGCGCGGGGAGGAACCCACATTGGTCACTGTGTATAAGAGTAGGGAGAGCCGGAATCAGTCGGTTTGCTAGGGCCTTACTAAGAATTTTGTATTCGGTAGCCAGTAACGACAGTGGCCTGTAATTAGACATCTCTGCGATGTCTCGTCCCGGTTTGGGGAGTGACACCACCATAGCTTGCATCGTGGATTGCGGCAATCTTCCAGTCTCCCAAGCCACCTTATATAGTTCCGCTAGTTTAGGTGCCAAGATATCCGAATACGTCGCGTAAAATTCTACAGGTAGGCCGTCTAGTCCCGGAGTTTTATTCCGATTAAGGCCCTTTATTGCTGCCTTTATTTCCTGTTGGGTTATGGGACCTATAAGGTCTTTACGCATAGCTTCTGTGATCTTGGGGAACTGCAAGCCGTGGAAGAAGGCCTCCATGAGACCATCGTCCACGGGCGGTGGTGCCTCATATAAGGTAGTAAGATGATTACAAAATGCTTCATTAATCTCCCTTTGAGTGTAAATCAATCCCTTCTGTGGTGAACGGATACAGGTGATCAAAGGCGCCTCTATGTTATCCCTCAGTATCCGAGCTAGCAGTGTTCCGGATTTGTCCGCATCCGAGTGCTTCAGTTGTGTATACGCTCTGTAATCCATGAGTCGAAGTGTTTCCAGGGTCTCTGCGTGTCTGATACGGGCCTCTTGAAGAGCTTCCCGTTTTTCGTCATTGGTCGTAGCAGCTGGTTCTAGTTCTGTCATCAGTGTCTCTGTGTCTATAAGTTTTGTATGCACTTCTTGACGTGCCCCTATGGTAGCACTAATTGTCGAGCCACGGACCACCACCTTAAACGCATCCCAATCTATGAGGTTGGAAGATGCTGTATTCCAGTTGTCTATAAAATAATTATTGACGACATCTAGTAATGTGCTCCGAAAGGGAGCGTCTTCTAAGAATTGGGGCCATAGTTTCCAGGTCGGCACCGGGGTCGGGACTCTGCCCCACATGAGAGTAACCTCCAAGGGATTATGATCTGAGAATGTCTTGGCTAAGTATGTCGAGTGGTGTATTTGTGTGACCAATGCGTGTGAACAAAGAAACCTATCTAGCCTGGTGTGAAGTTGGTAAACTGGGGAGTAGAAAGAATATTCCTTGTGTGTAGGGTGTAACTTTCGCCATGCATCTACGAGACCCCAGCCGTGCATCCACGTGTTTAGGAGTTCAGCCTGTTTGTGTGTGCTGGCCCCGTTCAGGGAGGATGGGATCTGTCTAATGCGACGTCTAGGATTGCGTTGCAGTCTCCCCCAAGATCCAGGGAATGGTATCCCACCCCATCAGAGCTCTGCCCAGATCAGCAAAAAATTTGTCTTGATCAAAATTCGGGCGCATATATACTACCAAGGACTACGGGTAGACCATCTAACGTGCCTTTCAGAAGTAGATACCGTCCCTTATCCACCCGCCGCTCAACTTCCTCAAATGGAACTCCATGGCGTATCCATATGGTTGCCCCCCTAGCGAAGGCTGAATAATTAGTGGTATATATTTGGCCTCTCCACTTTTTCCGAGTTTTCCCTGCCTCTGCCTCTGTCAGGTGGGACTCCTGTAAAAACACAATCTGCGCCCGTCTTCTAAGAAGGTATGCATGTATCCTATGCTGCTTGGTCACAGCCCCTAGCCCTCGTACATTCCAGGTCAATAGGTTGTATAAGCCTAAGCTGTTTTGTTTACTAGACATCTATTCCCTATTTGAATTGTTCTCCGTGGAAAACGAAGCCCATGAGTGTGTACAGACCAGGAAACCCCCATCCCTTGCAAACTAACCATATACGGCGCAGCCACCAAACAATGCTGAGCCAAACCATAAACTAAAACATACGAGAACCGTAGAACAGTGCGTGCGCTTCGTGGGGGGTGCGCACCGCCAGTCATATTGTCGTCTATGTAGGTGTAGAACTCCGGCGGCTCTACTGGGCCCCTCGGGGGGGGGGGGGGGGTTTGGTATATTTCTCCAGTTATGTTTGTCAGTGCTCAGTATAATAAGGGTTACCGTATGCAGGACAATAGGGCTGTTGTATCCTACATACTATCGTTACCCAGTTGTAGTTTCGGGCCGTTATCATCTCAACACTCTAGAGTAGTAATCAATGTGTAAGTGATGCATGATCATAATATAACGGAACAAAATACGAACAGTATATACATCGTGAGACATCCAGCCCAATCAATGCAAGAAACAGAAAAAAGGATACTGTCCAACGTCCGATATCGTGCCCATACTCAAATAGTCAGTCCCATGTAGCCCCGGAATGGGATCTTTAGAATCGTCTCTCTAGTTGTCGAGCAGGCCATCTCCCGTTTGGGTGTCGCCGAGGGGAAGAGAGTGATGCGATGTTCCAAGTCTGAATGTATAGTACTGTCCTCAGAGTCTGTCGAGATCTTTGTGTTGTCCTCTCTGAAGGATCCGGTGACCGCCAATGCCTCCGCCTTATCCGCAATCCTCTGGGCCGGAGTCGGGCCTAGTCTTGCGGAAGTCCTCGAGCCTCTATCCCTGCCTCGGGGTAGTTGGTGTTGTGACTGTACAGGGTTGTGTCTCACCGAGCCAGACACTCTCCCCTGACTGTGCCCTAAGTCCATTACCTCGAGCCATGCTTCCACATCATTAGGACTGTCGAAGAAGTAAGATTTCTTGTCGTGCATGACTATGAGCCGGGCAGGGAACAATAGGGCATATTTGAGTTGTGCCGCACGTAGTTTCTTCTTTACCGCCTGGAAAGAGGTCCGTTGGCGCTGCACCAGGATCGTGTAGTCGGGGTACAGTGAAATCCTCTGGTTTTCAAATTGGATGTTCGCCTTTTCTCTCGCTTTTTGGAGTAACCAGTCTCTATCCCTGTAATTCAGGATCTTGACAATGATAGGTCGCGGGGGGGGCTCCCACTTTTGGTGTACCCGTTGGAATCCGGTGCGCCCTCTCCACGCAGAAGTACGGGGACAGACCCTCAGGAGCGACATGCTCTCTGAACCATGCTTCCATAAAATCCGCTGGTCTCACCCCCTCACTTCGTTCCGGCAACCCAATAACTCGGACGTTATTTCTTCTGTTGCGTCCCTCCGCGTCCTCAATCCGGTCCTGGAGTCCAGCAACTTGGTGTTGTAGCTGTTGTATTTGCGTTTCATGTTCTTTGAGTTGGGGATCGATACTAGTCAATGCCTTGTCATGATCCCGCACCGTATCAGCGAGCTTCCCGTGGTCTGCCCTCAGTAGAGTAAAGCCAGTCGTGAGGGCCCCTATCTGCTGTTCCATTATCTTCTTGGAGTCTCGGATCTCCTTTAGTATTAAGTCCAATTTCTCCGAATGGGACTCAGTCGGATTGGTGGAGGAACTGCCCGGTGCCTGTTCATTGTCGTTGGATTCAGGGGGCCCCCTCCTGCCGTCAGACCAGTGTCCAGAACTTTGCCCTTTAGTCTGCCCATCATGAGTTCCAGCCGATCACAAGCTAGGGCACCGAGTCCAAGGGTCCCTGCCAATCACGGTATACCACCCGATTTCTATTCAATTCCACAAGCTCCGCTTCTCGCCAGGTAATATGTTGCAACGTAGACCGGTCAGTGGTCGTAGACTCTCCCCTCCACGTCACCACCAGCTCCCTGCCTCAGCGCTCCAGTTGTCAGTTCAGCCCCCGGCGGGTTTTCCCTGCAGTAGTCCGTTCTCCGCCTCTCTGTAGTGTGAGCAACCTCTACATTGTTCTCCAACCGTACCACAGTCAACGTTGGTGCATCCTAGCAGGTACCTGGTGTGCCCAAAAGACCCCTCGTAAGAGGCCCTCAATATACCGGCAGGCCGCAGAGGGGAAGTAGACAACAGAAAGGTCTGTCCTGTTCCAAGCCCAAGTTACCGCCTCTGTGCCACTCACCACCCTGTGGGAAGGTGTCGTTCCACCAGACAGCACTCTACAATGGGCTACTGTACTTTAATGCCTGTGATGAGCGCCCCTCTCCTCCTCTCCACCACCATGCCACAACACCGTGTCTCAGCGTATACAATAGCCCCCGGGGGTCCGTCCCGCAATATGCTGTCTCCCGCGGTATGTCCGGTGCAGCCGCCTCACTGATCTCCGTTCAAATGGTCCCAGTGCAGTTTATTAAATCCCGGGCCGATATCGTGTAGGAGGTGGGGGCTGTTAGGAGGGGCTGCCCGCCCACGTCCTCCAGCCGAGAGGAGCGCCGCGGGGGCTATTGGGGGCGCTCACCTCGCTCAGCCAGGAGGTATGTCCCGCAGTGCGCTCGGCGCTCCAGTCACGATCCGGCACTCTCAGGGCGCCAGCAGGCCGTGGAGGCGAAGCGAGAGGCAGAAGGGGCCGCCCGCTCTCGGCACAATATTCCGCAGACGCGCCCCTCACCGCCCTGCACCGATGTGCCTTTATGCAGCTGTCCAGGGTCCGCTGTCGATCTCCGGGGCTCTTTCCCTTCGGCGCCTTATGCCAGGAAGCTGCAGTCGGCTCCTTCCGCAACAGAGTCCCCCATCCTCCGCGATCGATCTCAGACAGCGAGGGCCGCAGTCCGTCCCGCAGTCTCCTCCGGACTCCGCCTCCAGGCCGTAGAACCACGCCGTCAGCTCCCAGCGCCTGCAGCCCTCCCCCGCAGTCGCCGTGCCGGGATCAGGCTGTATTCCGTCGCTGGGCAGTAACCGGTAGGTGACAAAACCCCTCAGACATCGTGATAATTCCGTACTACTGTAAATTTCTAGGATATTTCCCCCCCCCCAGGGTCCGGAGCCTCACCAGGTCGCGTCCGCCATCTTAGGCGGTCGGCCACGCCCCCTCGATTTGCCCAATCACCTTCCACCCACTCTGATCTACATCTAGTTTCCTTTTGCAATTCAAGGACACAATGAGGGTCTGGAGACAAGTGGGCAATGAGTCAGAAGGCCACACTAGGTGGCACCTTCCTCCCACCGCTGCAACTTCAAGGCTGAGCTGTTTGCCCCTTTGATCCTGTTCACTCAACAAGGCTCCACCTCTCCCAGGTCTTGACTGTATTTGAGAATGATAATTAGCAGCCATAGTTCTGAGACGTGCTGAGCAGGCGAAACTGCAAGAGCCCAGCCCACCCTACCACCACCAGCTCCCCAGAGACATTCGGTTTGGGGCTAAGGCAATTTATATGTAAAGCTCATGTTTTCAAAGCACACATAGTAGCGCGAAGCACACGTGAAGAGACCAAGGGGGATGCAAGAAAGTTGAGGCAAAGTAGGTGACTGAAGCAGCAGCAGACTGGTTCATGGTTGGCCATTCCCACTGGAACAGCAACATGGAGGAGCAACTGCAGCAAGCACAATTAGTGTTACTTCATTGGAGGAAGCCAAACATACAATGAATTGAACATATATGTACCTTAGAATATTGATAGAAGCAGTATCACAGGATCCTAACAATACATATATACAAAGTCTGGGATATCGGGTGAAAGAAAAATAAGGGAAAGTAAGATAACAAAGCTAAAATATTTTCTATTAGTCGTACATTTCTAGTTTGTACAAAATTATAATAACCCTATCCAAACCCCAACTTATCAACCTTTACTTGCAAAAAACATAACACAACATACAAATTGACAGTAACTATGTAAAACACAAATAAGGGGATATTTTGTCGAGGGAACACGAGGCTCTTCGAGATCCCTTCAAAAGGATCTCTGAGGAACACTATCACAAACCTTTTGACGCTCTAATCTGTCGATGAAACTGTCCCATTTTAGATGGTATATTAGGACTGATTGGAAGTTGCATATGATTTAAATGCAGGGTAGTGACAGAATGTGAAATACTTTCCGAAGTTCCTTCTAAATCTAACTAATTGCTTCCAGTCCTTTTCTGGCCCTTCAACACCAATGTAAATGTCTTCTTTGGCACTACCCATATACTAAATCTTGATCAAATTTATGTGAGTCCAGGTAGTGCCAAGTGGTGATCCTAATGCGAAACTTCATCAACAAACCCGATTATGGCCTGGCAGCCTGAAAGCTAGCCGTCATGAAAACTATCCATATCGGTTGTGGTGAAGTGTAATGCAAAGAACTTCAAAGCAAGTGTGCCAAAGGTCTTGTGTGGGAACTCATAGTTCACACAAAGGTGCTTGGCCTAATCGTTATTCTCTTCACAACACTAAACAATGTGAAATGGCAAAGCTTTGCATTCATTGAGCAAGAGAATGAGTCACAGGGGAACATGCCTTTCGAAAAACACTCTTTTGAAAGGCATTCCTTTACACCCCTTTCATGCCCTCCAATCTGGAAAATAATAGTGCTTAACTAAGCAACCTTATGGTGATCCTAATTGCTCTATAGTGGTCTTACCAGAGATTGCCTATAAATCTGCTTTACCGCTAAGGACTACCTCGCACATGAATGATGTTAGGATTGGTCAGAGCATTTGTCAGGCTATTGCGCATCCGTTTATAATGTCTGAACTTAATGGTCTGAATCCTTCATTCCTCCAAAATGGCGATTTGAACTTTCTAGCAGATCTTAAGAACATCATGAAAGAAGTCACATGACCATACATCTAGTGATTTGCTAGTAAGAAACATAAATTCTTTTTTTAATTTTGCATGATCATTATTGCTTTTCAAACAAATTCAGGTAGTATCTTTTTTACAACCTGCTACAAGACTTTCCTGGTTGTTCTTCTTTTTTTTTTTTTTTTTTTTTTTTAGGTCGAGCATTCGAGACCTCTTGTATATACTTTAGTATTTACATATGTGTATGTACTTTGAGGGCTCTGGAGATCAGCCCTAGGACTTGTCTGCTTCCGCTTAGGGACTTATTTTTTCTGTTCAACTGCCTCTATTTAACTGTCTTGATAGAAAACGACCAGTAGAGATCAGTAAAATACCGGAATTGCTTTCTGCTGAGTGACTTTCTTTTTTTAATTTTTTCTGTTCAACTGCCTCTATTTAACTGTCTTGATAGAAAACGACCAGTAGAGATCAGTAAAATACCAGAATTGCTTTCTGCTGAGTGACTTTCTTTTTTTTATTTTTTCTGGCAACTGCCTATTTAACCTTCTTGATTGAAAACGACCAGCAGAGGTCAGTAAAATACCAGAATCACTTTAGCATTCTCTAGATTCCTTTCCATAGAAATTGTCTTCCACGAGCACCTGTGCACAATATTTTTTCCAAATCTTCTATTTTCAGTGATATGAACACCAAAGGTCCTGATTTTACAATAAAAACAGAGCTTTGGACTATACCATTCCCGCTGAAAGGCAATAGTTCTCTCCATGTGTTCCCATACCTGGCATGTCACGCAGTTTGGTGCTTACTTTCCCTCCATGTTAAAGAACAATAGATGTTTCAGCACCCAGGCTAATGTGCTGCATAGCTAAATACATATAATGTCCCAAAGGCGAGACCGATTGCATTGCAAATGCTTGTTCTTAATTCTAGTGATTAAGGATATTTTGGATGGTCTTTAAGGTTGTTACCATAGTTAGAAGTCTTGCTCAACCTTAGGAGCTAAATATTGCTCTTCAAAAAGAATTGAGAGTTGCTTTTGAACCCATTCACAAGGTTACTCTGCAGTATTTATATAGGAAAGAATTCAGTTTATCTACACATAGTGCGATCTAAGCTGTATTTTTTAACACTTCATACTTTCCATAGGAGTTTAGTTACTATAAGAAATCACCCAACCTTTCTCCTTGAAGTAATTTCAGATTTCCAAATTCAAGGTGCCATATCTCTTCCTGCATTTTCCCCTTCTCCATTTCTCCACAGCAGTTGAGGTCTGTTCACTTCATTGATATAAAAAGGGTATAAAAGACAATTGAAAACTAAGCAAAAACTGTGGATCTCTCCTTGCTACTTTTAATTAGTCACTAGCTAGATAGATAATGTCTGGCTTCATAACATTTTAAGTAAAAACAAAGCAATCTGTCTCAGGAACTCTTTGAGCACAATTAACAAGACGCACCGAAATCACTTCAGAAACATCCCTGTAGTATGCAGAGCTACTACCTGGAGTACAGTAAATAATTCTTTGGTAATATTGCAGAAACTCCAGTACAGATGCCCTTAAAGTTGTTTTCTCTTATAAACCTCTTTGATTGAAAACATTGTTTTTTATGGGTGTTAGGGATTCATGAACATTAAAGAAAATCCAGTGTTGAAGTAAATGGTATTTATAATCCAGAAAATGAGCCACCAGACAGGCATAGTTAAAACTATATATATAGTGTTTTCTACAAGGTTTCACGATCATACATGTATGGAAAGATATGTTTAGTGCTGATGAATTCAGTGAAGATTCAGAGGATGGAGACCTGGGTTCACGAGTAGCATTCCATTCCTATATCTACGATTCAGACCCACAACGAACATCCCACAGTTTGGAATCCATCAATTCTAGTGAAATTTGATTTGTGAATGATTTTGATTCTCATCCAGGTACATGTGATTTATGAGCTGTAATCTCCTGAACTCAGTCTGTATTTTAAATACAAAAACTGTTTTTGTTGTCCTTTTTTTTGTCCACTCGCCAAATTCATGTGCATTCCCCAAATAAGAGAAACACCTATATGACTAAAAATGTATGTTGCAATTTTTTTTTATTTCTGGACTCACTAGACATTTCTTCATCTACGCACTGCTATGTATGTTCTTCTACCTTTTCTCCATAACCCACACTTCAACAAGTTGATTTCTAGTCTTGGCAAAAGCAAGTTGTGAATTCTCACACATATATTTTTTATTAATATTGAATCCGTATTTGTGGAATGCATTCAAGCACATTTGTAAATACTGTGTCCTGTCCTAGTGGTGCACAAGTGTGACCTCATATTTGAATTTCTGTTCTTTCTTTTTTTTTTTTCTTTTTTTTAGGGATCCTTCCATTATGAAGTCTGTCGAGCGAATCTTTAAAATCTGGGAAGAGAGAGGGGTCTATCCCGAGGAGACAATTGCAGCATTTAAGGGTGTTTTGAGTATGTATTTTTCTTTTGTAATTTGTGTTCAGATTTGTATAGGTAATTTGATATACTGGATGTATGGGAATCTGTATGCCAACCACAAGGTGTTTGTTGATAAATATAATTTAGTGTTATTCATGATCAACATCTAGTCTTTGTTATCAATGCTGTATTTGTAGAGTGGGACTGGTCCAAGTTTGCATCAGCTATGTTGATATGCTTGGTTTTCTTGACTGACCTGTATAGGGGTTTCCTATTGTTCCCATATTAAATGTTTGTTTATTCATTTCAATTTGGAGGCAGATGTTTGCTTCTAAATCCCAACTGATCTGTCAATGTGTTAATACGTTTGAAAGCATTCCAGGTGAATGCCTTTAATCATGCCTTTTCCTTGCATTGTAAGTGCACCTTACCGTGTTCCACTTTATTTTATGTCAGTTGTGTGGGTGTGCCACTAGCTTTGTTACATGCACCTCTATCCTGTCAACCACTTGATTCATTTGAGAAATTCTCATAATTTGTGAAAATAAAAGATGTTGGAGACCCAGCTGGAATAGATGCAATTTGAGCACTTCACTTGTTAAGGTTACACCATATTCAGCCTTGCGATTGGCACTGTAATGGTCCATTTGATTTGGTCTTTAGTGAATTAAGGAGTTTGCCCTTTGACTTCAAATTTTCCTGTGGTTTAAGCTTGTGGTCAGTTCTTGCTTGTGATAAATTCTTGCATGTGATCACCATCACAACTGTCCCTCAAGAGAATTTCTTTCTCTTTTATAGTATTGGTCTCCCTCACAGTAAGGAACACCTACCTACCAAGCTAGTTTGTGAAGCTTGTAGGTTAGCAGAATTGTAACCACCTTCATTAAAATAAAAATATATATATTTTGTTTAATATACAAATAGTAATAATAGTAATCTTTATACACCTTGCTCCCCACAAAGTGAGTTCTCTAAACACCGATAATTGGTGATATGACTTATGAGGTGTTGTGATTTGTCTCAATGGTACTTTTTATCAATGTCTAGAAAGGTAAAAGGGCTAATTTGACCTATCCAGAGTTTGAACGCGAGTTGCAGTTTCCCCTCCTTTCTGTCGCGTTTGGCCCTTCTCCTATTGAACATTCTTCAGAAATCTAGAAATCAATTAGATTGGGACCTGCAGGAAACATTGTTACCAAATATACAGACATTTCAAGAAAAACATACATGCAATTATGAAACACGGGCTAGAATATAACTTATAAAATTGTTACTTTAACTGGATATTGAAATATCCCGGCCTAAGGCAGACTTACCTCTGTAGACATCCATTTGTTCTTCCTGCTGATCTGATTGCTCCATTATGCTCTGAATCATTTATCTGATGGGCACAACATGTAGGGTGCATTAGGTTTTGTTGACTCTAAACTTCCTAGATGTTCATAGTCAGAAGAGGAAAGAAAGCGCGTTTCATTTTACCTAAGCTGTGATAGATCAGTTTTAGAATAGGCAAAATATAATTGTAAAAAAAAATGTATTGACTATTATAATCAAAAATCTTTAAACATCCAGTTTACATCAGTTAGGTGAACAATCGCTTATTCTCAGTGGCAATTATTCAAAATGTTAGGGCTTGGGTTTTTAAAAAACATTTTATTTACACTATATAAATAGTTTTGGAGGTTCTTACCTCTTTCTGCCAGTCCACCATTTAAACAAATTCCGCTGTCTCGCATATAGAGTTGCCAAATGTCTCTTTGCTCTGTCCAAGATGTTGTCTATAATGTCAAAAATGAATTTTCGGATGCACTTGCCAGTCTTTAATGCAGTGGGCCAATGTGTGGTCATTAAAACCTCTGGAATATTGATCTCCCTGGGTGGGAATTGGGTGTGAAGGTTTTGTTGCTTTTAATTTGTTTCTTTTTATAAGACACGGGCTGGGGGAAACGCGAACGAAGCAAGAGCGTCCGGACCAAAGTAACAGAGAAAGTTGTGGAAGGTGAGAGACCAGAGAAAATTATCTGATTCTTCAATAGATATGTCTCTCACAATCCTTGTTTGCATACACATTTAACAATTATACTTGCTTTTATGTCTTCCTCCTTTCACTTAATCTTGTGGATATTGTGACATTTTATGAGATTCCTTATGAGGGGTGTTCTCAGCGTTTATCTCCTGCATGTCCTTGGCAGTCCCTACTTTATGACCACTGGCCATCTCCATTTTTTTTATCTTCAGTCCAGTGAACTCTGCACTAGTGCCCAGTTCCTTTTAGATGCACTAACATGTTCTGATGCTTCATTTTATTTGGGTTTAGCCAGGTTTTGGTCTGCATCTTCCTTGCTGGCTGGTCAATAAAATGAACGCTTGGTCTGAAGGACTGCAAATTTTAGTGAAATTTTATAAGTGTTGGAGTCTTGCAAATGTCACTCGTGGTAGTTAACTACTGTGGCCAGCTTCTCACAGGTGCTTCCTAACCTAGGCCACAGTGCATTAGGAGAGAATAAAAGGAGTTTATCCAAGCACTCACTCAAATTGTAACTGTAATTTCAAAAAACATCCTGGTAAAAAGGGGAGCAGGCATCCAGCATACTCTGCCTTTATGAAAAGAAATATCTTGGGAACGAAGCGGCACCAACAATGCCCCTCACAACCTCCGATCGCTTCACATACTCCTTCATACAGCTAACCACTAATCTATTGTTTTCCTGAAAGCGAAAGTTAAAGTGGTTCTTGTGTCTTAGTTCTCCTTGCATTGAAAAACACACAGACCTGGAAGTTGCTAAGCCCTTTTTTCACCTCCAAGGGGCTTACGTCTGATATCCTTCTGTGGGAGACTAAACATAGTCCCCTACAAGGATAAGGCTCTCTGATCCAAAGAGGAATTCTCACCCAAACTCTCCAGCACATCCATTGCTGCATTAACATGCCAGACCGATGAGTACTTTCCACAGGCAGCTTCAGTACCCTCACACTTCTCATCAGTCTACTCACCAATACATCCTGACATAATGACACCACCTTCACCAAAGCATTTCCTGCTGCAAATTCTGACCTGTACAGAATCACTGTCCTATAGGGTAATCCTTTTTCAAAACGTTCTGTTAAGAAGTTTTAACACATGAACTCCATTAGTCAAAAGGGGAGCAAAATCCCATTTTACACTCCAATGTATCCATTTACTCTGTTCCAATGTGTATTCCTGTCTGATGGCCACGAGTTCTATAGAATTCTAAAACCTCCTGGTGAAAGGTCAAGTTTCTCCCATTGTCTCCTGTTCATCGATGCCATCAGAGCGAAAGGTTCCTGCAACTCTAAATCATGAAATTCCCTTGAGGGGCCATTCACCTATGCAGTGACTTATCTACCTCAGATAATCCACTGACATTTCCATCATGTCTGGAACCAAGCCTGCGTTCTCCATATTGCAATCACTGCTGCTACTCTCTTGACCGCATCGCAAGTGTACCTACCCTCTGGCAATCATTCCATATGTTTAATTTTTTTCTTTTTTTAGCAAAAACATCTACTTTGTATGCTACTAGATCTAGTTACCATCTGAATAATCCTGAAATATAAGAATTCTGTTTGCTTGCAAATATGTCGACCCTGTATGTTCATATTTGTTTGCATTGCCCAGCAAACGGCTTGCTGCAGTTACACTTCATCCATCTCCTTATCATTCAAATAAACATCCTCTGCCACATAAAAAATTGTGAGAAGACCAAGGATATCTAAAAGTCAATCCTGACTGAATTTTAGCACTCTGTCCAGTCCTTACAGGAGGCTCTTTCCTCCTTTACTTGGGAATGCCATAACATTTGCATCCAACATGGCTATGTGTAAAGTTTATCTGCTAGTGAAGGTCTTGGGCATTCAGATCGTAATCTATACTTGACCTCTTTCAGAATTTCCCCATGAAACCAAAAGTCCACATGAGTGGACAGAGGCCATTCTGGGGACAACGGGTGCTTAATCTAAAAAGAAGCCTAACGTTGTTTCGCAAATGATCTATTAGTGCATTGCTTGAGGCCTATTCTGCTTAATGAAGTGTCATTCTGTGACTCAAAATTACCTCTTCTGTCTGAATCGCGTTCAGATTAAATGGATAGTTCTAATACTGAATCCTTAGTTGCTTAATCCTCTTTAAAAGAATTTTATTGCATCTTTTCCTCCCATCCAAGGTGCCATCAGCACCATCACGACAACTCCTAATTGTATTCATATTCTCACGTAAATCGGTCTCATTTACATTTTACTTCTTGGCCATGAGCAAGGAGTCCTCATTGGAATTCCTTTTATAGTCTATCTTACCGACTCCATCACTGCAGCCTGCACTCTCGTTAACATTCGGCTTTGGTTATTTCCCCTTAACCTGTCATACTCCATACCGCTGTGATCTTAAAACCGAAGAAATGCTCTCTGACCTCTTCCTGCGGCCAAAATTTGTGGTTAACAAATTGGTAATCTGGCTGGATATTGAACTTACTCTTGATCACTAGATTAATACGGTGATCTCTTTGATGACTTCCTACCTGGATTATGGTAACAACCTTTATCTGGGATTCTCAAAGGCTTACTTACCTAGACTTCACACTTTTCAAAACGCAGTCGAAAGTCTCTTTGGCTCTATTCCCAAGTTCTCTTCTGTGAAGGCTTTAAGGGAACAGTATTGGCTTCCCATTATAAAGCACATTTAATTGAAAGCTCTCTATTTCATTTACAGAGCTCTAACACACTTGTGACCACACTATCACACACTCTTATATGGTCACCCCTTTCCTCCCCGCAAGATCCTGTTTGGCTTAGTCCTCCCAAATAATAGAAAATGCCGCACTCCCACACGGAGGCACACACACGGCGAAGCAATAAAAACACCTGGAAAGGGATTTCACTCTCATAAAATGAGGCACATCAAAAGACAGTTTTCAAAATAAAGCATGGGATTTTATTTGTGCAACACTCTCTAATAGAAAGGCTTTCCCAGATGTCAAATGAAAACAATATACAAATGTATATAGAAATATATGTGCAAGCAATAATAACACACTTATAAGTAAGCAAATGCAACTGTTAAATGCATGGAATAAAATACAAGCAGATAATACTGGACGTCCACTGCAAAAAATAAACGCTGTTAAATGCAAATAATCAGACACAAGGAATCAAAAGGAAAGCATGAAAAGATATGATGTATTCACTAAATGCATCAGATGATTATAACCACTGGAGACTTGAATGTGCACACACACATTCACACATCACAATGCCAATAATAAAAAAGAATACATCACCGAAAGAGTGTTCAACATTCTTGCCAACTCGGCTGGAGGAGCCCTTGACAGCCAGGCAGAAGTCTCGATCGGGACCCTTCAAGTTCCCTGTGTCAACACGTCTGCTCCACAGCGAGCTCCCGTATGATCGCCAAGATTTCCTGCTTTTAATACCTTTTACTCAACCTGAGGAGAAGCTTCTGGCAGCCTCGCCCCCTTTCTTCTGTTACGAAAACCAAGCTGACTGCACTGGTCTGTGTGTGTCAGGGGTAAGACAGAAGCTGGCCAGGTCACTGTATTTTGACTCCGAGACCGAGCTGCACATTCCGCACATTTCTCTGGCAACAACAATCTCTGCTCTGAAAGGTACCAAGCGTGCATCTCACACATTATCTTAGTGAAGCTTACCAAAGTCTCTAAAAGTACAGAAAATCATCTTGAACGTGGATAGCCTAAACAACTTGAGTGATCTGGGGGCCTGCTTGTGTGCGCAAAGCTCAAGCTAGACAGAGTCAGAATTCAAGATGGCATGAGGGCATGTCAAATCCAATAGTAAGAACTTCATAATACTTCCCAATGTACAACACAATGCACATTTGTGAACCACTGCCTATAGCACTACACTCTGAGATAAAGAAGTACATTCCACACCTTTCTCTCTCTCTCGTGCTTTCAAATGCACATCCCACATGTTCTGTTCTGCTGGCAAGGATGTAAAAAGCAAACACTCCCGCTTTGAAACTACAAGGAGACACAAAAATCTTCAAGGAAAAAATGCACATGCAGGAAAAATGATGTTGTACATTCAAGCTAGAATAAATCAAAGCACCTAAAATCAATTAAAAGAATGGTAGTCAAAGGTCATCACGTGGTCCCAATACATGGGAGTGCCTCTGGCACTACAGATCCCTACGCTCCGCCAATCTCAAACTGGCCCAGGTTTCTTCAGTATCTTGCGTTGGACATGGAGGACGATCTTTTAGATATCTGGCACTGAAGTTGTGGAATTCACTCCCAGTACAGCTTCTTATTAGCCCATCGGAAGCTATTTTCCGTAAACATCTTACTACTTGGCTTTACTAACTGGCAATGCTGGACTGATTTAGGCTGAAATCAGGTTCTCCTGCCTTGCTGGTGAACCCTATTTGGATAGTCATGTGTTGTAATGTTTTATATTAGTTCTGATGTATTACATGTGCTCTGCGCTCTGCTTGTTGAATTCAGCAGGGCTGAGGGTTGCCATGGGAGCGTTGGTGTTCGATGAATGAATGTCAGTTTAAAGAAGCTGGCAGGGAGAGGAGTCACGTTCAACCTACTTGTGAATTAAAGTGTAATTCCAACATTACTCTTTTGTTGTTACTTCACAACATCATGCTATCTATATAATAGATAAACAGAAATAAATATAAATGCTCTCAAACTTCTTCTCAAAAGCATCATTAATGCTCACCACAATATTTACCTTTTGCTTGATTCACCGAGCTCTCAATCTTTGCAATCAAATGTTTTCTACTTACATTTCTGCCTACAACCACCATTAACCTTTACCTGTGCTGACTCGCGAAACAGGCATTGAGTGAAATAATAATCTCACAATTGGCCGAATCTTCTAAAATGTCTCCTTCATAATGGGAAAAGTACTTTTCTCATTGGAAAAAGTGTTTTTTCCCCATTCTTTCAATATGGCGGACGAACAAGTCACGTTGTGCCTTCCAAGTGCCTTGTCTGCAAATCTTTCGTCCTCCCTAGAGCAACTCTCAAAAGCATGAGCCAGTAGCACTTCTGAAATGTATAGGACGCTCCCCTTCTGGCACACCGTGGCTGGTGTTTGTTTTGCTTACATATTAAACTATGAATAATACCCCGAAAGTACCAATTGTACAATTTACTGTTCATGGAGAACTTAAATCTATAGTATATTCTGGTAAAACATTGTGCTATTCCCTGTATCTATCATGAAAAAATTTGAAAGTTAAATACTGCTTCCCAATAGCACGTTTTTTTAATCACATCTAAACAGTTGATCAAGACACCTTATACCAGGCAAAACCACTCTAGCTTTCAATCCATTACACTGCTAGCCATAGACCAATAGTAAAGCTTTCATGCCATTTCTCTTGTGAGCGTCAACAGTAAAAGAAGGAAGATAGTTGCTTGTTCTAGGTTTTTATTAACTCTTTGAATTTTTGGAAAATTTCAAATTCTTTCTTTTGTTGCTCCTGTGAGGAGACTCAATTAAGAAGGTATACATAATCTTATCCTTGGTCGCTTACATAAAATGCAGATTTTCTGCCATCCAGCGTCTGGGAAATCTACATTGTCCTGTCCATATACTACTCTTATAGGGAGAAGATTCAATTTGAAGTAATTCAGGGAATACATTTCGAACATTCAGGAGTGAAGCCACTGCATAAATGTTTAAGTAGGCATAACCAAGTAAGGGCAAGTCTACATGTACAAGAAAGAAAGATTTAAGGGTGAAAGGTAAGTCTGAATTGGAAACTCTCATTACATGCGTCTGTTGTTGGAGCCTTCGTGATAACTCCTAATAAACAGTAGAACAAATCTTCATCTGGGCTGATTTTATGCGTGCTTCCCAAAATGAGGGACACACCTCAATGGTATCAGAATCTTCTTCTGGCCATGTCGATGAAGCCTCTTTCTGAACCCATGCTTCTTTATGCATCCAAGGGTCTGGCTGAGAAGATGTTTGCAGTGGCCATCACATGAGTGTGTGTGTTTGTGATTGTGGTATTTCTGCTTGAATATTATACATCTTTTCTAGATATTCACGTTCTGAGCCCATTCTTAATTCAACCCATGTCTGAGTAGACATGTCCAGGACATGTCTCCCACATAAATATTAAGGCTGTCTATTAAAGTTAGGTTCTGGTTAACCACTATTCATGACTAACGGTGCAAAGGACATGTTGTAGGACTGTTTCTGGGCTTCCCAATTTCCATTGGATCGTATATGTTCACGTCCATTCGTACATACATTGTGAATATAACTTTTGAGAAAAGTGTCCGTGGCTGATGTCTGCTTTGTTTTCTCGTGGCTAAGTCTACTCCATAGGCTCTGCAAACATTGTGCTATGTGTAGAAACTTAAATCTGAAAGAAACAGTTAGTTATAAATTCCTTACCTTAGAATCTCCCCCCAGGCGTCAGACTGGATCCGGAAAGTTTTTTCGTCAGCAGTACCCCTGCACGTCTGAAGGTGGCGTCGGTCGACTCCGCGTCCGTCGTCGGCATCTTGGTTGCCGGGATGACGTCGCGGAAGTTACTTAGATGCCGCCCTCGCGCGCTGACGTCAGTTCTTTCTTTTTCTGCGCCAGCAATCGCAGATCCGGGAAGATCGGTACCCCAGTCATTTTTTGACTGAGTTTTTGCGACTTTTGTCGACTTCGTTTCGAGTCATTATCCGACTCCTGGTGCACGAGGGATGCCCGGTTTCAAGGCCTGCGGTTCCTGTTCCCGAATGATGTCAGTGACTGATCTGCACCGCATGTGCCTCTTTTGCCTGCAGCGCGACCATGACCCCAAGTCGTGCTCCGACTGTCGAACCATGGCCCAAAGTCTTTGCGGGAGCGGTCCCGAAAGCTCCTCGAGGCCCGGCAGTCGACTCTGCGTCGCGTGGGAGGTCGAGGGACCGATCGCAGAGTCATCATCACTCCTCTTCTAAGTCTTCGCACTCTGGGTCAGGTAAGTCGAAGCATAAGAAGTCGTCGAAGAAGCGTCGTCGCTCTTCGACTTTCCGTCGTCCGTCGTCCGACACGAAGCAGGGTGCGGGTGGTGCCACTCCCGCGACTCCGCGTGTGGAGCCTTCAGGGTCGACTCCGGCCTTCCCGGGACCGACCCCTGCCCAGCTTCGTCAATTTTACGAAGCGATGCACGCCATCTTTGGGCAGTCTGACTCCGCCTTCGGGCCCCGCGGACTCGGCTGGGGGCCCTAGGCCTTCAACGCCGGCGGCTTCGACACCGCAGGGCCCCCTTGGATCCAGGCCTGGATCCGGATTGGCGCCAGTCGACCTCGTTACACCTCCACCGGCGCCGACTCCTCTGGCACCACGTCCGCAGACGACGCTGGCTGGACCCCCAGCCGGCGTCGACCCCGGCTCCCACCTTCACGTGGATATGGAGTCGGACCGGCGTCGGCCGACGCCGGACCCGACGCAGATGGGTACTTTTGTGCCTGCATTCCACCCTGGCCAATTTCAGCCAGTTTGGCAACCAGAGGAGGGTGAGGAAGACTGGGAGGGCTCTGAGGACCCTCTCACTGCTCAATTGGAGTACGACCAGGGCTGGAGAGAGGACCTGGGGGATGCCAGTGGTCTAGACACCTCACCTGACCATGGCATGTTGTCTCCTCCTACCGTGGCTAGGGAGGAGGGAGCGTCTTACGCAGTGGTGTTGTGTAGGGTGGCCGAGGCCCTAAACCTCGAGCTACCTACTGTGGCAGTCAGGACTAACCTCCTGACAGAGGTGCTTCAACCAGCAGCGAGCTCTTCGGAGCCCCTGCTGCCGTTTAATGAGGCCCTAACGGACATCCTTTTGGGCACCTGGTCCAGGCCCACCACAGTGTCTCCTGTGGATAGGATGGTTGCCAGACGCCACCGCCCGGCTCCGGGCGACCCCACTTTCCTCTCCCAACAGCCCTCCCCCGAGAGCTTGGTAGTCCAAGCCTCAGCGTCCCAAAGCGCATTCCCTACCGCACCACCGGACAGGGAATCCAAGAAGCTGGATCAGCTTGGGAAGAAGTTGTTTTCTTCCTCCAGCTTAGGGCTGCGGTCGGTGAACACCGCATGCCTCTTGGGCCGTTATTCCCACTCCGTGTGGGATACGGTGGCGCAAGTGCTGCCTCAGTGTCCGGAGGAGGCCCGGGCCGTGCTCTCCCGTGCTGTTACCGAGGGGAGAGACGCAGCAAAGTTCGCCATCCGTTGTGGACTGGACACTGCAGATTCACTGGGTAGGACCATTTCAACGTCAGTGGCGCTTTGTCGTCACGCCTGGTTGAGGACGACTGGCTTTTCTGGGGATGTCCAGAACACCTTGATGGACATGCCTTTTGATGGCCGTCGCCTGTTCGGCGACAAGGCGGACTCTCGTGCTACGGCCAAGTCCTTGGGCCTCTCCACCATCCCTGCACGGTCTGCCTTTTGCCCCAACACGTTCCTTTCAGAGCCACAGGCCAGCGCAAGCTGTTCCACCTCAGCGTGGCCGGGGACGTGGGAACCACCGACGTGGTTCTGGGGACCAGAGGGCGGGCCAGTCCACCACAGCTCCCTCTGCAGCAGCCTCCAAACCCTCCTAGTCCGACCTTTCAGGCCCATCAAACGCCAGTGGGCGGCAGGATTCGCCATCACCTCCCCCACTGGCGCACCATCACGTCGGACAGGTGGGTTTTGCAAATAGTCCGAAGGGGCTACTCCCTCCCCTTCGAGACTACCCCTCCATCCATGCCACCTCAGTACCATCGCATGTCGGAGGATCATCTGACCCTTCTCCAACAGGAAGTTACGGCTCTATTGGCCAAGGGAGCCATCGAGCGCGTTCCTGCCCCAGAAGTAGGCCGTGGTTATTCCCACTACTTTCTGGTGCCCAAGAAGGACAAGGGCCTGCGTCCTATCTTGGATCTCAGGGACGTCAATCGCTTCCTCCGGAAGGAGAAGTTCAAAATATTGACCCTGGCTCAGGTCTCGTCTGCCCTCGACCCTGGAGACTGGTTGGTAGTGTTGGACTTGCAGGACGCTTATTTCCACATCCCTGTTCTGCCGGCCCACCGGCGTTACCTGCGGTTCACGGTAGGCCACGAGCACTTTCAGTTTACCGTGCTTCCCTTTGGCCTTACCAGCGCCCCTCGGGTGTTCACGAAAGTGATGGCGGTGGTCGCAGCTCATCTGTGCAGATCAGGGGTTCCAGTCTTCCCCCTATCTCGACGACTGGCTGTTCAAGGCGGGCTTGCCCCAGGCAGTCGTCTCCCACCTCCAGACTACGGCCGACCTCCTGCATTCGCTGGGGTTCTCCATCAATGTGCCGAAGTCACACCTGACCCCCTCTCAGAAGCTCCTCTTCATCGGAGTGGTTCTGGACACAATGCAGTTTCGGGTTTATCCTCCCGAACAGTGAGTCCGGGATTTTCGGGCTATGATTCCGATCTTTCAGCCTCTATCCCAGGTTTCGGTCAGGAGGACCCTGAGGCTGCAGGGCCTCATGGCCTCCTGCATCCTGCTGGTCGATCATGCCAGGTGGCATATGCGGGCTCTGCAGTGGGACCTGAAGTTCCAGTGGGCGCAGCATCAGGGGAATCTGTCCGATTGCGTCCAGATCTCGGAGGGCACTGCACGACAATTGCAGTGGTGGCTCACGAACCAGGATTAGGTCAACAGCAGATCCCTCTCTCGTCCCCAACCAGAACATACAGTGGTGACAGACGCATCCCTTCTGGGATGGGGCGGCCACATGGGAGAGGCAGAGATCAGAGGCCTCTGGTCTCCGGCAGAGTCCGAGCTCCACATCAACCTTCTGGAGCTTCGGGCGATCCATCTTGCACTAAAAACATTCCTTCCCTCTGTCCGGGGAAGAGTAGTGCAGGTGTTCACGGACAACACCACCGCCATGTGGTACTGCAACAAACAAGGCGGGGTGGGGTCGTGGACCCTATGTCAAGAGGCTCTCCGTCTCTGGACATGGCTGGAACATCAGGGCATACACCTGGCAAGTTCACTGAACGCCAGGGCGGACAAACTCCGCCGCAGGTGCATGATGGATCACGAATGGCGTCTTCACTCGGAGGTGGTGCAAGGTCTCTTTCAACAGTGGGGAGAGCCTTGGTTAGATCTATTCGCCACCGAAGAGAACGCGCAATGTCAGCAATTCTGCGCTTTGGAATTTCCAAGGCGGCACTCGCTAGGCAGCGCTTTTCGTCGCAAGTGGAGTTGCGGTCTTCTTTACGCCTTTCCGCCTATACCACTTCTGCCCAGAGTGCTGAAGAAGATCAATCGCGACCGGACCCAAGTCATTCTTGTGGCTCCGGATTGGGCACGAAGAGTCTGGTATCCCGAGCTGCTCAACATGGCCATCGATCCTCCGATCCGACTGCCTCTTCGGGAGGATCTTCTGTCGCAGCAGCAGGGGACGGTCCTCCACCCGAACCTGTCCAGCCTCCACCTCCTTGCGTGGAGATTGAGCGGCGGCAGTTGACGTTGTTTGACCTGCCTCCCGAAGTCTGTGATATCTTGGCAGGCAGGCGTCCCTCCACTAAGATGGTATACGCCTGCCGATGGAACAAATTTGTGGCATGGTGCACAGCAAAGGCTGTGGATCCCCTTTCTGCCCCTCTTTCTGAGGTTCTCTTGTTCCTCCTTTCTTTGGCCCAGCAGGGCTCTGCTCTGGGCACTATCAAGGACTACCTCTCGGCCATTTCAGCCTTTCTAAGGCTTCCTGGTCAGCCTTCTCTTTTCAAGTCCCCTGTTGTAAATAGATTTCTTAAGGGCATTACTCATCTTTTTCCTCCTGTTCCCTTCGTAATGCACCAGTGGGACTTGAACTTGGTTCTTACATTTCTTATGTGCGCTCCCTTTGAGCCGCTTCATAATTGCCCTCTCAGGCTTTTAACTCTGAAAACTGCCTTCCTGGTTGCCATCACCTCTTCTCGCAGGGTGAGTGGAGCTCCAAGCTCTTTCTTCTAAGCCTCCCTTTCTGGCTATCCATCCGGACAAGGTCGTCCTGAGAACCAGACCTTCCTTCCTTCCCAAGGTGGTTACTTCTTTCCACATTGGTCAAACCATCACTTTGCCCACCTTATTTCTGCCTCCGCATCCTTTGAAAGAGGAAGAGAGGCTCCACCGTCTGGATCCAGAACGTGCGCTTTCTTTCTACTTGGATCGCACAAAACAATTCCGGGTGGATGACCAGCTCTTTGTTGGGTACGTGGGCGCTAAGAAAGGTCGGGCCGTGCACAAACGGACCATCTCCAGGTGGGTCGTTCTGTGCATAAAAGCCTGCTATTCTTTGGCTAAGAAGGAGCCTCCAGTGGGGCTGTACGCCTATTCCACCATGGCGACGGCAGCTACCACTGCTTTGGGACGAGGAGTCCCCCTCAATGACATCTGTCAGGCAGCTACGTGGGCATCGTTGTACACGTTTACGAGACACTACTGCCTGGACAATCAAGTCTGAAGAGACGGCTTCTTTGGCCGTTCTGTTCTCCAGGACTTTCTGGTGTGAACTTTGTTCGCAGACCCACCTCCGGTGTTGGTATTGCTGGGGTATCTATTCTAAGGTAAGGAATCTATAACTAACTGTTTCTTTCAGATGAATAAGTTACTTACCTTCGGTAACGATATATCTGTAAGAACCTTAGGTTAGTTATAGATTCCTTACCGCCCCACCCATCCTCCCCGTTCTTCAAACTGACTTCTAGGGTTAAGGACAACCTTTCAGGGCCCTAGTTTTGTGCACCAGTGGTCAGTGTCTTGCATGGCTGTGCGCTTCTGGCAAGGAAAGTCGTGTACAGAACTGACGTCAGCGCGCGAGGGCGGCGTCTAAGTAACTTCCGCGACGTCATCCCGGTGACCACGACGGACGCGGAGTCTACCGACGCCACCTTCAGACGCGCAGGGGTACTGCTGACGAAAAAACTTTCAGGATCCAGTCTGACGCCTGGGGGAGATTCTAAGGTAAGGAATCTATAACTAACCTATGTTTCTTACAGATATATCGTTACCGAAGGTAAGTAACTTGTTCATTAGGTGCATTATTGGCGGCAAAGAAGTCCTGTCTTACATGGCTGGATTAAATACCTGGCTGGATTAAACATCACTCATCTCATAATGCACTCTGCTTGGTAATGGGTCTTCAGTGAATTACATTGGAGACTTTTGGACAGAAGAGTAAATCTGCTCCTATTTTCTTTTTCTGCTATGCTACCTTCTGTTTCAAACTCCCACCTTCCTGCTTTGCCTTGCCATGGCTATAATTAACTTTGGTCCTGCTCAGGTTGGATGAAATCAGGAAGTGAGTGGACATAGAGCCAAACTGGGAGTTTAAATGGATGGATGGCTTGTGGGACCCAACACTGTGTTGCTCCTGCCCTTTCACTGCTGAGGCACAATTTCTGTGTCTGTCATAAGGCGGCCCAAAGATCTTGGAAAGCTTTTCTTCAAGTTTTACATAGTTTTCTGCTTGAAATTCAATCGCTGTGCATATTGACACCACCACCCTTATTTATAATAATTAGGAGTGGAGGGGAGATCTCCGATCTTCTCCAGAAAACATCAAAGGAGATTGAAGTGGACCATCAGTCACAAGGTGTCACCCACAGATAAACAGGACCTGGGGTACTCTGAGATCCACCTCCATGTGTCAGTTTTCTACGAACCATTGTTGGATAATATTCAAGCTGGCTGATTGTAGGATCTTAGCTACAGTCACTTTAATGAGAAATGTACTCAACTTGCTTCCTTGGAAGTTGAAAGCATTGTGCCAACCTTCTAGTATAATTTGCTTTTCAAAAACGCAAATAAATATTGTTTGGGATTTTAATTTTGGGTTTCCTTCCTTTAGGAGAAATAATCAATTTCATGAGTATCCTAACAAGGTTAATTAATGTCTGTTTTTGTGCATTGTGTTTCAGTGGCAGCTGTAAATCCAAAAGCAGTTCTGAAATCAAAAATTGTTGCAGAATTCAGAGTAAGTGCCAAAACTGTGAAGTGAAGCAAATACAGAATTTATCTTAGGATGTATTTTGATTTTTTTTTTTCTCTTCTAATTGAACATCTTGTATGTATAGATTTCCATTCAGTCCTTCCTGGATTATATATAAGTATGTATTGCTGTTTTGAAAGTTATGTTCGAGCTTGTGGGTTGAATAACAAACTTGCTCTGCCTTTACTAAAAGTAAAAACATAAGTTCAAGTCTCATTAATTGCAATACTCTGCAGTGCAAAGAACACTGTATGTTTTCAGCTCCTAGGTACAAGTGTCTCATTCAGTGCAAATGAAATAAGTGCATCTGAGTGAAAATACTTGGCAATATAAATAGGTTATTCGTGAAAAGTGCTTTGTATGCCAAACTTAGGAGGTTTCATACTGCGGTGCCTTTGTGTGCCACAGAACCCTACGGGCTTCTAGATTTCTCTTTAATAATGTGAATCACATCTGGATTAGTAGGGCATCACTGCTGAACAGGACATCTGATTAAATAAAATGGGTCCAAAGCATCCACATTCTGTGGCATTTTAGATTGACAAGCGAGCAGGGAGTTAAAAAATTAACATTTCAAGCTAATACAATTTTGTAATTGTCCATTTAAGTTCTTCAATGTAACAAGTGTCCTCAACTGGTTGTCTAGGAAGGTCTTTCGTGCATGATGTCAGTATTTCAATCCAGCACTGAGGCACCTTTCGCTGTTAGTGGAATTGTACATTTTGTTCTAGCTTGATTGTATGAACCTTAAGGGGAAAACATTGTAATTTATGTGCTTTGTTTTTTGTATAAAAATTATTCTCAGCCGCAGGCCCTCATCGAAGAGTTGTTGGCCTATAAATGCTCTGTGGACCAGATTGACTTGAAGGAAAAACAACTTTCCACGATGCGAGTGGATGTTTGCAGCAGCGAGACACTGAAACGTTTGAAAGGTATTTGTTGCCGGTTATGCTGTTTCTACTTCGGTATTTTATGCTATACGTTTGTATATAATATATCCAGTCTCCTCTTAAGTGACAGCTGACTGTATATCTTATTGACACTTATGCAGAGCAAACCTACTAAACAACTCTGCTATTATGTAGCAATTGGTCCGGTTACGAAATAGTTGATACTACAAGGAGAAGTTATACAGTTGAAAAGCAAAAGTAAGTATTACGAGTAGATGACAGAGGAGTATGGACAAAGCAAGACAAAGAGATAGTGTGGAACTTTTTAGCAGTAGCTTTGTAATAGAGGACTTGTATGAGGATGAAGTGTTGATGGAAGAAATGATTCTTAATTCCCTGCTAGGAGTGGAGGCTTGCTTGATCAGTAGGGGATGGGGGCCCAAATCATTGATGCATAACGGTAGATGGCTCGTCCTCTGGTCATCCTGCAGTTTCTGATGGATACTTCTAACTTTAGATTCCTCACCTTGGATTAATCCCCAAGCTTGTTCAGGAAAGTTCTTCGGCAGTGTTTCTGTGCGTACCTTCGGGCTCCACGTTGACTTGATACTGCCCTTGAAGTGACGGACTGTAGCAGCATACAGGTTCCACCCCTGTGCGCTTAAGTATGTTACATTCTTTTCACGCCTTCGGTCCTGGTTCTGGAACTCCCCTCCCAATTTTGTTGCTTTTCCAGCGACTTCTAACAATGAATTGCAGCATGCTAGTAAAGGATATCCCCAGCCAAAACAACCGGTTTCAAACTGTGCTGCGACTGCAGAAAACAAATGTCGGTCATGGACCTGCACAGGGTGTGTCTTGGGTGTCTGGGCTCCGGCCACAACTCAAAGTTGTTTTATAAATATGCCCTCATGCACCTAAAGGCGATCACGGAGACAAAGCTGTGTGTTGTGGAACATAAAACTGTTGTGGTCTTTGCATTAGTCTGAATTCGGAACAAGAGACACCAAGATGTGGAGGATAATGATAAGGGTAACTTTCTACTTCTCACTACACAAATGGTACCTTTTATTTGGTTTTGCAAGTGGCCAGTGGGCTTGATATCTCCTAACGCAGGCTTTTACTCGCCGTTTGGGCTGCCAACGGAAGAAAGTGCCTTCTTTCAAAGGGTGGTCTTGAAGGCAGCTGAGCTTCTAGATTTATAGCTGCCTTCAGTTCAGACCAAAACAAGCATCATGGCAGATAATTTGCACTCTATGCCAGCTACTTCTGATCCCTTTTTTGCTTGATGGCACTTGCCAAAGCCTAGTTCCAGATCACTGGTAAATAGGCAGGTGGCTAGTTCTATCAGACCGGCTCCGGACGATCCTGATTTTCTTACCAAACATCCTATCCATTGAGCCTTGTGATTCAGGGTTCAACTCGTATAGAGAATCCCAGTTCCTTCCCCATACTCCTCCAGTTATGGAATCTAAGAGGATTGAGGCTTTGGGAATGTCTAGATTTCCCTTGACTAGTCTGGCTTTGCGGTTCGTGAACGCTGCTGGCTTACAACGCTTACACGCATGCCCATGGGACAAGGCCAGCAAGATCTTGCTGGCAGTCCCAAAAGACTTTCGGGCCTTTTGGCATAAACAATTCATGATGGACAAGATGCAAACAAATGTTATCAACAATGACCTGGTTACTACCACGGTTTGCTTGTGAAGGGCAGCTGGCACCGGTGTTTCTGTGCGCCACAGGTTTATCTAGCGATGTATAGGCCTCCAACATGTATATGCCCTTTAGTTGGCCATGTTTCTACATAACATGGGAACCAGAGAGTCGTCCGGGACCTTGGGTAAACACTGCCACTACACACCAGGCAGAGGAGCATTGTCTCCCTTGGCTTGGAGATGCAACCATTTGGTAAAAAGCGTCGTCCTCCCGAAGTTTTGGAGCATTATTATCCTCAAGTTTCACTTCCTAGGGTCTGCTAATTTTGCATTACCCATTGAGTCATTGCAAGGTCCATTTTTACTCCTGAGTCTCTGGCTCAGTTATATCTAGAGTATTGATGATGATCCCGTTATTTCCTTAGGGATCAAAACTGAAATCGCAGACCCTTTTCTGTATAATATATATAATATCTATCTCTCTCATTACATTGGCCAAGAATGTGCTGTGCTAATCCTTGTTTTCAGAAATGCACTTCTGATCACTATTGTCGTGTCTCACCGATGAGCCAGCAGCTTTTTGACTCGCAACGACTGCGCTGTTAAATTATGCTTTTATAATGAAACATTTTCCTGATTATTGTTCAAATAAATAACTATTTGGTCGGTCGCATTGTTGCTTTCATATGTCTATGGGACATTATTTTGCATTAATTTAGTTGGCCATGGCTTTTCAGTGAGTAGGCAGACTGTCCGAGTGCTTTAAGGAAAGTAGACCCACAACATGCCCCCTGGGCCTGTTGACTTTGGCCAACCATTTTCCACACCACTTATAATTTACAAAGGCAATTCCAGTGATTGGGCATATAGCACAGACCATCTTCTCAACGTGTTCAGCAGTCACCCCAGACCTTTTGCGGCAGTTGACGCGTGTCTGGCAGGCAGTGCATGGGTCAACAGAGGCATCAATTCACCCATTCCTCCTCACCTGTTGCAATAACCACTGAAACACTTTTACTCTCACCATTTCCTTGAGCCGAAGTTGGACCTAGGTGTGTCTCAGACCTATTTCGGACCTTTGCTCCCTATATACCTCACTGCGAAATGAAAAACTAAAAATGCTCATCCTGATCCAGTTTGCCCTGACCCGAGTGACAGGATCGTGTTCTTGGATCTGCCGTCCCGCATATGTTACTGGTAGTTTCAGGTAGGCCCAGAGCATTTTCAGTTTGCTGTGCTTTCCTTAAACCTCACCAGTGCCCCTAGTGTGTTCCTGAAAGTGATAATGGTGGTCACTATCCACCTTCAGAGGTTTGGGATACCAGTTTTCCCATACTTCAACAACTGGCTAGTGATGGTGGGCGCACCACAGTCGGTTGTAGATCATCTCCAGATGGCAGCAAACCTGATGTTGTTGAGGTTCACTGTCAATAAGTCGAAGTCTCACCTGACTCTTTTTGCAGAGGCTTCCATTCATTCGGTTTATCTTGGGCACAGTGCAGTTCAAGGCCTTCCATCCTCCGCAATGAATCCTGGGCATTTGGGCTATGATCCTGATGTTTCAGTCTCGATTGTGTATCTCAGTGAGAATAGCTTGGAGACTTATTAACCTACTGCGTCCACCACCTCAGCTGTTCCAGTTGGCACATGTGGGCTCCCCAGTGGAATCTGAAGTTCCAGTGGGTCCAGCACCAAGGAAATCTGACTGATCTCACCCAGATCTCCGAGTAGACAGCTCACAATCTTCAATAGTGGCTGCCTGAATGCAATTGTTGCAGAGGCATGCTAGAGCTGAAGGTAGTAACACGCTTCCCTGCTGGGCTGGGGAAGTAATCCGGAGATGAAAAGAGCGAACTCTGATTTCCGACTGGAACGGGGCTCAACATAAATCTGCTAGAGTTGTAAGCGGTTTGTCTGGCTCTGAAGGCCTTCCTGCAGTCCATCAAGGGGGTCTGGTTATCACTTACAATACCATAACCATTTGGTATTGCACCAGGCAGGGTTGAGTGGGTACAGTGTCCCGTGCCCGAAGGCTCCATGTCACTGGAGTTGGCTTGAGCACCAATCGAGAACAACCTGGCAGGACCCCTGAGTACCAGAGTGGATGAGCCGAGCAGGAGGCAGGCATTTGGCAGATCACAAGTGATTTCTACATCCACGGTTGGCGCTTGCTATCTTGTGACAGTCTGGAGAACCCTGGCTAGATCTTTTTGCCACCGTACAGAATGCTCAATGCCTAAAGTTTTGCTCATTGACGTTTCTGCAAGAACACTCATTAGGAGAGGCATTCCAGTGGAATGGAATACGGGACTCCTGCATTAATTCCTGCTCCTCTTGTTCAGAGTTCTGAAAAAGATCAGGAACAACTCGGCACAGGTCATCCCAGTGGCTCCAGATTGGGCTCAGGAGTGTGGTTTCTGGAACATGCTGGGCTGAGCATCTGTCCTACTGCTTTTTGAGAATTATCTGTCTTCGCAGCAGGACACTGTCCCACACATCTGTGTGGTCTACACCTACATGTGTGAAGACGGGACGGTGGCAACTGACCGAGTTTAGTGATCCATTTGAGGTGGTGGATGTCATCCTTGCCATCAGGCAGCGTTCCACAAAATTAAATTATGCAGGGCGCTAGGACAAATATGTGGCCTGGTGTGGTGCTTGTTTCACTGATGCCTTACAAGCAAAGCTATTTAACATTTGTTTTTATCTTTTGCCTAACATAGCTTTGCAGTGGACCAACCATGCTTGTTTTAATAACCTGCTGTGATGTGGTTTATAAAAAGCTTCTCGCACGTTTTCTTCCAAGCTGTTGGTGAGGCAACACTGGGCTCTTAACTTGGTCTTGACATTTCTTACATGTGCTCTCTTTGAGCCAATGCGCAGTTGCTTGCGGAGTCTCTTCACTTTGAATACTGTCTTCCGTATAGCGATTACGTCAGCTTGTACCTAGAGTGAACTCTAGGCACGTTTACAGAAACCACCGTTCAGCATTTTTTTTCCTGGACAAGTTGTTGCTAAGGACCCTGGCTGCTTTCTCGCCAAAATTCACGACTCCCTTTGACATTGGGCAGTCCATCACTTTACTTGCAGTCTTTGCTCCTCCTGCCTACTCAAAGGAAAACCCCAACAAGCATTGGCATAGCCAATAGGTCTCGCCTTTGGGACCTTATAAGTAGTTATGCAGCACAATTGTTGCATGGCTAAACACTTATAAGGTCCCAAAGATGAGACCTATTGGCTATGCCAATGCTTGTTCAGTGTGTTGGTAGGAGAGAAAATGTGACTTTAATGCATGCAAAATTGTCGCAGGAAAGATTTGCGTGTTGTTCAAAATGTTTGTGGAGATGCCACAAGTTAAACAACCCGTTCAAATATTATTTGAACCTGAATATTTCACCAGCCTCCATATCGTGAACTTTGTATTTTTTATTTATTAATTTGCCGTTTTGGACAAGGCTCGGGGGCATAAGAGAACTTCAACTTTCTAAACTGACAAGAAGTCTAATCGGCATTCGAAAAGGTGAGCCTTGTAGGATACACATGCACATGCTACACAAGAAAGTCTGAGCAGAGGATAACGATTTTTACAAGCTACCTATGAACAAAAAATGCAACAAAAACCATATAAAGCACGAAGACGTATTAAAACAGCATATCTTATGCTACTATTATTTAGTAGCTGACAAAAAGAAACCAGAAAAACATGCTTAAATTAGAGAAGGATAAAGCAACACTGCCATTTTTTAAAAATCGGTTCTGGTCATACTGAATTAAACTCAACATCACTGTTGTTTCACCCCCGAGGTTTTCAGACATGTATTCTAAAAAGAGGTAATTATAGTGGAAATGTCGTCATCTCAACTGTTTCTCTGGTTTTCTGAAGTCTAGGAAAAAGCAGAAGAAATAATGACGAAATGCTGCTTACCAGGGCACAAGTCCTAACAAGCAATGGCCGCGCGGCCGTGAAACTGACACGGCCGTGAAAGTAATCGCGAGGGAAGCCAGATGGCGAGGGAAGCCATATGGCGCCTGATCGCGCGTGCACGCTCGCGTGAACGCAAGCTGGTCGCCAGCAAAAGCCACTGCTGTTTGCACTTCCAAAACCCGCTTACTAAAACTCTCGCCAGAGCAGCGCATGCGCTGGCTCAGGCGAGACCAAAAAAGGGCTTTAATTTTTTATTGTGTGCATAATTAACATCCTTTCCTATTACAAGAGTCACATGTAGCTTTAAACCTCCCACCTATATACATTAATTTCCTATTTGGTTTTTCTAGGAAACTACCCCTTTTTGCATGGTTACCCCCTAACTTTTTCCCAGATACCTGATGCCAACTTGACTGAGTATGTGCTGGGACCCTGCTAACCAGGCTCCAGCACCTCTGTTTTTTCCCCAAAACTGTACCTTTGTTCCCACAATTGGCACATCTCTGGACCACCTGTAAGTCCCTTTTAAAAGGTACCCCTGGTACCAAGGGCCTTGTGACCAGCGAGGGCCTCTGAGGGCTGCAGCATGTATTATGCCACTCTCAGAGACCCCTCACCTTAATACCCACACACTGCCATTGCAGGCTGCTTGTTTTGGTGCAGAACAAACTGAAGAGTCGGCATGGCACACATCCCTGTGTGCCATGCCCACCAAAGCTGCCTGTGGCATGGATAAGTCTCTTCCTCTAGCAGGCCTTACAGCCCTAAGGCAGGGTGCACCATACCACAGGTGAGGGCATAGCAATATGCCCCTACAGTGTCTGCCATTCACAGACATTGAAAGTGCAGTGAGGCCATTTTGAGTACATGGGCTGGGAGGTTGTCATAACGAACTCCACAGCTCCATGATGGCTTTACTGAAAACTGGGACGTTTGTTACCAAACTTCTCAGCATAATAAACCCACACTGATGCCAGTGTAGATTTTATTATAAAATGCACTCCGAGGGCATCTTAGAGATGCCCCCTGAAAAACGACCAACTTATAGTGTATTGGCTGACTGGTCCCAGCCAGCCACCACCAGACAGATTTCTGACCTCATGGGGTGAGAGCCTTTGTCCTCATGGAGGTCAGGAACAAAGCCTGCTCTTTGTGGAGGTGGTTCACGCCTCCCCCCTGGCAGGAAAAGCAACACTTGGCGGTGAGCCTCAAAGGCTCTCACCTTGTTATGTGCTGATTTGGGCAGCTCCAACTAGTGGAGATGCCCACCCCCCTGTCCAGGCACCACTTTTGGCAGCAGGACAGGTGGGAAAATTAGTAAGCAGAGTAGGAGTGTCTCCCTCAGCCTGGCACACCCCTAGGATCGCCAGGAGCTGAGGTGAACCCCTCTCAGAAATTCTCCATCTTGAATTGGAGAATTTGGCCTAATAGGAACAGGGATGTGCCCCTCTCCCCAAAGGGTGTGGTCACCCTAGGGGACAGTAGCCATTGGCTACTGCCCCCGACCTCAGTAATGCCCTTAAATTTAGTATTTAGGGCCCCCCTGAACCTTGTTCATCAGATTCGGTGACCTACGAAGAAGAACCAAAGAGCGTGCAACAGTGGAGAAGACTACGACTGACTTGGCCCCAGCCCTACCGGCCTGTCTCTTCCTCCAGCGGCCCTGCTCCAAGAAACCTGCGTGACCCCCAGACAGCAACCTCAAAAACCCCGGAGGACCTGTGCTGTCTTCAACAAGGACTCTTGTCTCCCGTGGACACCTGATTTGTCCAGCAAAGAAACCAGCTCCAAGCCACTGGATCCAGGCGGATTCGCAACACTTGCACCACTCTGCACCCGACGCCCATAGCCCGAGTCCAGGTGGCCCACCGACCAAGTGAAGTCTCCCCGGCGATTCTGACCTGGGATCCAGCGTTGGACAATCTTTCCTGACAGACCCTGTCCCCCCTTGACGCCTGCAGCCTCGCCCTGAAGGGTCCCCCTGACCGCAACCGGATCTGGTGAGAAAACCCTGTGCCCAAAAGACACCCCTGAACCTGCAGCCCCTGCCTTGGTGTGCCCAACCGACTGTGTCCTGGCATGCCTCCACTATCCAACTTACCTCTCCAGTTGTAGGATTCCTTCAGCCAACCTCCGGAACCGGACCTGTAGCCGTTTTCCCCCAACAGAGGATCTCCATTGATTTCAACGGGGTCCCCTGACACCACCTTTGCACTCTTCATCCAGCTGCCCCTGTGCCACTAGTGGTGCAGTCTCTGTGCTCTTTGGTGGTCCCTCCAGTGCTGATCTTAACCCCCAGGGCCTGTGTCCCTGAACCGCAGGTACTTGCCTGTAACCGATGCCTCTTCGAGGTGCCCCCAGCCCGCATAGGATAACATTGGGCCTAGTGACATCTGCACCCTGCCGCCCTAGTGCCTCTGGTGGTGCAGTACCTTCCTTGGTCAGACCCTGGCCCAGTGTTGACACAAACCCCTGGAGACTGAACTGAGAACAGCTTACTTACCTGTAAGTTACTCATCTGTCATTTTCCCATAGGATTGCATTGGTCTCTCACTGTACTGTACTAAGTGTAATCTTGCATACAAAGTATCTTTCTGTATTGAAAAGCCTTTCATGCACCTGCAAAGATTGTTTGATACAATACCTATTGCCAGTAATTGATAGTATTGGATAAAAGTCTACTTACCTGTAACTGAGTTCAACTTGGTTCCTAGAAATAAAAGTAACAAAAGTAATATTGTTCTACAAACAGTGGTCTTCAGTCAGTCCTGGAGTGTGTGTACCTGCCGTGTATGAGTATGTACACCAAATGCATTCACACTACCCGCCGATAAGCGTAACTGCTCAGCCCAGCTACCACTAAATTGAGAGTAAGGTATTATCTACTTTAACCTCTGCCATACCTTTTGGGTGAAACTGGAGATTCTGCCTGTCCTAACAAGAATGCCCCTAGTCCACCTCCAGTTAGCACTGGTGTGGCAAATCTCCAGATGGGATCAACAGTGTGCCCAAAGCAAATTAGGGTTCACACTGAAGCTGTTCTAGTTTCTGAAGGGGAGGGAGAGTTGGCCACTTTGGCTGTCTGGCCCCCTAACTTTAAAAAAGTACTTACAGTACCCCTTAGTAAATGGGACTAGAGTAGAAACCCTGGGGGATACAGGTGCCAGTGTCACTATGGTGAAGGTACACTGGTTTCCCCAGGACAATACCTGACTGGAAAAACGTATCCAGTCACCAATGCTGACCATGTCACTACCGACAATTCCATGGCTATGGTGACAGACCTGGGAGGGGGTGTGTGCGCGGGGGGGGGGTACTTTCCTGAAACAGGTAGTGGTCTCTCCAAAGCTTCCAGCTGCCTGTCTGCTTGGCAATGACCAGAAAACCTCAGCATGGGCTGAGGTAGAGCTGAAAATCCATGTAGCCATGCTGCTAATCCCTGAGATGGTGTGTGTGAAAACAAGAGTACAAACTCGAGCTCGGGGTGAAAAAGAAGGGGGACCAGTTTCTGAACAGCAAAAGACCCAGGACCCTTCTCCTCAGGGAGAGGGCTTGTCACTCCAAGAGGGGACTGAGCCTATGAGTCTTAAACCTTACCAGGTTGAGCTCCTGGGCCCAGGGGGACCCTCTAGGGAACAGCTCTGATGAGCCTAACTGCTCAGCCCAGCTACCACTAAATTGAGAGTAAGGGATTAGCTACTTTAACCTCTGTCATACCTTTGGGGTCTCACTGGACTCTGTGCACACTCTACCTCTTTTTGGTATTCTTACAGAGCCAGCTTTCTACAGTTTTTAAGTGTTGATTTGAAGGTGCTCCTTCTGAATGTTGATATAGGACATTAGTATTTGGCTAGACATCAATCTGTTTGACAATTGATACACCTTAATCCTTTTACCTGGTGTGCAATTTCATTTGGGATACGTGTGCTTTACTTGTTTAAAAATAAAATATGTGGTGAGCATAACCAGGAAAAAAGGCCAGCAGTCTCAACAAATACATTAGTTCCACTCCTGTTCTACCATCTCAGAAAACTCAGGGAAAAAAATTGTGTGATACTTTTCTTAAATGTTTTTTTTATTTTCTTTTAAGTACCCTGAACCTTTTTGGCTCAAGCTCCAATCCTTCTCGAGACTTGCTGTAAAGTCACTTTATACGTCCGCCTCCTTAAAAGCACAATATGTGTACATATATTACCTTTGCAGCTTCCATTTTAACAGGAAGAAAGATAAGTGGATGGTCACCCCCTTTTTTTATGCCTCTGCTTGCCCCTGCCTCTGGTTCAGTTAATAGAAAAGCATCCTCTGCTACAACTGGTGGTAGAGTGTATGCCCGCCATGTCAAAATTTTCTCAGCTCCTCACCTTGAGTTGGAAGCCCAAGTTGTACCATTAAACGTCCCTTTGGCCTCCATCATTCAGCCACCATACTGTAGTCTCTGATCCATCACCCAGACACATGAAGCAAAAGCAGATTCAGTCTTTCAGACTTTATTTTAAGTATGTACCGGGGATAGGGCGTTAAACTTTTGTAGACACCATATGCGTGCACACTTTCTCCATATATTGGTTGCTTGAATGGGTGTTTTTTTCAGTTGCTTATAGAAATGGCCCTGTGCTGTACTTTAAGATATTGTTTAAATGAATGAGGAAATCTACTTCCGATCTTTCCAGTTTTGAAATCAATCCATTAAACCATCTCCTTATTGTGTAGTTGTAAGGAAATGCCTCTTTTGTATGTTCACCCCCAAAGTTTTGGACAGGTGCTGCTAGTTTTTCGACTCAGATTGCACTGAGTCCAGCTAATTAGACCCCAGTGTTCGTGCCCTGCCCTTTTTTAATGTGCATGTTTTTTTGGCTTATACCCAGTTGGCATAAGCGAACTTCCTCGAAGTCCCTAGTATATGGTATCGGGGGTACCCAGGGCTTGTAAGTTAGGGTGTCCCCTCTAGGACTGTAGCACTTGTTGTGCCACCCTGAGTGGGAACAGGTAAAACGTGATGCCCAGTCCTCCACTGTAGACTTGAAGGGCAGTTTAAAACTGCTTACTCGACTTTGCCTTTTTAATCAATGGCAAAGCCCAAACCTCCTGTCTAATGTGTGTAAGTCGCCCCTAAAGAAGTAGACTAATTGCCCCATTGGCCAGTACAGAGTTGCACGCTGACACCTCAGCTGTGTTAACGTCTGAAAAGGACTACTGAAGTTGGTACTTCAGGTTATCAAACCACTCGTTACATTAAGCCCATGCCAAAATCAATGTAACTTGTTGCCACATCCAACTTTTAGAAAGTTGCCATTCGGTTGCCAGGTTTTCCAGTAGCCATCTGCCGATGCTGGCCATGAGACCACCTTCTGCCCGCATAGAGAGACATGTCAATGGATCCCAGGATAGGCAACAATAGAGGCCTGCTACTGGAAGAAGTGTAGTGTCCTAACAGGAAGACACGCAAGGTGTTGGCCCAAAAGGCGAGCTTCAAAAGGAAAGCCACCTATGAAGGGCAAATATTAAACACACTAGAGCGGGGCTATTTTGGTCAGGCAGAGAGGTTGGCGTCCGGGAGAAAGAGTGGAAAACAATGGCTAAACCGTTTTTTCCATGGGTCTGTAGCCCACGGGTAGCCACACCTCTTGAATGGGCTACCAAGTCCCAAGATCTTTTGGAGTGGGCAGAATAGAGAGCTCTGGGATAGCTAGAAGCCACATTTCACAGGAAGTTGTCATCACGTAGGGGGAACCTAGTAGCCCATTGGCTAGTGACCGCAACCTCCACTGAGGGCTCTTTCTGGGCATAAAAGCGACGCCCCTGTTACCCAGAACTCAAATTTTACTTGACTGGACAAGACCACCGAAGGGCTGCCCTGGAACCAGCAAAGAAAAGGCTGAACCGAAGTTGGACTGCACATGCTGCTCTTTGAAGCTAGGAAAGGACTGTGCCTCCTGTGTCCTGGTCCTGGAGAAGTCGTCCCCCTATTCCAGCCAGAAGCAGAGACTCCAAGAGTCAGTTGGCAGACTTCCTGTTTGCACCTAGGGCCACAGAAGTAGTAACTGTCTGCTGGGGTGAGTTGGTAGCACAGATAGCCTTTCCCGCTGCCATGCAGCCTAAGAGACCAGGACCTGATGCTCAAAAGTTGCAACCAGGTCTGCTGGGCCTAATAGAGTTGTCAGAGTGCAGCTAGGCCACCCAGAAGGAGAGTTCTCGCCAAAAGAAGGAAACCGCAGAATCTGCTATACCGGACGACTGGTAGCTCAGTGGCGACTTGACGTCTGCTGATCCCGAGAGGACTTCGAGGGAGGTTGACCCCTGTGGCCAGAATAATCTCACGAGGACCGAGGAGTAGCCCCAGGAAGACCCCGTCGACTGCACAGCATCTTCAGCAACCTTGAGCATCTTCAGCATCTTGTATCCCTTACATCAGGACCACTCCATAGTAGTCAATGGCAAGAAGCCAGTGACTGAACTGATGACTGCTTTCCTTGAGTAACTGTTTCTTTGGACCTTGCTGGTCCCCTTGACTGACTCCCTGCAGGCGTTGGTTATCCAAAGTGACTATGTAATCGCATAACTACTTGCCAAAGTTTTTCTTGAAAAAGTTCCTTCAGATTCATTGAATTTGCCAGTACTTGTTTGCGATTAAGTGAAAAGTCTTGATTTATTCTTTCTTGTAAAATCTGCATCTCTGGAACCCTCCGGTGGAGATCTATTTCCTTTGGGTATTCATAAAAAATATATTCTATTTTTATAAATTGGTTTTGCTTTCTGGAGTGTTGAGATTTTCTTCAGTTGTTTTGGTACTTTACACTTGTTCCTTTGTGTAAGCTTGACTGCGCAGACTCCCTGCTACCTGGGGTTGAGCTAAGGTTAACAAGCACAACCTGACTGGCCCTAAAGGGGTTGGTAATGTATTACACGGTGAGGTCACACAACCACATCTCATAACACACCATATTTCCACACAGTAGTATTTTGTAGATCAAAATATAAAGCAGCCTATTCCATTTTTTGTTTCAAGTCCCTACCCGCTGAGAGCAATTTAACATTAGTTAATCTTCCTATTTGAGAGGTTTACTTGGATATCATGATTTGAAGACTGATTGAAGGATAGGTAATAATGCAGGGCTTTTAGGTTTTCAATGTAATACATGTTCACACTGCTGTACAATTGCTTCAACCCTTAAGGTTATGGAGGCTAGAGAAGTTGCTTGAAGGAAATACCCATTTTTGTAGCCTGAATTATTTCAGTGTTATTCTGGCAACTAGAAGCTGGATGACACTCAGAACCCTCCCCCATAACCCACTCCTCCCAACACCCTTTTTTCTGCCTTATTAAAGATTGAAGATAAGCAGGAAAGTGAAGGAAAAATATCAGATCGACAATGGATGCCTAGGGAAACAACAAACAAACTCTTTTGTCCACCACCCCCCCTTCTTGGTATAGCTACCATTTGGGTTAGAGAATGCACATCATCGAGGATGGAACATACTCAGTTTAGGTTCTTCCCAAAATTCCACCAAAGGTTCGTCCAGAACTGCTACAGGGGCTATAACCTTTATTTGCTTAAAGACTGCAGCTCCGAAGAGTGTGACATGTCTGAGTTTCATCCAAAGACCCTGAAGGCGGCAAAAAGGCAAAGGTGGGCCTACCACACCATGACACAGTCCCAACAAAAGCATCCATCTCAAGGACTTGGGGCTGTCCAGTGACAAACCTCAAAGAAACAAGCAGGCAAGCGGAGAAAGAGAATTCATCCAAAAGGACTCGGGACGAAGGGTAAAATAAGAAGTTCCTCGTACGACTACTGACCTCCAGTGGGACCGAGCCAAGAACTTTGACCTCGTAAGTACTTCACAACCCCATTGACGCTAAAATCTTATGTGATCGAAAAGAGGCCATAACGCAATAGACTACCGCAGGTTGAAATTGAAAGGCATCATTGTGATAAACGCTGTGAGCATACTTCGACTCCAAAAGGCGATTGAGATGGTTACACTATCCTAATACCCACCTTTTTCAAACAGCAAAAGACTCCAGCAGAAAGGACTCTGCACACAGACATTAGAAGGCCAGTCATGTATTACCTGCAAGAAACAAATCAGAAAGGGTAGCCAGTGTTTTAATTCCTTTGCAGCAGTAAATAAAGGCTCACCCGTTACTTTAGCGAGGTGGATAGGGCAAGCAATACAAATGTGTTCTAAGACAGCAGTAGAAGACTTTGGTTTGGATGATTAAGGGTGCACCGACTGAATTTAAAAAAGTAGATACATGCGTATTCATCAAAATCTTCATTGCAGCTACTTGGTCATCAATACATACTTTCACAAAACACAGTTGTGCTGATACTCAAGCTAACAAAGAAACATGGGTAGGTCGGATGGTAAAAAAGTACCTTTTTGCAGATGTCCTACAGCCCAGCCTCCAAAGGAGGCGTAATACCACAACAGAATCTATGCCCAGTATGTAAATCCAGAAACTACTCATGCTGTAAAATTAATTGGTTCTTACCTGTAGGAGTAATTTTGCAGCTTGAAGAATTTTCTGGATTCATGTGTCCTGCAATCCTCACCAGAAATGAGGCGATTTGTAACAGAGAGGTGAGGCGGTGTGCACAAAGAAATAGCACAAATAATTGTGAAAATTAACAAAGAGGCTAAAAAGAATCTAAAGATGGTGGACAGGTAGATGGGTGTCCTGGGGTATAAATCAGATGTCACTAGGATGAAAACAACACCAAATGGTTGACCACGCATGGGGTAAGTAGAGCGGTTGGGGAAGACTAGTAAGGGAGAATTCCTCATCCAGCCATCAGATGGCTGAATAATCCACCTCATGTGAATCCATAAAAATCTTCAAGTTTCAAAACTATTCCTACAAGAATCTATTTCAGTCATAGAGCTTGTATTGTCCTTATGCAATTGAAATGGGTTCTTAGCAATTCAAGCTACAGCTTTCTTCCTGTAGTCGAACCGCAGAAGTATTTCTACCCATAGTAGTAGACATGATCTGTACAGGTAAATAGATTCTTCCTTACGTTTTTTGTTTTGTTTTACCTAATTGGATAGATGAATCTAATAAAACATGCACTGGAGCATTTAAATGAAATGTTTCAGGAGATATGCATGTTAGATTTTATAAACTTGTTTTTCAATAAGGTGGTTATAACCCAAATATACAATAAATCTAATATCAGAAGAATCAACTCTTCTAGCCTGCAAATACTCAGGCATTCAGGACTTGATTCACAAAGGGGCTCCGCCTCAAGTGCGGAGGCCCTTTATGAATCAGGTCTTCAGTTTGTATTTGACTTTCATTTTCACTGCAAGGTTAATTTAAAGAATGTTTAACAGAGAAATGAATCTAAGGGCAGCTTTCATTTAAAATTGTAAAAAGATGAAGAAACAGGATCTCTCTGGTGTCTTAATTCAGAATTGTCAGTAAGGTGTCTTTTCAAAGAGACCAGTTCAGTGCAGTTGTACATTGCTTAAATTATTTTTTTTTCAAAACTTAAACACTTTCTTGTGATAACCTGAGTCTCTGTCTGACTGACTTTCTAGATAAAGCAGGTGGGAAGAAATTTTCCAAGGACTTTGAGGAAGCGAGTACGAAGCTGGAGGAGTTTGTGTCCATTTTGGACAAGCAGGTGAAAGCGAGCCCTAAGGTGACTGAAGCCTTGGAGAATGCAGGAGTTTTTTACGAAGCTCAGTATAAGGAGGTGAAAGTGGTAGCCAATGTAAGTTTACTTCTTAATTTAGTCAATTAGCACTTTGGTGAGTTTTACAAAATGTTTGTCTTAATATGTGGGGGCAGGTGAAGAGAACCGCTGGTCATAGGATTGTCTGTCTGGTGAGTAGGATCTGCGTTTCAATTTTCAGATTAACTCAAATAATTAACTTTGAGCCTTTAGTGCACAGTATTGATTCTTTCAAGTACATTCAAGGCACTCACCTCATTAACCTCACATGTTTTATTTAATTTGTATTGGAATCAAACAATTTACTGTTGGCGAACAAGGTGCATGATAATTGTTTTGCACGAACACTACATTTCTTTACCGAATTATCTTAGCATTAACCAATATGAAACTGAAAAAGCTTTTTCTTTCCACTAGGCTTATACAACATTTGCTAACAGAGTTAGCAACCTGAAAAAGAAACTTGATCAGTTAAAAGCTACCCTGCCAGATCCAGAAGAATCTCCGGTGCCTTCACCAACAATGGATGCACCTTCTCCAACAGGTTCAGACTCTCCTTTTCCTGGACTAGATGAAGAGTCTCTTTCACCTATGTTGGAGCCTAAGAAGTCTGTTCCGTCAAAGCCGGCAGTAGATCAACACAAGGAGTCTGTGCCAGAAAAACGTGACAAGCCTGTTGTAGATTGTGCAGAACCTTTTGGGGTCAGTCCCACGCCTGCGACAGTCCGTGCTGAAGCAGTAACCGTCCATGCTGAGACAGTTTTGAATCATGCCAAAGCAACTGCAATTGGTAAAGAGTCTGGCGCAGTGCGTACTGAACCTTCTGCAATTCATGCCAAACCTGCCCCAGTTTGTGTGCAGCCAGCAGCAGTTTGTGCAGATCTTACCACAGGTCAATCCACCCCAGCAGCTGCAGTTCGTGTGGAACCTGCTACAGTTCATACTGAGCCTGCTGCAGCCCATGCTAGGTCTGGCACAGTTCAGACTTCCATGCCAGGTGTAAACCATCATTCCAAGTCTACTACAGTGAATAGTTCTAAACCTGCTACAGTACAAAGTGCTGAGTCTTCTGCATCCTCTGTTCATAATAAAGAACCTTCCATGGTTCATCTAACCAAGCCCGACATAGATTATTGCAGTGAGCCAGCGGCAGATAATCGCAACGTAGAGGATATGGAACTTTCCGATGTTGATGAAGACTCCGCAGAAATCATTGGTATGTTCCTCTGCGTACTTTTTAAACCCACACACCTTTTTTGATCTTTAAAAAGAAAAATGCAGGCTTTAGCTTCTGTTGTCTACTGTTGGCCTCATGTGTGCACAGGAAATGATTCAAGAGCCAAAAGTACAATACTGCACATTTGGGGGAAAAGTGTACTTCACATGTTTAGTTCCCAATACCTTGTGCTTCTTGGTGTTTTTTTTGTTTTGTTTTTTACTCTCAGGTGCCTGATATGTTAACCGCCATCTGATGCTCATCATCAACTACTAGAATCTTTGCAGTGGGTTTAGCAGGATCCCAATACACCTTTAAACACATTTCAAAAATGGAGGTAATTTAAATAGAGAGGAAAAAAACTCCTGCTTTTATGTTTCAAAACGACCAGAGGCTGCACTTATAGTTAGGTGCTGCCCATTCAAGACTACCAGCTGTGCATCTCCCTCAAAGGGCTGTTTGGAGCAAGTCCTACAGTTGCTTTTATGCTCTACTGTAGCTCTGACTTTGTCTGTTTGCAAACGCTCTGCTCTAAATTTTGTTCTCCTTTGCTTAATGCTGATTGGATTTTTAAATTGCTCGCTTTGTTAAACGATTGTCCCAAGCTTGGTGGTGAGGTTAGGTGAGGTTAAGGGTAGGTGAAATGCTGCTTCTTTCTTTCCCTTTTTGTTAACGGACCTCTAATGTGTACAATTTTGAGCACGATAAACGCAAGACAGTAACATTTAAGATTCTCAAAGAAATGAAAAGATGCTGTCTTAAGTCTGGTTTTAAATTTTCTCCAGGAGCTATCATCACTCAGCGTCTACATTATTACCCTTTAACCAGAATAAAGCATCCTCTTTTCTAAGTCTTGGGGGAGGGGGGGGAGAAAGTGGGTATACCGACCACCATTTTCGAATGATACCCCCTTGAATAGCCTTAGGTTGTCAGTGACATAAATAAGATTGATAGGCTGTATGCAGTGACCAATGCGCATCTCGAATCTGGATTGACTTAAAGCTATACTGTCCTAGTTATGCGCTCCGTCAGGGAAGTCATTGACCTAGAGCCCCCTGTCGATGTTGGCATAGTGCTCTACTTTGAGGTTACCTTGTCGTTTTATATTCTGTCTCTCCAAACTCATAAATCTAGGAATCTCCATTACAAAGAGCTCGGGATGGATTCATTTAAGCACATGGGTTTCTAGTACTTTATACTTTATACTCAATTCTTTTTCACTGGCTAATCCGGATCTGTTGCATACAATAGGCAATTTATATACTAAACTGATGGGTTTAGATTCCTCACTTCCTCACAATTGCTTTTTTTATTCTGAACTTCAGTCTCAACTTCATGTTTACACTTTTCATCCCAATCACACCTGACTCCTTGAAATCTACTCGCTTGCTCGCTATGGCGGGTCCGATTTTATCAGGGCAAGCTATTTTTAGCGCCTACTGGCCTGTTATGGCGAGCTAACAAAGAACAGGCGTTCTGTTCACTCAATGTGAATAAGTAATAAAGATGGCTTTAAATCATCTTATCTTGTCGCGTTTGCTCTGTTAAAAACAAGGGTAAAATGTCCGCTTATGTCTCCTTGCACTTCGCTGCTTATTTTATCGTGAAGGCTGGTGTTTAATTTTTTTTTCTCTGACTGCAAAGTTAGGATTGTGTAAGGGTCTCTAACCGTTTCTGTAATAAGATCTACTTTTGTTCAATGAAAATCACCCAGAGCTACTAATAGTAGTGAAGTAATGGTGACCACCTCTTCTAAGATTGTCAGCAGTGATAACATCAGTGCATCAAGCAGGATTGCCATCAGTAAAGTAAAAAAAAATTATCAATTTTGAATGCCTCTATATGGGTAATGCATGAAAGCCATAGCTGCAATCCCCCTGGCACCAAGATAATAATAGGAGTAATAAATCTCTCCAACTCAAATAACAGCTTTAAATACATTTTGAAAATCCAACCTTTTTTCTCCAAACATCAGCTTGTGAGTTATGAAAATACACACGTTTGTCTCAAATACATGCTTTAGAACATATAATAATTCAACTAAGCAAAAACTTCTGTAATAAGCTGGGCCTCACCCAGGAGAGCTACTCACAGGAACCTGGAGAGCTACTGGTAGCTCACGAGCTACTTGTTGGTGACGCCCGAGTCTGTAGAGTGAACTGTCTGATAATTCTGCTGAACAACTAGTATGAAATGAAAGGCTGTAGCATGTCAGTTTTTTCAAACAACATTTAAACAGATTGTAAATGAACTGCACAAATCTCAAAATATATTTCTGAAGTTAGGAACGAACACATATATTTTGTAATTCTGTGTGCTGGACCCAAAGAATTTAATAGGATTTTTAATTGGTGATGTGCAAATGATTATTTTTGCTGAAACCCAATTTCCGCAAACTATTGTTTATATGCTATATAGTTTTATCAGCAAAACTGCATGTTAGTGGGAAAGTTTGTGACCATTTCAATGAAAAATATGCGGTCATACTTTAGTAATATATGTTCGAGGCATATGAGCTGGAGATTGTATACTTTTGCATAGATCGCCATCTGGTGTTGGGCTCGGATGTTTGCACTTTGTTTTTGTCTTGGAAGAAGTCTTTGTAGTCAGAAGGTAGGTGACTCCTCCCTAGGATGATAGTGCGCATGGGCATCGACTCCATCCTTAGATTGTTTTTTTTTCCGCCATCGGGTTCGGATGTACATTGCTGCGCTCCGGGTCGATATCGGTTTCAAATCCCCCTTCGACGCGCAATCCTCTCCACTCGACGGTATTGTCTCGATCGCGTTTCCCTTTTCGACGCGCATCTTTAAAACAAACTTCTCGACCTCCAGCTTCGACGCGGGCCGTTGGGCCTCTCCGCGCCGACCACGCCTGCAGTCAATGGAAAGGACTCCTTTCAAAAAATGCCCTGGGTGCGGTGCGAAGTTCCCACACACAGACTTGCACCAGGTTTGCAATCTCTGCCTCTCCCCGGAGCACGAAGATAAAAACTGCGAGGCCTGTGCATCGTTCAGGTCGAAGAAAACCATCCGTGATCGTCGGGCTCGACGTCACGAAATGCCTCGCGGAAGCAGCTCCATTCCGGACATCTTCGGAGCAGACCCTAATCTCCAGCCGGAACAATCGGGCGATGAGGAAGATGTCTACGTCTCCGAGGCCGAGGACTCCGACGCCGAAGAGGTCACCTCGGCTCAGCGGTCCGAGAGTACCGAAACCCCCCTCCCGAAAAACAAACCGGAGGCCCCGGTAACACCCTCGCTCTCCGGCTCGGGTCGACACCGGCAACATATTTCAGACGCCACTCCCTCGGGCCCGGCTATGAAACCCAAACATAAGCCTTCCGACTCTGGCTCGAGTCAACCCCATTCCGGCATCGGAAAGTTCTCATCTGATAGAGACTACTAGCCGCAGATTCCTTAACGTAGAATTATCCCCAGGCGTGAGACTGGACCCGGAAAACTTTCTTTGCCCCAGCATCTCTGCGCGCCGGGGGGCGGCACCACGCGACTCCGCCCCGACGTCCTCCGCGGGCGTGACGTCAGCGAGGTGACATAAGCCCCACCCCGGCACGCTGACATCAGTTTTTTCCTTTTCCGCGTACCACGCGGATCCGGATCGTGTCCCTGGCCTGTTTTCAGGCCTTCTTCTTCAACGCTTTGCGTTTCCCTTGAGAACAGTGTGCGAATGCCTTCGGGCTTCAAGACGTGCTCGTCTTGCGCGCGCCAGATGTCGGCGTCGGACCCTCACCCTATCTGTATGTGGTGTTTGGGGGAGCACCATGACTCCACGGACTGCGAGGCTTGTCAGCAGATGAAACCGAAGTCCCGGCGGGAGCGCCGGATGAAACTCCTTTCAGGCCCGCGTGTCCAGGTCAGCGTCCTCATAGCGTCCGTCCCCCGCGGAAGGGGCCACGAACCGCCGCTTCCGCCTCCGCCATCGTCCTTCCCCGAGGCCGCAGGGGCGTCGCTTGCCTGTTGGTAAGTGTCACAGCTTGTCCCCGAGGCCCGGTCCCCGCCCTGTGGGGGGCGTGGGTTCTCCGAGGGCCGTGCGGCCTCGCACGTCACCGCCTTACCCGCCGTTTCCCGGCGCGGGGCGTCCAGAGTCCAAATGGAGGCCTATGCTGCGGCCCTGCAGGCCTCCTTGGCTCCTCCTCCTCTTCCTGGGGCGTCCGCTGATCCCCTGCCACGTGCGGAGCCTTCTGCGGAGTCGCCGGTGGCTCCGGCGCCGACCGGTTCGGCTTCAGGTCTTGGAGGTGTGGCGTCGTCGGGGTGCGGCCCTACGGGGTTCCCTCCTTCGGCGCCTCTGCCTCGCCGCAAACCCCCGTGGGGGTCCCTGTGGTGTCGCGTGAGGTTGCCGGGACTCGTGGCTTGTCCCAGAGTCCTGCTCGGTCCTCTGGGCAGGCGGCAGCCTTGTCTGAGGCCGAGCTGACGCCACTCAGGCGCCGGCGGCTGTCGGCCCTAGCGGCGCCGCAGGGGCTGGCTAAGGGCCGGGGCGTGTCCCCGGGCCCTCCTAGTCATTCCACGCAGGCGGCTGCCTCGTTGGAGGTCGAGTCGGCGCCTTTTCGGCGCCGTTCTTTGGCCACCCCGGCTCCGTCCCCGCCCCGTTCTCCCACGGCGCGGGTGGGGGGTGGAGGTCGTCGCCGCGTCTCCTTTGGCGCTGGTCGACGCTGCGCCGGCGCCAGTGGCGGACTCCACGGCGTTGGGTCGTCGACTCCTCTTCGGAGGCCCCCTATTCTCCAGAGGTCAGGCAACTGTTTCTCTTCTTCCCCGGAGACGGGACGCCGCGTAGTGGCTTTCTACCCGGTGTCTTCCAAGGAGGGCTCTTCGTCATCCCCGCGCCCACAGTCTTCCCCCTGAGCGCGCCTCAAGTTCCCCACTCCTCTGTCACCCCTCCACCTTTCCGGGCTTGGCTGTTTCTTCCTCCGCTTGGGCTGGGGGACGGCCGGCTTAGTGTGCAGCCATCGCCCACGGAGGAGTTGCTCTCCCCACCGCGTTGCCCTACGGAGGCGAGTGCTGCTTTCGCACGGGTTGTTTCCACGGCCGCTGGGATTTTGCGCATGGGCGACACAGCTGCACATTTCCCCGCGGACCACTTGCTTGAGGTTCTCCACCAGGGCTCTGGTGGATGGGAGCTGCTTCTTCCCCTCGAAGCTTCGCTCCACAATTCTCTCTTGGGGGCATCCTGCCACGGGGGACCCGGTGCCCCAGTCACTTCTGCACCGTCACCGTCCTGCTCCGCATAATCCTGTCTGTCTTTCCTTTCATCCTGCTACTCGGGGCCCTCTTCTGCAGATGGCCTTTCCTTCCTTGCCTTCCATTTTGTCCCCGGAGGCCCGGTGGTTAGATTCCTGGGGGCGTAACATCTTCGCTTCCTCCAGTGCTGCCTTACGGGCGCTCAACACGCTTTGTGTGTTAGCCAGAGCCACTTCCAGTTTGTGGGATTCCGCAGAGTCCCTTCTGTCTTGTGCCTCTCAGGAGGGTGCCTGTGTTGATCTGCGGCACCATGTGTTGGATGGCCGGGAGCTGGCCGCGTTTATTCTTTGCTCGGCTCTTGATGTCTCTGAGGCTCTTGGTCGCACTATGGCTAGTTCGGTGGCCCTCCGTCGCCATGCATGGTTGAGGGATAGTGTTTTCCCTGAGAATGTTAGGGAGCGTCTGGTTGACCTCCTTTTGATGGCACTCTTTGTTTCACGCCCCTGCGGATTCTGCCATTCAGCGGTTCCTTGCGGGGCTTCGTCCTCCTCCTCCTCCCCCCCTCAGTGAACCTGGATGTCGGTCCTCTGGGGTGTTCTGGGAGGTGTTCTCCCGTTGTTTTTCTGGAGCTTCGTGCTCGGTAGCCCGGTTCTGTGTTCTGTATGGTTGGTGCCCCTTCAGGGTCCTTCCCTTGGCCCTTCGGTGCTGTTGGCTGCTGGTCCGGCCTTCTGTTTTGCCTTGTGATTTTGGCTGTTGGTAAAGCCGTGTTGGTCCTGAGATTGGACCTTCTGTGTCTTCTTTGTTGGCTGCTTGGTAAGCCGTCTGCGGTTTTGTCCGCAGGTCTTTCTGTTTTGCCCTCTGCTGTGGAACTTTTTTCCTAAGAGGTGTTCCCATGTCTTTTTGGGACATAACATACCCTATGTGGGGTACTTGTAGCTATTGTATAGCTCTGTCATGGGCTGGGACGGCGCGGTTTCGGGTTCCGTGCCCTCCACGGCGTCACGGTATGCCGCAAGTGCTGTCTCTTTACCTATTCTCTGGCGCAGTTTGCGCAGCGCCCCGCTTGCCCTTCTCCAGGTTTGCTTCGTCGCTAGACCTGCCTGGCATGCTGTCTTCGGCGTTGTGTTGTGGCGCTTCTGCCTTTCCGTCCGTCGTTTTGTCCTGGTCCTCTGTCTGGTGTTCCAGGGGAGACTAGCTTTTCTTTTCTGTGTTCTGGTTGCTGGCTTGGACCGTCCTCCCGGTCTCTCTCTCTCTTTCTCTTCTGCCTCGTCCCACTTCTTCGTGGGTCGGTGTGTCTCTCTGGCCCGGCTCCTGGCCTTCTCTGGCCTCTGCCTTCGGCTTGCGCCTGGTTTGTTCTGGGTGCACGGCTCCTTGTTGCAGTCTCCGGCTGGCTGCGCTTGCCTGCATGCTCTGGTCCGCCGATGTGGCCCTTGATGTGTTTCCTTGTGCCCCTGTCTCTTGTTCTGCTGGGGCTTTGCGCACCTGTGCCTTTCTCCTTACGCCTGCGGTTCTTGGCTGTGGAGCCGTTTCTGCCTTCTCTGCTGCCTTGAGGCTGATGGCTGTCCAGCTGTCCCCCGTCGCTGGGTGCGTCTGTGTTTTCCTCCGGCGGGCTCTGCCTCTGGTTCTTTTCATTCTGGGTGCTCCACCGCGGCTGTCCGTCCCTCGGAGGTTTTCTGGCAGTTCTTCCTTGGATGGGCTTGGGGTCTCCCCGTCTTCCCTTCACCTTGTCCTTGCTTACTTCTGCTTGGTGGGGGCTGGGTCGCCCTTCTTGTCCCTGTGACACATCCCCTGCTGGGGCCGTGTGTTTCTTTCTACTGGGGAAGTTCTCTCGCAGGCCCTCCTCCCCTAGGGGTATGGCTAGGGTATCTATTCTACGTTAAGGAATCTGCGGCTAGTAGTCTCTATCAGATGTACAAGTTACTTACCTTCGGTAACGATGTATCTGGTAGAGACGATTCTAGCCGCAGATTCCTTCACGACCCACCCTTCCTCCCCGTTCTGCGAGGACCTTCAGCTTGGTTTTTCTGCACTCGCCTCCCTCAGGGTGGCTTGTTTTCTGTGGGTGGCCTCTTCGCTCCTCCCGGACAGGTTGCCTCGTTTGGCTTGATTATTCCACCCCCTTTCTTTCTCATACAGGGTCGGTTGGTTTCTGTGTGCCTGCATCCCTCCGACTGGTTTCTCTCCAGCGTAGGGGCCTGCTTTTGCTCTTTCCCTTTTACTTGCTTGGGGTTTCTGCTCCCTTCGCGGTCCTCTGCGTTTGGGGTTCTTTTGCCTGTCCCTCGGCCTTTCGCTCCTTTCAGAGGATACGGCCCTCCTTGATGGTGTAGTCTGGGGGTGGATTGCTGTTACTCCTCTGTTCCGGGCTTGTTGCCCTTCTCTGTTATGGATTGTGCTTGCAGACTCTCTTCTGCTATGGCGTTGTTCACATGTTTTCTGCCTCCAGGGTGTATGTGGCCTTGGCTTGCAGGGCTGTTCCTCAGCGCAGTGTTCTGCTCTTTCCCTGCTATGGCTTCCCTGCTATGGTTTCTTGGTACCTTAGTGCTGGCACTTTTCCAACTGGTGCTGTTCCTCACCTTTGGTTTCTCTCTTCTGTTTTTGCTGCTTTTTCGCACACTGTTCCCATACTCTCCACAGTTTTGTTTGTGATGGCTCCGCGTTGTGGCGCAGAAAAGTTCTCCGAAGAAAACTGATGTCAGCGCGCCGGGGTGGGGCTTATGTCACCTCGCTGACGTCACGCCCGCGGAGGACGTCGGGGCGGAGTCGCGTGGTGCCGCCCCACGGCGCGCAGAGATGCTGGGGCAAAGAAAGTTTTCCGGGTCCAGTCTCACGCCTGGGGATAATTCTACGTTAAGGAATCTGCGGCTAGAATCGTCTCTACCAGATACATCGTTACCGAAGGTAAGTAACTTGTACGTCGGCACCGAAGCAACAAGTCAAAAAGTCTTCGTCGACGCCAAAGACAGCCTCGACGCCGAAGCCCTCGGTGTCGAAGCATAGTGAGGACAAACACTCGGAACCGAAGAAATCTTCGGAGCCGAAAAAAGTTTCGGAGCCGAAAAAACCTAAAGAGTCTAAGACCCCACAGAAAGTCTCACAGACTCCATCCAAACAAGGTTCGGACCCAAAATCTTCGGCACCGAACAAAGACATTTTGCCCACGCAGCCGACACATGATTTTGAAGATCCAAAACAAAAGACTTTGTTTATTGATCCAAACACGGGCAAATTAGTCGCCAAGCCTTCAAAAAAGAGTAAACTGGACACTGCAGAGGAACCTGCAATACCTCTGAAAAGACAGGACATGGGCACTAACATTTCCCCACCTCCTTCTCCTCCTCCAGTTAATCCACATTTGTTGATTTCTCCACCACACTCCCCACAACCTCAAACATCAGATACTGACGATGACACGGGTGGGGATATAGATCCACAGGGGGATGTTGATGATTCACATACCATCCCACATAACGTAGACCCTTGGGGTGACTACAATACAGATCCCCACACACATAATGACCCGGATCTCTATCCATCCAAGCCGTCACCACCAGATGACAACACTGGGTTCGCGCAACTAATCAACAGGGCTGCTCAATACCACGGGGTCCCCTTACATTCCGACCCCTTAGTGGAAGATTTTTTGCTGTAAACCTTTGCACCCTCGCAAAAGTCAACATGCACCCTGCCAATGTTAAAAGGCTTGCTAAAACATGCCCCAGAAGTTTTTAAAGACCCAGTCAGAGCCAGGGTTCTAACCCCAGGGTGGATAAAAAATACAAAGCGGCTCCCAATGACACAATTTATATTAAAGGTCAGATTCCCCATGGATTCCCTGGTGGTAACTAATGCACGCAAGCGGGCAAACTCACAGGGTACAGGCGACACCCCCCCCTCCTGATAAGGAATCCAAATTAATTGACGCATCTGGGAAACTTATTGCGTCGCAGGCTGCAAACCATTGGCAGATCGCCAATGCCCAAGCTTTATTGGCCAGGTACGACAGGGCTCACTACGACGAGCTTGAAAAGCTCATGGAACACCTTCCTGACCAATACAAAGAAAAAGCCAACAACCTTATCCAAGAGGGCAAATTGATTACAAACACCTCTATAAAATGTGCGTTCGATGTGGCCGATACCGCATCTCGCGCAATTAACACTAGCGTCTTGTTGCACAGACACGCTTGGCTCCGGGTTTCCGGATTCAAGCAGGAGGTTCAAACTGCTATTTTAAATCAACCATTTGATCAGGACCAACTTTTCGGGCCCACAGTTGACGCATCCCTAGAAAAGATGAAGAAGGATACCGAGACTGCTAAGTCTATGGGGGCCTTACAGTTTCCTTCCCCTAGAGGCTCTTTTCGCCGCTCCTTCTACAGAGCCGGCTCCAAAACCATGGGTTCAGAACATCCCTCTTCCTCCTACAAGAGCCCCACTCAAACACCCTCCAGAGGATACTTTCGCGGAGGCTACAGAGGCAACAAAAATAAGGGAAGAGGTAGTGGCAACAATAGCCGCACCTCCCCTACCACTAAACAATGACTTCCCTGCACTTCCCCCCGATCATCCCACTCCTGTCGGGGGACGTCTCTCACAGTTCCTACCTGTCTGGAATTCCATCACAACAGGCAAGTGGGTAAGACAAATTATCCAGTATGGTTACTGCCTGGAACTCGCCTCTACTCCCCCAAATATTCCTCCCAGGCAATGTCCAATGTCCTTGGAACATCTCACACTTCTCAAACAAGAGGTTCTCTCTCTATTACAAAAGCATGCAATAGAACCAGTCCCCTTACCTCATCAAGGCACAGGGGTTTACTCCCTCTATTTCCTCATTCCAAAAAAGGACGGCTCTCTCAGGCCCATACTGGACCTCAGACCGCTAAACCTCTACATTCAGTCAGACCACTTCCACATGGTCACTCTCAAACAGGTGCTCCCACTACTTCAACAGGGCGACTTTCTCTCCACCCTGGATCTAAAGGACGCCTATTCCCATTCACCCCGCTCACAGGAAATATCTCAGGTTTGTGGTAGATGGTCAACACTACCAATTCAAAGTCCTCCCGTTCGGGGTCACTACAGCGCCCAGAGTTTTCACCAAGTGCCTCGCAGTAGTTGCAGCCCACTTAAGGAGACAGCACATTCATGTCTTCCCTTATCTGGACGACTGGCTCATAAAAGCCAAGTCACACAGCAGCTGTGTACAACACAATTCAACTGCTTCACAGATTGGGATTCACAGTAAACCTCGCAAAATCCCATCTCCAACCGTCCAGCATACAACAATACCTAGGGGCTACAATAGACACTTCAAAAGCTCTAGCATATCCCAATCCAGTCAGGATAAGCGCCATACAGACTCTAATCCAAAAATTTCAGCCTCAACACTTACTACCAGCTCGAGTGTTCATGCAGCTAATCGGGATGATGGCCTCCTGCATTCTCCTCGTCCCTTATGCAAGACTCCAGATGCGTCCCTTACAGGAATGTTTGGCACATCAGTGGAACCAGGCTCAAGGTCAGCTGACAGATCTGGTGTTGGTGGACGACCGCACCCATCGCTCTCTGCAGTGGTGGAATACACAAAACCTTTCCAAAGGGCTGCCGTTCCTCGACCCGGTTCCACAGACCGTGCTAACAGCAGACGCATCGCTCACCGGCTGGGGAGCTCGTCTTCAAACCCATACCATCCAGGGCATATGGACCCCCCAACAAAGACAATTCCACATAAACTACCTGGAATTGTTAGCAATCTTCCTAGCGTTAAAATCTTTTCAACTCCACCTCTTAGACAAAGCTGTCCTAGTCCGTACAGACAACATGACAGCAATGTACTACATACAGAAACAGGGGGGAACACACTCTCTGCAGCTTTCACACCTAGCTCAGAGCATATGGAGATGGGCCATTCCGCAAAAATACATCTCCTTGCAGAACACCTCCCAGGGGTACACAATCAAATCGCAGATCTGCTCAGTCGTCAAACACAGCAGATCCATGAATGGGAACTTCATCCTCAAGTTCTTCTTCCATTCTTTTATATGTGGGGCCACCCAGAAATAGATCTGTGCGCTACACACCAAAACGCCCAACCTTCGCGTCCAGGTATCCACACCCATTTTCCAAAGGCAATGCGCTATGGATGAACTGGTCAGACAAATTTGCTTACGCTTTTCCGCCTCTCCCACTCATTCTGTTAGTGGTTCGGAAACTCAAACAGCATTCCCTCACAATGATCCTGGTTGCTCCAACATGGGCCCGACAACCATGGTTCACAATCCTATTGGAACTATCAGTAGTTCCTCATCAAAAGCTACGCCTCTCACCCAAGCTTCTCACTCAGAACCATGGAGAGATAAGACATCCAGATCCCAATCAACTCAACCTTGCGATTTGGCACCTGAGGTCTTAGAGTTTGGCTACCTCAATCTCCCGCCAGACTGTATGAACGTCATTAAAGAAGCTAGACGTCCTACCACCAGGGCATGCTATGTAGCAAAATGGAAACGATTTGTCATTTATTGCACGAACAACAAAATTAATCCACTAGATGCTTCTATACAGAACATTATCTGCTATCTCTTGCATATACAACAATGTAACCTAGCATATACATCTATTAGGCTACATCTAACTGCCATAGCAGCCTATCTCCAAAACAGACAACACTTGTCTGTTTCGAGTGCCTGCTATCAAAGCTTTTATGGAAGGACTTAAGAGAATAATTCCACCTAGAGTTCCACCCTCTCCAGTGTGGAACCTAAACGTGGTCCTTACCAGACTCATGGGTCCCCCTTTTGAACCTCTCCACAAATGCGAACTACAGTTCCTCACTTGGAAAGTAGCTGTTCGAGGCATATGAGCTGCAGATTGTACACTGTGCATAGATCGCCATCTGGTGTTGGGCTCGGATGCTTGCACTTTGTTGTTGTCTTGGAAGAGTCTTCTGTAGTCACGAGATAGGTGACTCCTCCCTTGGACGATAGTGCTCAGGGGCATCGACTCCATCCTCAGATTGTTTTTTTCCGCCATCGGGTTCGGATGTAACTTTTGCGCTCCGGTTCGGTACCTGTTTTTTTCCAAACCTTTTCGACGCGCAAACTATCTACAACTCGACGGTATTGTTTTCGATCGCGTGATCTTCGACGCGAATCTCCCCTACTCCATTCCAGTCGTCGACGCGGGCCGTTGGGCCCATCGACGCCGTTCGGGCCTACAGCTCATGGAAAGGACTCCTTTTAAAAAATGCCCCCAGTGTGGAGCAAAATTCCCACACAGTGACCATCACAAGGTCTGTAACCTGTGTGTCTCGCCCGAACACAACGAAAACACTTGCCAGGCCTGCGACTCTTTTCGATCCAAGAAAACGATCCGTGATCGCCGGGCCCGACGACACATCATGGCGCAGAGATCAGCTCCGGCACCAGTGGACATCTTCGATGAAGGCCCCGATGTTCCGGAGGACGATTCTGAAGACCTGCAGATCGTGTCCGAAGCAGACGACTCAGACTCAGACGACCACATCACTCCTGGTCAACGAGTGAGTACTACTGCCCCTACCCCAACTCCACCCGAAAAAACCAAGGCCCTGGTCAACACTTCACCTGCTGGCCCCAGTCGCAACCAAAAACAAACTTCAGAAGCCCCGCCCTCGGCTCCGAAGACAAAGAACAGGCCTTCCGGCAGCTTGGAACCGAGCAAACCATATCTCACTGTCCCGCAGGCGCCTTCGGCACCGAAGACAGGAGACCAACCTACTCCCAAAAAGAAGTCGGCACCGACCACCTCGACGCCGAAACCATCGTCTTCGAAGCCAAAACCTTCGGAACCAAAAAACGCTCCCGGCTCCATAGCCAAGCCGAAGGACCCTAGACCAATTCCTAAGGCCTCCGACCACAAATCAAAACCTCGTTCGGACCCGAAGAAGTCGGCGCCGAAAGCGGTTACCGAACGGGAAGAACTTTTCCGACCGGATCCTGTCGATCCCAAGCAGAAAAAGCTGCATATAGACCCTAAAACAGGTCATGTGGCTACTGTTCCACACAAGAAGAGGAAGTTGGACTCATCAGACACTCCTGCAGTGCCTGTAAAGAAAAAAGACTGCGCCACTTCACCTATAAGGCCCTCTTCTCCTGTTTTTCCTTGTCAGCCTGTTCTTCCTCCTAAGCCTGTCTCTCCTCCACAGCCTCTAACACTTCCACCACATTCACCACCACCACAGGATAATGTTGATGATGACTTAGGGGGTGGGGGAGGCATCAATGACCCTTTCACTGACCCTGACAATGATACAGACGCACCACAGGACGATTGGGACGATTATGATGACCCAATAGGTCCCCCAGACCTCCCTGCTCCCCAGCCATATCCAACAAAACCATCTCCCCCAGATGACATTGGTTTTGGACAACTAGTCAATAGAGCTGCTGTGTACCATGGTGTCCCCATACATTCAGACCCTGCAGAGGAGGACTTCCTTCTAGACACCTTTGAACAGTCCCAGAAAACTGTCCAAACCCTGCCTATGTTGAAAGGGGTCATTAAACATGCCCCAGACATATTCAGAGACCCAGTCAGGACTAGAATTCTGAATCCCAGGATTGATAAAAGTATAAACCCTCCCTAACGATCCCACCTACATCAAGGGGCAGCTACCCTTAGACTCACTAGTGGTATCTAACGCTAGGAAACGCGCCAACTCTCAAACCTCCGGTGACACACCACCTCCGGATAAGGAATCTAAGTTGCTAGATGCCTCTGGCAAGAGAGTCGCTGCTCAAGCAGCTAATCACTGGCGCATAGCAAACACCCAAGCATTACTTGCTAGGTGTGATATGGCTCACTACGACCGACTAGAGACCCTATTACAACATTTGCCTGATCAATACAAAACCCAGGCAAATGAATTGATTCAGGAGGGCAAACTCATAACCAACGCATCCATTAAGTGTGCCCTAGATGCAGCTGACACAGCCTCTAGATCTGTTAACACTAGTGTGCTACTCAGACGACATGCCTGGTTACGCATTTCAGGTTTTAAACCGGAGGTCCAAACAGCTATCCTTAACCAGCCGTTCAATCAAGAGCACCTTTTTGGACCGGCTGTAGACACCATACTAGAAAAAATGAAGAAGGACACAGAGACTGCTAAGTCCATGGGAGCATTGCAATCTCCATCCACACGCAGTTCCTTTCGTCGCTCCTTCTATAGGGGAGCATCCAAAAACACTGGAACAGACACCGCCTCCTCTTCATATAAAAACACCACTCACACATCCCCCAATAGAGGGTATTTTAGAGGCGGATACAGGGGAAACAACAACAAGGGGAGAGGCCGAGGTAGTAACAACACTCATACCTCCCCCGCTCCTAAACAGTGACTTCCCTCCACTCCCTCCAGACTGTTAGATTTGGGGGTCTCTAGTTGGCAGAGGTAGGTACCTTTGACCAAATAGGGACCCTTGCGTCTAGTCAGGGTAAGGGGGTACACTCCTGAAATAACCCCTGCTCACCCCTTGGTAGCTTGGCACGAGCAGACAGGCTTAGTTCAGAGGCAGTGTGTAAAGCATTTGTGAACACATACAGTAATCCAGTGACAACACTACAAATGGACACCACACAGGTTGTATTATAAAAATAAGTATCTTTTATATAGATTTACCACAAGACCATAAACGACAAAAATAATCCACAATACTGTACTTTAAAGATGGTAGAATTAGCTTGAGTCTCTTAAAATGGAAATGCAACACTTTGTGTTCAATGTACCTGAGATGCGTAACGCGATACAACAAAAGTGGTGCAGGGAAGGTGATGCGTCGGTTCCTTACACGCAAGAACGGTGAGGCGTCGGTTCCCTACTGATGCGCAGGTTCTTCTCGGCGTGGGGAGGTGATGCGTCGGTTTCTTACTGCGCTTCTGTGGCGATGCGACAAGCAGCGCCGTGATGCGATGAAGATCTGGTGCAAAGAAACAAAATGGCGTCTTCTTGATGTTGCGACAACGAAGGGGTGATGCGTGCACGCCCGACGGCCGTGCGGCGATTTCGATGAATCTTTGGAGCCGCGACAGGCCCTGCGACACGCTTCCCTGGCGATGTGACGGCGTCTGATGCGAGGTCGACGATCTTCTCCTGGGATGCGGGGCGCCTCGTGTTGCGATGCGTCGGCGTCTGATGCAAGGTCGATGCTCTGCCCCGGGGATGCGACGGCGACACTTTTCTCCGGTGCTGCGAGGTGCTTCGAAGGATGCGAGGGTGTCAGCGGCGCGCTTCGTCTGGGATGCGCCAGCGTCTGATGCGACGTCGACACTCTTCGGTGATGCGAGAAGCAGCGGCTGCGGCGACGCGCTTCTTCGTCTTGAGTCGCGCTTCCAGCGACACGCAAGTGTGTCAGAAGGTCCAAATTCCCAGCAAGGGAATACAGGGGAGCTGGTGGGTGAAGTCTGTTGTTCCTGAGACTTCAGAGGGAGGCAAGCTCTGAAATCAAGCCCTTGGAGATCCTTCACAAGTTGATGAAAGTACACACAAAGTTCCCTTCTCCTTTCTTTGGCAGTCAGGCAACCACTGCAGGCAGATCCCTCTAGCTTAGGGATAGTCTTCTCCTCCGTTTCTTCTTGGTTCCGCTCCTCAGCAAAGGTTTCTTCTTGTTTCCCAAAAGTGATCTAATTTCCTAGGGGTCTGGGCCCCCTTTTTATACACCTTTTCTCTTTGTTCTCTGAAGGCAGAGAGGCCTTTGCCTAGTCCAAAACCAGTTCTGGTCAGTCCTGGAGCACTTTGTTTACAGGACTCCTTCTTTCCTTTCAGAATGGGGGGCAGAGTGCTCAGCCGCCCGCAGGAGGGGGAGCCAGCATTGTGGAAGGCAGGCACAGCCCTATTCAGACCCAGGTGCAACTCCTCCCTCCACTCTGGATGCAGATCTCTCTATTCAGCCCTGTGCTGACTCACCCTGTCTCCTGGAGCCACCCCCAGCCCCTGTCACTCAAACTCCAGACAAGGAATACACAACCTAGCAGAGGCAGGCTTGGAAGGTTAGGCAAGAAAATACCTATTTTCTAAAAGTGGTGTTTTCAAACACAGAATGTTAAAATCAACTTCACTAAAAGATGTATTTTATCATTCTGAGTTCAGGCATACTAAATTCGTTTCTCTACCATGTTCCCTGGGTCAGTTAGGATTATAAGGTGTAATAATCAAAACTGCCCATTCTGGCCTATGGGGAACAGGTAGCCTTGCAATAGTGAAAAACGAAAATGGCTGTAATTCACTACTAGGACATGCCACACACACACCAGGGCATGTCCTACCTTATACTTACAATGCACCCTGCCCTAGGGCCTACTTTAGGGGTGACCAACATGTAGTAAAGGGAAGGTTTAGGGACTGGCAAGTGGGTGCACTCACCAAGTCGACATGGCAGCCCTAGGCTGCACACAGGCTCTGCAATGGCAGGCCTGAGACACACTTTACAAGCTGCTTCTGTGGGTGGCACAACCAGTGCTGCAAGCCCACCAGCAGCATTGGATTTACCAGCCCTGGGCACACTCAGTGCACTGTACTAGGGACTGACAAGTAAACCAATCATCCAATCATGGAGTCACTAATACATAACACAATTTATCATAGGGAGCACTTGCACTGTGGCACTGAATAGCGGTGGCACAGTGCCCAAAGCATCTAAACCAGCAAAAACAGATCAATAACATTAGAGGCATCCTCAAAAATGGAAGGGAGACCCACGCCAAGGATGCCCAGTCTAACACAGACCATTCCACTCCGGTCGGGGGGAGACTTTCACAGTTCCTACCTGTCTGGGATTCCATCACAACAGACAAGTGGGTAAGACAAATTATCCAGTATGGTTACTGCCTCGAACTTACAGCAACCCCGCCCAACATTCCACCCAAACAGCGTCCAATGTCCACAGAACACATTACGCTCTTAAAACAAGAGGTTCTCTCACTGCTTCAAAAGCATGCAATAGAACCAGTTCCCTTACAGCATCAAGGAACAGGGGTTTACTCACTGTATTTCCTAATCCCCAAAAAGGACGGGACCCTAAGGCCAATCCTCGACCTCAGACCCCTCAATCTCTACATACAGTCCGATCACTTCCATATGATCACTCTGCAACAGGTTCTTCCACTGCTGCAACAAGGCGACTTCCTTGCCACACTAGATCTCAAGGACGCCTACTTCCACATTCCCATGCACCCTGCTCACAGGAAGTATCTAAGGTTCATAGTGGACGGACAACACTATCAGTTCAAAGTCCTACCATTCGGGGTCACCACCGCACCCAGAGTGTTCACAAAGTGCCTTGCTGTAGTGGCAGCACACCTAAGAAGACAACGAATCCACGTCTTCCCATATCTCGACGACTGGCTAATAAAAGCCAAGTCGTTCAACCAGTGTGTTCATCACACTCCTCAAACTATCCAGCTGCTACACAACTTAGGATTCACAGTAAATTACCCCAAGTCAAATCTCCAGCCCTCCCACATACATCAGTATCTAGGAGCCACAGTAGACACTTCCAAAGCTCTGGCATATCCAAGTCCAGCCAGGATAGCCAGCATACAAGCCCTAAGCACCAAATTTCAACCGCAGCACTCCCTCCCAGCAAGGGTATTCATGCAACTCATAGGAATGATGGCTTCTTGCATCTTTATCGTACCTCATGCAAGGCTTCAGATGCGCCCCTTACAGGAATGCCTAGCACGACAGTGAAACCAAGCTCAAGGACAACTTACAGATCTGGTGTTGGTAGACAGCCGCACACATCGGTCTCTGCAGTGGTGGAACACACAACACCTGTCCAAAGGGCGGCCGTTCCTCGAGCCGGTTCCACAGATAGTACTAACAGCAGACGCATCACTCACCGGTTGGGGAGCCCATCTCCTAGATCATACAATTCAAGGCAAATGGACCACTCAACAGAAAGTGCTCCATATCAACCACCTGGAATTACTAGCAATATCCCTAGCATTAAAATCATTCCAAGTACATCTACAACACAAGACTGTCCTCATCCGCACGGACAACATGACAGCCATGTACTACATACAGAAACAAGGAGGCACACATTCTCTGCAGCTGTCCCAGCTCGCACAAAACATTTGGAGATGGGCCATTCCACAGAATATATACCTGCTAGCAGAACATCTTCCAGGGATTCACAATCAGATTGCGGATCTACTAAGTCGACAGACACAGCAGATACACGAATGGGAACTTCATCCCCAAGTTCTCCAACCCTTTTTCCACATGTGGGGCCAACCAGACATAGATCTGTTCGCCACACACGCAAACGCAAAATGCCCAACCTTCGCCGCCAGGTTCCCACACCCATTGTCCAAAGGCAATGCGATATGGATGAACTGGTCAAACAAATGTGCGTGCGCTTTTCCGCCACTCCCACTGATTCCCCTGGTAGTACGCAAACTCGGACAACAGTCTCTCAAAATGATCCTGGTGGCTCCCACATGGGCATGCCAACCATGGTTCACAACACTACTAGAGCTCTCAGTGGTTCCACACCAAAAACTACGCCTCTCCCCAACATTGCTAACGCAGAGCCATGGAGAGATACAACACCCCGATCCAGAACAACTGAGTCTAGCGATCTGGCTCCTGAAGTCCTAGAGTTCGGTTATCTTAACCTTCCGCCAGACTGTATGAATATCATTAAAGAAGCCAGACGCCCTACTACTAGGGCTTGCTATGCAGCAAAATGGAAAAGATTTGTCTTCTACTGCAAAAATAATAAAATTGATCCACTGGATGCTTCCATCCAGGACATCATTTGCTATTTACTACACTTACAAAGATGTAATCTAGCATATTCATCCATACGATTACATCTAGCAGCCCTCGCCGCTTATTTACAAATCAGACAACATTTGTCATTATTTAGAGTACCTGCAATTAAAGCCTTTATGGAGGGACTTGAAAGAATAATTCCTCCCAGACTGCCACCCTCTCCAGTCTGGAATTTAAACATTGTCCTTACCAGGCTCATGGGTCCCCCATTTGAACCTCTACATAAATGTGAACTTCAGTTCCTCACATGGAAAGTTGCTTTCCTTGTCGCAATTACCTCTCTCAGAAGAGTAAGCGAGATCCAGGCTTTAACCATACAAGAACCATTGTTACAAATACATCATAACAAAGTGGTTCTCCGAACAAATCCAAAATTCCTTCCCAAAGTCATTTCTGCTTTTCATCTTAACCAATCGGTTGAATTACCAGTGTTCTTCCAAAACCCAGACTCTATAGCACACAGACCTCTTCATACACTAGACGTCAAAAGGGCGCTACTTTATTACATTGACAGAACTAAGCCCTTTCGCAAAACAAAACAACTGTTTGTAGCCTTCTCCCCACCTCATAAAGGTAACCCCATCTCCAAAGCTGGGATCGCACAGTGGATAGTAAAATGCATTCAAATATGCTACCAAAAGGCTAAAGGCACATTGACAATTCCCCCTAGAGCGCATTCAACACGCAAACTAGGGGCCTCCATGGCATTCTTAGGGAACATTCCCTTAGATGACATATGTAAAGCAGCTACATGGTCTACACCACCCACCTTCACCAAACACTATTGTGTTGACGTGCAGGCAAAACAACAAGCTTCTGTAGGCCAGGCTGTTCTCAAAACATTGTTTCAAACTACTGCAACAGATACAGGTGACCACCGCTAAGGGAGACACTGCTGTACAGTCTATGCACAGTGTACAATCTGCAGCTCATATGCCTCGAACGGAAAATGCTACTTACCAGTATGCATCTGTTCTTGGCATGTAGAGCTGCAGAGTTGTACACGCCCACCCGCCTCCCCGGAACCTGTATCTGTTCCAGTATTATCTTAATTAGATACATTCACATGGACATCTCTTACTTCTTACTAACTCCATCTTTTCCCATCATGGCGAAAAACAATCTGAGGATGGAGTCGATGCCCATGCGCACTATCGTCCAAGGGAGGAGACACCTATCTCGTGACTACAAAAGACTCTTCCAAGACAACAACAAAGTGCAAGCATCCGAGCCCAACACCAGATGGCGATCTATGCACAGTGTACAACTCTGCAGCTCTACATGCCAAGAACAGATGCATACTGGTAAGTAGCATTTTCCTTTCTGGTCGCTATCACATCTCAGAAGAGTTGGTGAACTCCAGGCATTAACCATACAAGAACCATTTTTACAAATCCATCATAACAAAGTGGTTCTTAGGACTAATCCGAAATTTTTACCCAAAGTCGTATCTGCCTTCCATCTCAACCAGTCTGTTGAACTCCCAGTGTTTTTCCCTCAACCAGACTCCATGGCAGAACGAGCTCTTCACATGTTAGACGTTAAAAGAGCATTACTTTACTATATTGAAAGGACAAAATCCTTTAGAAAGACCAAACAACTCTTTGTGGCTTTCTCCCCACCTTTCAAAGGCAATCCCATCTCAAAAACAGGAATTGCGAGGTGGATTGTCAAATGCATCCAAATATGCTATATCAAAGCCAAACGCACATTAACCATTCCCCTAGAGCTCATTCCACACGCAAACTAGGGGCTTCTATGGCATTCTTAGGGAACATTCCCCTAGATGACATCTGCAAAGCAGCAACTTGGGCTACACCACACACCTTCACAAAACACTATTGTGTAGATGTGCAGGCAAAATAACAAGCTAGTGTGGGCCAGGCTGTATTAAGAACACTTTTTCAAACCACTGCAACAGATACAGGTAGCCACCGCTAAGGAGGTAACTGCTGTATAGTCTATGCAAAAGTATACGATCTGCAGCTCATATGCCTCGAACGGAAAATGCTACTTACCAGTATGCATCTGTTCTAGTCATGTTCAGCTGCAGATTCGTATACGCCCACCCACCTCCCCGGATACCTCTATCTGTTCCAGTACTATCTTACTTGGATACATTACACATGGACATCTCTTTCTACTTCTTACTACTCCATCGTAACCCTTCGTGGCAAAAACAATCTAAGGATGGAGTCGATGCCCATGCGCACTATCATCCCAGGGAGGAGTCACCTACCTCGTGACTACAAAGACTTCTTCCAAGACAAAAACAAAGTGCAAACATCCGAGCCCAATACCAGATGGCAATCTATGCAAAAGTATACGAATCTGCAGCTCTACATGCCAAGAACAGATGCATACTGGTAAGTAGCATTTTCCTTATTAACAGTGAGTTTTTAAACGAACTGAGAAACATTGCAGCCCCTGTCCTGATGACAATACTATTGGTGAACTGAGAGGCAAGTCATGGGTCATGTGTACCCTTCATGTGGGCTACAACCTTATTACACATGGAGCAAAAGTTTAGTCTATTAAATCAAACAAAAGACTTTTTTTGTACAACAGAAATGCCGAACTCACATGTTTGAAGGTGCTCTCATATGTGATTAGTAAAGAGAGAAGCGAGACTGTAAAATGAAATATTTGCCAAGGATCACACAATTTAAGACCAGTTTACTGGTCAAGTACATTACAGTTAGATCGAGTAGATTATTCAAGTCACTAGACCAGCAGGTCTGGTAACTTTTTAATGTTTTTTCGAGGCCTGTTTATACTGTGTTTCTATCAGACCACCCAAACCTCGGATATTGTTCTGCTGTGCCCAAAAAGTATAATTCAGTTCTCTTATCAGGCACTGGAGCATCTGTTATAACAGGGGTACTCTTATGTCCTGCAGGCTGCCTAAGGTCCTGTCTTAACTTCTTGTGGCCGCTCTCTAAATAGCACCATTTGGCTACTGTTTACTAGACTGAACGAAGACACACATGCGTATCCTGCTCTTCGTTGCTATAGGAACGTGTTTGTGTTGTGGGACAGCAATATGGAGGAATGTGAAGGCCTACAAAAGTAGAACTGAACCATCTTGGGACTGCCATTCCATTATACAAATTAAGTGCCACTACGGGGACTGGTGAAAATATAATTAGACCTATTTTATTTTCTGCAAAAGGGAAAATGCACTTTTGTGAGTGCAGAAATACGTCTCCCACAACCAAGGAATGTGTAAGAAGTTTAATATTGCCACACAGCTTTATAATCAATACAATTAAAGAGCATAGACATAATTTGAGCTCAATAGTTACTGTATTTCAGTAATCTCTGAATGTAGCTGCCCAGGTGGTTATCGCCTGTGAACTAGCTCTTATTTAGCCATAACATGATTAAAACATAATCATATATGAATACAATTGCGCCAGGGGCCTATCCTTGGAATTTTTATTATATAATTGATGTCCTTGGTGGTCATTTCCTGTGTGGAGTCTAAGTAATAACTTTGAGACAAAGGCTCTGTAAGGATATGGTTTGTCCAAGATCAAGCAATTTTGTGAACTAGGTGTGCTAAGACTGCAGCACAGGAATGCTTGATCTCCATTACAGCATATTTTAATATGTAAACATAGACTGGGTGCTGTGTCCTCTATGGGTGAAACCTGCCAAATGTTTGGTTGCAGTCTAGGTTTCTTGGCACACAAATTACCAGTCTTTGTTTTAAAAGTTATTTACTTTAGTCGCATTGAGCGGCTTGGATTACAAATAACACTTCTGTGGTTCCACAGTTTCCATCTTTCTCCATGCATCACAACTGAGGTGGGAGTTGTTCAGATGGCGAGGGCCAGGGTCTCCTCCCACCACTGCAGTGTGGCCCAGTCCAGATTTTTTATGGAATTAACTTCCAATACATTTTGGCAGCATGATAATGCACGTTTAAGAGCACAAGTAGTCCTGTGCCATGCCTAAATGCCTTCTTATTGGTGGCGAGGTGGTTTTCTCTGCCCTTCTCTGTGAATTGTCCACCTTGTTTGGGGTCTTTTTAAGGTTTAGTACTCTGTGCTTGAATTGTCTATGTTTCTGAGCGTTTCGAATATCTATCCAAAAGAAGATTTCATTCTAATTCATTTGCATAGTAATGTTGATTGTCTGACTGCAGGGATCTTGAACCAAACACGGGTTACTACAGGCGGTAGTGGAGGAGCCGCAGTTCAGGCATAGCAGAGTAATCACACTAGGTAAACTGAACAGCTGGCCAGATCTACATCCCTCTCAAAAATAGAGTATAGATGCTAATTTGTAGGAAGACAGTAGGGAATTGATCCCCAAACTGCACATAATGAGACAGTACTCACCATGTATTGCATATTTTGCCACTACCGCACCCCATCTTGCCTTGTGTGCTGGTCTCTAGGCAGCTCTTGGTCACACCACAGATCGTACTCGTTAGTCCCCGGTAAAATGTTTGAGGACCCATGTGCTGTAGCCTTAGACACATCCTACTACTTGAGATATTTCTCAAATAATCTATCAAGTCTTCACTAAACTTACATTTGTCCTTTTTTTTTTAATGCCTACGCCTTTCATGTCTTTAAGCCATCCTTACTTTTATGGGCAGAAACACTGCAGCTGTTGGTTATGATTTTGGCACTCTCCGAAACAGGAGCACATTGACCCATTCCCTTAGGTAATTGTATCCACGGTGAAATGCAGTTGTTCCTCTAGCTACACCTAATGTGTCAGTTTCACTTTCAGTCAAGATATATGTGGTTTTCTAATGCGATGGTGAAAGCTTGATTCGGTATATATTTTTTTAAATGGATACTTCTTACCACTGATTTCCCAATCTGTGAATACACCCAGGCAGCAGAATTGTTCTACTGATTTTTCTCAATAGTGCCAATGAGTACTGCTGGGTGGTGTTGTGCGGTTCCATCATGTCCCAGAAGTGATGGCTGGGCCACATAGAACTGTCTCCTTTGTGTTGACATCAGTTCCTTTCTTTCTGTAGCTTTTGACCATGATCTTGAGCACTCTGCCTCTATTCCATCACTTGACAGAAGCTTTTTTCCTAAATTCTAGCTGTGTGCAAGGGAAAAGTCTCTAGTTGCCTCCTTGGACGTTACTCACATGCGTATGTCATCAGGTCAGTCTTAGTCACTATCAGCTGTTTGGGTAGGGCAGTTGATAGCAGTGTGGTGCTTCAATGACACGAATGAGAGCCAAGGCTTGTTGTGATCCTCAATCATCACTGATGGATGGATGCTATTGGATGGCACCTGTCTCTTTGGAGACAAAGCAGACTCTGCCTGGAGCGCTTTAAAGAAAGCAAAGTTACAGCATGCTCCCCTGGCCTTTCAGTGCCCATTTGTTACTTGCCTCAACAATAGTGCCTTTTTCAAGACTTTGGAAGGAGCTTACGCAATGAAGGCAGTGCCAAAACCTGCCTCTCCACCAGCACACCTCCCAATCCTTTCCATGCCCACCAGACCAACTCATAACACAGTCCCTTGTGCCACCTCTCCATATGCACTTTGGTTTGCCCCCAGTGGCACATTGTCGCCTGGTTGTAGGCAGGATAAGTGATTATCTCCAGGGAAGGGAAAGCATCACATCAGAAAGATGGGTGTTTCAGATTAGCTTGGGTAGGTACGCATAACCTTTCCTAGCCACCCTCCACAAATGCCACTTACACCAGTACAGCTTCCGGAGGACCACATGTCCATTTTACGGAAGGGCGTTCAGGCTCTCTTTAACAAAGGAGCCATTGTCGTGTAGTTCCTATATAACACTGTAAAAAGACTACTACTCACCACCTATGTATATAAAGCACCCTTTCACATGCAGTGCACTATGTGAACAAGGCCGCATGTCTGGCGGCCGAAACGCGTCATTTTGGACATTGATACTTAAATAAAGATACTTTGCCATCATCACTGCCTTGGAGTCTGTGCCCTCGTGTTGCGCCGCTGTGGCTGGATACTTTGGGATTCACATGCTGATTCCTATATTACCTATACAGGATCTGTGCGTTCGGATAACATAAACTGTGGGTTTGGTGGCGGACGGATTCCGTGCACCCCCACCGGATACGTTAGCCTGTCTGTATTAGCTAGCTCACAGTGCCACTAGAGTCTCCTCTTATCGGGGAGAGAATAGTTCTTGGCAACCTCAGAACATGACAACCCTGATCCCTCAGGACCGTGGAAACAATATACCACCTTTCGCTCAGTCACTCGTGCTCACTTAGTTTGTCTCGGAGAGTTACACAGAATAAACATGATGGGCGTTTCAATAAGTATTTATTGAACAGTTGTTGTTCTAGTGTATAATAGATGAGCTGCAACAACCATTAGACAGTAGCAGAGATATGATTAGCAATATTAGGAAAGTAAAAGGATGGTATAGCTCTACCATCTTGCAGGAATCATGAATATATACAAGTACATAAAACACATGATAAAAGGCGCGTACTCCTACATCTGAAAGAGACACGTTAGTGACAGATGCCTTACCTTAGAATATCCCCAGGCGTCAGGCTGGATCCGGAAAGTTTTTGCGTAGCAGTACCCTTGCGCGTCGGTAGGCGGCGTCGTGCGGCTCCGCGTCCGTCGTCAGCGTCTGGACCGCCGGGATGACGTCGCGGGCAGTACTTAGACGCCACCCCTGCGCGCTGACGTCCGTTCTTTCTTTTTCCGCGCCAGTAAGCGCAGATCCGGGAAGAGCAGTGCCCTAGTCATTTTTTGACTAACTTTTTGGTGTTTTTTCACTGTTTTCTCCAAGTGTCTCGACTCCGTAGGTGTCGGTAGGGATGCCCGGCTTCAAGCCATGCGACGCCTGTGGTCGAATGATGTCGATCACAGACCCGCATCAGGAGTGTCTTTACTGCCTCGACCACGACACGAAGTCGTGCCCCGACTGCCGGGCCTTACACCCGAAGGCTTTGCGAGAGCGGTCTCGAAAGCTCCTCGAGGTCCGGGAGTCGGCTCCGCGCCACGCCAAGTCCCGGTCACGTGAGAGGTCGAGGGGCCGGTCGCGGAGTCCTCCTCGGTCGGGATCTAAGTCTTCGCACTCCTCCGGTAAGTCGAAGCATAAGAAGTCTAAGAAGCTTCATCGCTCGACGACTTCCCCTCGCCGGTCTCGCGACTCGGCTGAGGGTCCTGTCCCCGCGGCGCCGGGAGTGCCTATGGAGCCGCACCCGCATTACCCGTCCTTCTCGGGTTCGGGGGCGACTCCGGCCGAGATACAGGAGTTCCTGTCGGCCATGGCCCGCCTCTTCGGGCCTCAAGGTCCCCCCGGTGCGCCTTCTGGCCCCGCGGGCCCTAGTGGGGTTCCTACGGCGCCGCCGGCGACTCCGGTCCCGGCGCCGCCAGCGACACCAGTCCCGGCTCCGGCCTCGACCCCGGCACCGGTGCTGCCACAACCCCGATCGATGCCGGTTGACCTGACGACACCGCCACCGGCGCCGATCTCTCCGGTGCCGTTCCCGACGCCGCCCGGGGCTCCGGGCGGCGTCGTTCCCTGGTTCTCTCCGGATCCGGACATGGCGCCGGACCGGCGTCGCTCGGCGCCGGCTCCGACGCCGATGGGACCTTGGGTCCCATATGTCCCTTCTCCATATTTTGAACAAGAATTGGAGGACGCAGAGGACTGGGAGGGGTCTAATGACCCTCTCACACAGCAGTGTGAGTTTGATCAGGACTGGGCTGAGGAGCTTGGGGATGCCAGTGGTTTGGACACCTCCCCTGACCCTGGCATGCTGTCTCCTCCTTCCGTGGCAACGGAGGAGGGAGCAAACTTTGCAACGGTGTTGCGTAGAGCAGCTGGGGCCTTACACCTCCACTTGCCTATGGTGGCTGTCAGGACTAACATCCTGACGGAAGTGCTTCAGCCGGCGGCTACCTCCTCGGAGCCACTGCTGCCGTTTAACGAGGTGCTTTCCGACGTTCTTTTGGGCACCTGGTCCAAGCCCACCAGGTGCCCAAACGTGGCCCGACACCATCACCCTGCTCCGGGCGACCCCCTGTTCCTCTCCCAACACCCCACCCCTGAGAGCTTGGTGGTCCAAGACTCTGCTTCCCAAAGCGCCTTCCCTACCGCTCCCCCGGATAGGGAATCCAAACGCCTGGATCAATTTGGGAAGGTCTTTTCTTCCTCCAGTGCTGGCTTGCGGTCCGTTAACACCACTTGCCTCTTGGGCCGATATTCCCACTCCTTGTGGGACTCGGTGGCGCAAGTTCTGCCCCAGTGTTCTGAGGAGGTGCAGACACTGCTTACCCGCGTCATTGCTGAGGGAAGAGATGCGGCAAAGTACACCATTAGATGTGGCCTTGATACCGCCGACTCGCTAGGCAGATTGCTTGCGACGACAGTGGCGCTGCGCCGTCACGCCTGGCTGAGAACCACTGGTTTCTCGGGTGATGTCCAAAACACTCTTATGGACATGCCCTTTGATGGGATCGGTCTTTTTGGGAACAAGGCAGACCATGCGCTGGAGCGTTTTAAGGACTCGCGGGCTACGGCTAAGTCCCTGGGCCTTTCTGCTGTACGCCCTCCGCAGCCATCTGCTTTTCGCCCCTTTCGTGGACACGGAAGGGGCGCCCAGTCACGTCCGCTGCCCAGCCACCGGCCCGCGCAGCAAGCGTCTTCGCGTGGCCGAGGACGTGGCTCCCGCCGTGGCGGGTCAGGCAACCAGCGTGAGGGTCAGGCGACAAACCCCGTCCGCGGTCTCCAAGCCCTCCTAGTCCTTCCTTTCAGGTGCACAGCACGCCAGTAGGGGGCAGGGTCCGCCATCACCTTCACCACTGGCGTGCCATCACCTCGGACAGGTGGGTCTTGGACATTGTCCGAAGGGGCTACTCCCTCCCCTTCGTGACCATCCCCCCAGCCATGCCACCTCAATTCCACCGCATGTCAGGGGATCACTTGGTGCTTCTTCAAAAGGAAGTTGCGGCCCTCTTGGCCAAGAGGGCCATCGAGCGCGTTCCGACCCCAGAAGTAGGACGTGGTTGCTACTCCCACTACTTTCTGGTGCCCAAAAGGACAAGGAGGACATGCGTCCTATCTTGGACCTCCGGAACGTCAATCGCTTCCTCCGGAAGGAGAAGTTCAAGATGCTCACCCTAGCTCAGGTCTTGACTGCTCTCGACCCTGGAGACTGGATGGTAGCGTTGGACTTGCAGGACGCATATTTCCACATCCCCGTCCTGCCGGCCCACCGGCGTTACCTGCGGTTCACGGTAGGCCTCGAGCATTTTCAGTTCACCGTGCTCCCTTTGGCCTTACCAGCGCCCCTCGGGTGTTCACGAAAATGATGGCGGTGGTCGCAGCCCATCTGCGCCGGGCAGGGGTTCCAGTCTTCCCCTACCTCGACGACTGGCTGCTGAAGGCGGGCTCGTCCCAGGCAGTCGTCTCCCACCTCCAGACAACGGCCGAACTCCTGCACTCGCTGGGGTTCTCCATCAACGTGCCGAAGTCGCACCTGATTCCTTCTCCACAGCTCCTTTTCATCGGAGCAGTTCTGGACACGACGCAGTTTCGGGTTTATCCTCCCGAATGGCGAGTCTGGGATATTCAGGCTATGATTCCGATCTTTCGGCCTTTATCCTGGGTTTCGGTACGGATGACCCTGAGGCTGCTGGGCCTCATGGCCTCCTGCATCCTGCTGGTCGATCATGCCAGATGGCATATGCGGGCTCTGCAGTGGGACCTGAAGTTCCAGTGGGCGCAGCACCAGGGCAACCTGTCCGATCACGTCCAGATCTCGGAGGGGACTGCAAAACAGTTGCAGTGGTGGCTCTCGAACCGGCAATGGGTCATGGGCAGATCCCTCTCCCTTCCCCAGCCAGAGCACACAGTTGTGACGGACGCGTCCCTTCTGGGATGGGGCGGTCACATGGGCGAGGCGGAGATCAGAGGCCTCTGGTCTCCGGCGGAGTCCCGGCTCCATATCAACCTTCTGGAGCTCCGGGCGATCCGACTTGCACTCAAGGCATTCCTTCCCTCTGTCAAAGGGAAGGTAGTGCAGGTGTTCAGACAACACCACCGCCATGTGGTATTGCAACAAACAGGGCGGGGTGGGGTCGTGGACCCTATGTCAGGAGGCTCTGCGCCTCTGGACATGGCTGGAACATCAGGGCATATTCCTGATGGTTCAACACCTGGCAGGTTCCCTGAACGCCAGGGGCGGACGAACTCAGCCGCAGGTGCATGATGGATCACGAATGGCGTCTTCACTCTGAGGTGGCGCAAGGTCTCTTTCAGCAGTGGGGAGAGCCTTGGTTAGATCTGTTCGCCACCAAAGAGAACGCGCAATGTCAGCAGTTCTGCGCGTTGGAATTTCCAAGGCGGCACTCGCTCGGCGACGCTTTTCGTCGCGAGTGGAGTTGCGGTCTGTTGTACGCCTTTCCGCCTATACCACTTCTACCCAGAGTGTTGAAGAAGATTCGGCGCGACCGGGCCCAAGTCATTCTTGTGGTTCCGGACTGGGCTCGAAGAGTTTGGTATCCCGAGCTACTCAGTATGAGCGTCGATCCCCTGATCCGTCTGCCTCTTCGGGAGGATCTTCTGTCGCAGCAGCAGGGGACGGTCCTCCACCCGAACCTGTCCAGTCTACACCTGCTTGCGTGGAGATTGAGCGGCGGCAGTTGATTCCTTTCGACTTGCCTCCCGAAGTTTGTGATGTGATTCTGGCAGCCAGGCGTCCCTCCACTAAGGTGGTATACGCCTGCAGGTGGAACAAGTTTGTGGCATGGTGCACAGCAAAGGCTGTGAATCCCCTTTCTGCTCCTCTTTCTGAGGTTCTTCTGTTCCTTCTTTCTCTGGCCCAACAGGGTTCTGCCCTGGGTACCATCAAGGGCTATCTTTGTGCTATATCGGCCTTCCTCAGGCTTTCTGATCAGCCCTCCCTTTTCAAGTCCCCTGTGGTTAACAGGTTTCTTAAAGGCATTACACACCTCTTTCCTCCTGTTCCGTTTGTGATGCCTCAGTGGGACTTGAACTTGGTTCTTACCTTCTTAAAGTGCGCTCCCTTTGAGCCTCTACATAACTGTCCTCTTCGTCTTCTTACTCTGAAGACAGCATTCCTGGTGGCCATCACCTCTGCTCGGCGGGTGAGTGAGCTCCAGGCTCTTTCATGCAAACCTCCCTTTCTGTCTGTTCATCCAGACAAGGTTGTTCTTCGGACGCGTCCGTCCTTCTTGCCAAAGGTGGTTACTGCCTTCCACATTGGGCAGACCATCACTTTGCCCACCTTCTTTCCGCCTCCGCATCCTTCCAGAGAGGAAGAGAGGCACCACCGTCTGGACCCAAAACGTGCGCTTTCCTTTTACATCAACCGCACACAACAGTTCCGGGTGGATGACCAGCTCTTTGTTGGCTACGTGGGCGCCAAAAAAGGTCGGGCGGTACACAAAAGGACCATCTCCCGCTGGGTCACCTTGTGTATCAAAGCCTGCTATTCTTTGGCTAAGAAGGAGCCTCCTGTTGGGCTGCGTGCCCATTCCACCAGGGCTACGGCTGCTACCACGGCTTTAGGCCGCGGTGTTCCGTTACAGGATATATGTCAGGCAGCTACGTGGGCCTCGCTGCACACATTTACCAAACATTACTGCCTTGACAGTCAGGTCCGGAGGGACGGCTTCTTTGACCGTTCTATCCTCCGGGCCTTCCTTGTCTGAATCTGTTCGCAGACCCACCACCGGGGTTGGTATTGCTGGGGTATCTATTCTAAGGTAAGGAATCTGTCACTAACGTGTCTCTTTCAGATGCACAAGTTACTAACTTGTGTAACGATATATCTGTAAGAGACAGTAGTTAGTGACAGATTCCTTACCGCCCCACCCATCCTCCCCGATCTGCAAACTGATTTCTAGGGTTAAGGACATCCCTTTCAGGGCCCTAGTATTTTTCAGACACCCATGTCAGCTTCTTGCATATCTCTGCGTTCCTGGCGCGGAAAGTCGTGTACAGAACTGACGTCAGCGCGCAGGGGCGGCGTCTAAGTACTGCCCGCGACGCAATCCCGGCGCCGGACGCGGAGCCGCACGACGCCGCCTACCGACGCGCAAGGGTACTGCTACGCAAAAACTTTCCGGATCCAGCCTGACGCCTGGGGATATTCTAAGGTAAGGAATCTGTCACTAACTACTGTCTCTTACAGATATATCGTTACACAAGTTAGTAACTTGTGCGATGCCTCCCTAACTAGATGTACCTAAATGTACCTAGCATCTATGTAGGTGTTATGCCAAGAATCCCTCTAGGATCTAGTCCACCCCATTACCTGAGAGTTTAGAGAATATGGGACCCCGTCCTGGTCTCGAGTTGGACAGCCCGCGAGGGATGTTAGACCACTGCTAGCTGGAGCGTCTGCATGCAGGAACCTCAGCGTCTCTGGTCAGTGTGTCAGCCGGGAAGTCACGGTCGCCTCTGCCTGTCTAAGCAAGACATGATGTATATATACCCAAAGGTCTCCCCAGGGGTCCTACCTTGCTGCGTTACTGTGTCGGCCTAAAGGATGACGTCAGGCCTGAACTTTAACATAGATATTATACAGGAGATGTTTGTCTTGCTGTGAGTCCTGCTGTGCTTCCAAGAAGCCTCATGCATAATGTATGAGTATTGAACCAGGGAAAAACCCGCGTTCTGAATGCAGTGTCGTATCTAGGTAAAAGGTCAGTCCCTATGAACCGTTATGTATGAAATGTAGGGAAGGATATAGGTGAAAGGTTGCAGTGTTACCTACGCCTATATAGGGTACCTATATGGAATAGAACACCCACTCCTCTTCCGACTGGACGACATATGTAACTTATAAGGGTATTACCATTCTAACTAGACATTGGTACGCACTAAAGTAAAAACATTTCTTTTGCTAAAATGTTTAAAAACATCTAAAAAAAAGTCTAAAAACCTTAAAATGTGTAACGAAAAAAATGCTTACAAACTATAGCTCTAAAAGTGTCCGTAGTTATAGTCCGAAACACTACAAGCCTTAGAAAGCCGTTCATGCACAAATAAATGAAAAGGAATGTCAATTGTGTACCTGAGTTCCAAATAGAGCTTGTTATTTAGGGCTCCCAGTTTTATGGTATTTATTTTTTTGATATTTCCGTCTGTATTTATCCATATTTATTTTTTGTCAACTTTATCTGTATTTATCCATATTTATTATGGGCTTTGTGAAAAAAATAAAGCTGAAAACGGTATATTTCCACATTTATTTAACAAATAAATATGCAGTCATGCTTGAATGCCTGCCAGGTTTCAGTGATATGAACACCTGCAGAAGGAAAAATCCGTGCACTTATATGAAAATATGCACATTTCAGTATCAGCCTTGTGCATATCTACTGCTATTTAAGCCTCTTTACTAAAATTCCTTTTTTTTTTAACCCCCTTACCTCTCAATCCACATAGTTATTGGCCTGGCAGTCATGTCTAATTGTATTTGGAATCACTCAAAAAGCACCAAATTTCCGTTTTTATCCACATTTAAAAATAAATACAGACAAGAAACCAAATGGTTTTCTGTCTGTATTTATCTGTAAAAATCAGTAAAAACGGAAAACAGGGAGCTTTATTGTTATTAAAAAGGGCGAATTTTTATCCAGCACATGACAAGCCAAATGAGTCAATTGTTTGTGTCCTGGCTGGTAGACGCAACATATTTGTTGCCTGCTTCCGCAGTAGACGGCACCTGTAACACCTCGCAGAGTACGTCAATTGAGCACAGATGATCTTCCGCGCTGTCCGCAGCCAGCGCTGGGGCAGCCTGTGCATCGTCCAAAGCCTGGATGCCTGTGGAGGAGCCGGTGTTCAGACCAACAGGTGTAGTTACAACCTGTGGTGGCTCAAGGAATGCCGCCAACAACATTGGAATGCGCTCAGGACACTGCAGAACATGGGCCGTTATCGGGTCCAGTAGAGCATTCACGTCCGGTTGTGCACATGATGGGAGTGTCAAAGGTCTAACACGCATTCTTCTCCGCAAAACAGGCATCGGTGGACAGGTAAGATGCAGTCCATCCAGACTGGTCGAAATGACAGGAACCAAGACGCACTTAGTTCTCTGACGAGGCGTGCCTAGGTGTTGTACCATTCGGTCACGGTATTTCCGCTCCAGGAGCGCTCTTTCCATCTCCTTGGTGACTGGGACGCCCATTGCGTAGCAGATAGAAGATAATCGGGATACCTGCTATTAGTTGGCGGGGGTATGCCCAGACGTGGGTCCCTTGCTCACTTTGCCACTGGATTCAAGCAAGCCTGGCTGATGACGGCTGGAATGCCAGAAACCGGTCCTAGGATGCTTGTTTCCGGTCCAGGGAAGACATGGCTTGGCAGTTCGGGCTGGACTGTTCCCATGAGGCACAGGGTCAGACTGATTTGCATATGGCCATGTCTGAACTGGGGTGGTGGAGTGAGCTAAAGAATGATGATGGATTAAACCCAGATCAGTTGACTGGGGGTGAGTGTTTGGCTCAAACGTTCCGTCCATCACCCCCCTTTTGTATCGATTAGAAACAGGATCAGCGGAAGTCCTCCAAAGATGCTTCCGAATACGTAGTGTATGAAGTTTGGTATAACTCCAAGTACCGTCTGAAAGGTGCTTAGAAGTCCAGAACCTATGGTCTTAAATAGGTGGACAATGCCAGTCGTATCAGGCATGTTAAAGATACGATTCACCATTTCTACAAAATGGAAAGGGCAGTTTGTATTAAGCGCCTGTATCTCAGCTGAAGACCTTGCGATCTGGAAATCAAAAGTTTCTTGAGCGGAGGTTAAGGGCACAGACTTCTGTAGAAGCATGGCTTTCATTCTGCTTAGAGTATCAAACCGTATTAAGGAAACATTCAGTGAAGGCCATAACGGCGCCTCCCTGACTGTATGTGTCGGTGGAAACAATACTTGCATACAACAAGTAACCCTGGAGCTCACGGTTACCAGATATGCGATGCCCGGGAGCATGCCACAGCAGCCTTGACTGACTGTTCAGCATGAAGTAACTCCCATTTGAAAGTAGCCTGAATGCTGGAGTAATCACTGCAGCTGGGCACCCTTCAAATGACAGGACAAGTTTGCTACAGAACCATTACAAGCTCCGTGCAACATTATATCCTGGCATATGAGTGATCCACTTAAAGCGCTCTCACAGTTTGTACCACTGAGAAACACTTCTCGATCCCCACTCCGGCATCGAAATCTGTATGGTAATTCCCAAGATTCCTTAATGTACTCCTTACCCATTTTTTCATATTTGCCTGCCTGCTTTTGTTCGAGGCAATATTGAAATTGAAAAGTTGTGACCGGTAGAGTTATGTGGCCATGGACTAGCCATTCTGTAGACGGCGATTCCGCCACTGTGAATGGTAATTTATCCAGTTTTTCGATACGCAGCATTGTATATTTTGCTGCCCTTTGAGCCATTTCTATCTGTTTATCTGTTAGATTGTATTCATAAAACAGAGACATACTGTTGATAAAACGCCAAGGCACGTAGCCTGCACGCAAAGATTGCAGTGTCCAGCTCAATAACATTATAGAACGTAACTGAGATTGCCCGTGTTGTAATATGGCCAAATCTTGTTCTAAAATGTCTATCCCAGAAGATAAAATGTTGCCTAAGGAATATATCCTGGAGGTCAATGTTGTTAACCCATTGTCTACCACTGCTAGAGATTTCTCTAAGTTAATACGGTTTATTTCCCGTATTCTTTCTGCGGCCTCTTGTTGGGAAATTTTCTAATTTTCATTGTAGGCAGCATATATGAAGCGTTTTTGGCGTGGTTTCCTGGGACCTAGTAAACAATCCCGAAGATCCATGTCGTGTGTGAGTAAGGATAAGTGTTGTTTCACCTCTGTGAGTGTTGAGGTTTCTAGCCAATTAAGGCACAACTTCCCAACACTGGATGATGTCACTACCCCTGGATGTTGTCTCTGTACATAGCGTGGATCTGGGCTATGGATTGTGAACCCTTCGGTTTTTCCCATGAATCTTTCCTGACAACCATTTGTGTCTGTGGGCCAAATCAACCATTTCTTCCAATCGGGGGTCTGATCTATTGTATTGTATGATGTCATCTAATGTAATCCCCGTTTGTGATGTTTCGTTTCCCTCGGTGTTTGATGGAGTCGGCACTCGAGGTGTGTTCAAGTCTTTGTTCTTGGCTAGTCCAAGGCAAGACGTCTGTTGCACTGTCTCGTTCAAAAACATGATCTGCTGAGGGATGAGACATGCTCTAAACAAAGCTTCTAACCCCTGCACCTGCCATTCTCAGGAACCCCAGATTGATTTTAAGTCTATGGTGTCTTTCCATAAGTCGTAACCTTGTTCGGACAACTGGGCAATAAAGGATGCAGAGTAAATCTGTTTGGTGTTTGTTAACATATTTTTCTGTGCTGATGTTGGTGCAACCTTATAAAAATATTAGGCTGGGTCAGACATATTAAACCCTGAAAAATATGGAAATTTCTGTGTAAATGTTTTTGAACTGCCTTTTGGCGGTGTTGGACAATGTTCCCACTGGTGGTATGTGAACACATTTCTAGGATTTGCAGATTTATGCAGAAAATGATGACCATAATGCTGATAACAATACATTGATTCATAGTCTGATGTGTCTTCCAATGTTTCACTATTGGAAAACGCAGCAGACTTTTCCAAATCAGACATGTTATTAACAGTTTCAAAATCCCAATCATCGGAAAATGTACTTGAGGTAATGATATCACTCAATGATGTTTTAAATAAATGAGGAATTTTTAAAATTTCAGTCGGACCAAATATATCAATCAACCTTGTCCCACACTATACCATCGGGTATAGGAACTGCTGTAATGTTCACTGATGACAAGTCTCTTTGTTCTCGATGAGATTGGTGTGGTTTTAAAAGTAAGTTCACCTTTTGGGCTGCAGAGCTTTGTCGAATGTATTTCCCATTATTAAGCATACTAAAAACTATTACTACCAAGCCTACCCAGAAAAGAAAGAAAAGTATCCCGGTGATTATCCATAGTTCTACCCACGGTGACACCAGGTAAGTCTTTTTAAGAAAGTTCAGAAAGTCTTTTATTTGCTGTTTGCGTGATTATTTGGCTGGCGTCGTTTCCGGTTTGCTTGGATCCAAAGAAAACGTATCAAAGTTTATGAAGTAGCCAGAAGCAGTTCGATCATTTGTTGGAATTGCATCAGGATTCGTAGAAATCGTGGTCTGCTCTTGTCGAGGCATGTCGAGATAGACAATATGATTCTACCCTGCTAATGGATTTTTATTTTTTGTTATAGTGATTCTAATAATTGTGTTTAAAGTATAGTAGTGTTCCATGAAATGTCATGGGAAAACTAAATGTTTTTAAAATACCCTCACACACTATGAATCCCATAGTGTCATGCTTCATCATGGGGTCTTCCCGTCTCTCTACGGGACGGGCGTGCTACAACCTGCGGATACGCGGGAGCACTATATTAGTGAAAAATAGGCTATGTGTAGTGTGGGTAGTGAGGTGGTAGGATCTGTGATAAATCAAAAAGGTTTAAAAATTCCTGGCTAGTGGAAAAACACATTTTATTCACTTCCTAGCTGGAAACATTAAAAGAAATTAAAAGGGGAGATGTGTAGAGGGTGGACTCTTATGCGATTCCCTCTACTGGGTCGACATGTTTCGTAAGCAGTCCCCACTGCTTACTCTTCAGGACCTATTCTAATCTCTACTGCACTCAAGATATATTACTTAATTTATATATGTTGTATGCCTAACTTTTAAATAAGACATGAAAAATAAACATGTCTAAAAAGAAAAGGTAAAATTACCCCTAATAGTTTTCAAGAAACCTGTAATGATGAAAGAAAACATTAAACAACCCATTAGATTGTCAATAGTAAACACAACACCATAACGTGGAATCACAATGTTGCCGTGATATATTTTATCGAGTCTCTGGTGCACAACACTCGGCAATGTTTACCAATAGTTGATGTGCCCAAAGTTAGTACCTTAATGATAGTTAGCTGTAAAAATACTCTAAAAGAACACAGAAAACGATCACACACACACTCACAATTTTCGTTCAATTTTTTCATTCATTTGTCAATGGTTCTATATACTTAATACTCCAGGACGGACTATTGAAAAAATAAACTCAATCGTTCATTTCAAGTGAGTTCATAAATGAGGAAAAACAGAACTACTTTTCATGTCAAAACACTGTACGTGTTACATAACGTGATATATTTTTTGTGATATATTTTCTCACTCTCATATTACCTTGTGCCAATTTTAAGTTGTTATAAATAGAGGAGATAAAAGCACTATGTACATACGCTATTTTGATTCATAACCAGGCTTCATGAGCTTGCACCGAAGAGGAGGTTGCCTTAAGATAATCACTGTAGGTAAATTAAAGGTCACATCTTATTAGTGTTTCGCCGATCCCTTCATGCATTATAAAGAAGATCTGAAGAAAAACTGCATGCGCAAAAAACGAGCAGCGTTTAGAGACCTGCTCAAGTCTTACTCACATGAGAGGCTATACCCCGCCTGTAAATACCTCCGTACAGCTCCGTGGAACGATGTGAATGCGTTCACATCCAGTATTTATCTGAAGTGTAATTGAAAGAAACCGCGAACCGGTTTTTGAAACAACTAGAATGCTAAGCATTGACAAAATGGCCGCCAATATTGTGCCGGTGCTCTATTGAACAAAAGGCCACTTCCTGTTTGAAAAACGCCGTTTTTTCTTTTCTTTCTTGATGGCTAATATATATATATGTATACAACGTTATAGAGGCATATTGCACAAAAGTATATTGATTCATAGGCATTGTTATAGTGCCTTGAACGATCTAATAATAATTTATTAAGGATTGGCACTTTTTCATGATCTTATTCTTACTAATGGAGGGTAATCCAAAAATTGTTCGTCAACACTTATTGTTGTCGTATCATGACTGAAAAATAATTTGAACGAAAAATAATTTTGAGGAAGGAGAAAGGTGTATATACATATACGATGAACATGAGTTTTATATACAAAAGAAATGGCCTCAGATGTTCACTGGAGCGAAGAAAAAGGGGGGAAAAAACACTATCTCATGTCAAGGACTACATGTTCTCTAATAGTCCCGTGATCATAGTAATGTTCATAATTGGCCCCATGGAATATCATCGTTTAAACCATTGATATTCGTCTTTAGACGGAACACCCATCTCTGTTCCTTTTCAAAAGGTACTTTTCATTAGAGACCTGTTCAATCACTGTCCAAGAGATGTCCTCTGGCGTGTGTCCTTTTCCAGGTAATGGGATGCCATTTTTGTGGTGCTTTTTGCACCTGATGTTACTCTTATGTTCTCCTATCCTTATTTTGACTGGACGTGTTGTCATCCCTACATATTCCAGGGGACAAGGACAAATGATAAGGTATACTACATTATTACTATTGCAAGTGGTAAATTTTCTCTGTTCCCACTTCGTACCATTAAGAAAAATGATTTCCTTGCTTCTCTTTGTTAGTTGGCAAACTATACATTTCCCACATGGGTGGTGTCCTTGTATTTTCGCCATTGCTGTTGATTGGCCCGTTGGTTCAATCTGCCGTAGTCTAGTGTGTACAACCATGTCACGAATGCTTTTTCCTCGTCTGGCGGATCCTAAACAGTGGTGGGATGAATCTCCCAAAACCAATTTTTTCACACAGACGGGGAAAAAGCATTCGTGACATGGTTGTACACACCAGACCACGGCAGATTGAACCAATGGGCCAATCAACAGCAATGGCGAAAATACAAGGACACCACCCATGTGGGAAATGTATAGTTTGCCAACTAACAAAGAGAAGCAAGGAAATCATTTTTCTTAATGGTACGAAGTGGGAACAGAGAAAATTTACCACTTGCAATAGTAATAATGTAGTATACCTTATCATTTGTCCTTGTCCCCTGGAATATGTAGGGATGACAACACGTCCAGTCAAAATAAGGATAGGAGAACATAAGAGTAACATCAGGTGCAAAAAAGCACCACAAAATGGCATCCCATTACCTGGAAAAAGGACACACGCCAGAGGACATCTCTTGGACAGTGATTGAACAGGTCTCTAATGAAAGTACCTTTTGAAAAGGAACAGAGATGGGTGTTCCGCCTAAAGACTAATATCAATGGTTTAAACGATGATATTCCATGGGGCCAATTATGAACATTACTATGATCACGGGACTATTAGAGAACATGTAGTCCTTGACATGAGTGTTTTTTTCCCCCCTTTTTCTTCGCTCCAGTGAACATCTGAGGCCATTTCTTTTTGTATATAAAAACTCATGTTCATCGTATATGTATATACACCTTTCTCCTTCCTCAAAATTATTTTTCGTTCAAATTATTTTTCAGTCATGATACGACAACAATAAGTGTTGACGAACAATTTTTGGATTACCCTCCATTAGTAAGAATAAGATCATGAAAAAGTGCCAATCCTTAATAAATTATTATTAGATCGTTCAAGGCACTATAACAATGCCTATGAATCAATATACTTTTGTGCAATATGCCTCTATAACGTTGTATACATATATATATATTAGCCATCAAGAAGAAAAGAAAAAACTGCGTTTTTCAAACAGGAAGTGGCCTTTTTTCAATAGAGCACCGCACAATATTGGCGGCCATTTTGTCAATGCTTAGCATTCTAGTTGTTTCAAAAACCGGTTCGCGGTTTTTCTTTCAATTACACTTCAGATAAATACTGGATGTGAACGCATTCACATCGTTCCACGGAGCTGTACGGAGGTATTTACAGGCGGGGTATAGCCTCTCTCATGTGAGTAAGACTTGAGCAGGTCTCTAAACGCTGCTCGTTTTGCGCATGAAGTTTTTCTTCAGATCTCTCTTTATAATGCATGAAGGAATCGGCGAAACACTAATAAGATGTGACCTTTAATTTACCTACAGTGATTATCTTAAGGCAACCTCCCTTCGGTGCAAGCTCATGAAGCCTGGTTATGAATCAAAATAGCGTATGTACATAGTGCTTTTATCTCCTCTATTTATAACAACTTAAAATTGGCACATGGTAATATGAGAGTGAGAAAATATATCACAAAAAATATATCACGATATGTAACACGTACAGTGTTTTGACATGAAAAGTAGTTCTGTTTTTCCTCATTTATGAACTCACTTGAAATGAACGATTGAGTTTATTTTTTCAATAGTCAGTCCTGGAGTACTAAGTATATAGAACCATTGACAAATGAATGAAAAAATTGAACGAAAATTGTGAGTGTGTGTGTGATCGTTTTCTGTGTTCTTTTAGAGTATTTTTACAGCTAACTATCATTAAGGTACTAACTTTTGGGCACATCAACTATTGGTAAACATTGCCGAGTGTTGTGCACCAGAGACTCGATAAAATATATCACGGCAACATTGTGATTCCACGTTATGGTGTTGTGTTTACTATTGACAATCTAATGGGTTGTTTAATGTTTTCTTTCATCATTACAGGTTTCTTGAAAACTATTAGAGGTAATTTTACCTTTTCTTTTTAGACATGTTTATTTTTTCATGTCTTATTTAAAAGTTAGGCATACAACATATATAAATTAAGTAATATATCTTGAGTGCAGTAGAGATTAGAATAGGTCCTGAAGAGTAAGCAGTGGGGACTGCTTACTGAAACATGTCGACTCAGTAGAGGGAATCGCATAAGAGTCCACCCTCTACACATCTCCCCCTTTTTAATTTCTTTTTAATGTTTCCAGCTAGGAAAGTGAATAAAATGAGTTTTTCCACTAGCCAGGGAATTTTAAACCTTTTGATTTATCACAGATCCTACCACTCTACTACCCACACTACACATAGCCTATTTTCACTAATATAGTGCTCCCGCGTATCCGCAGGTTGTAGCACGCCCCGTCCCGTAGAGAGACGGGAAGACCCCATGATGAAGCATGACACTATGGGATTCATAGTGTGTGAGGGTATTTTAAAAACATTTAGTTTTCCCATGACATTTCATGGAACACTACTATATTTTAAACACAATTATTAGAATCACTATAACAAAAAATAAAAATCCATTAGCAGGGTAGAATCATATTGTTTATGAGATAGCTAAATCAGGAGGTAGATTCTATCCCCATACCTCTTTACTCCCCCCCCCATTTGTTATTTTTCATGTCGAGATAGACATCTGTATTTTGTCGAATAGCGAGTTGTTTTTCATTTTGAGTTTGATTTTGAATTTGAACTTCAGGTTCAAGAGGAACGAGTTCCATAGCATTGTTGCATAGTCCTTCATTCCGTGTTGGAGGCTCTTCGAACGTGATGAGTCTTTCCGTTTGAACTTCTTGGATTGTAGCGAGAGGAGGGCGTCTGCTACTTTGGAGTCCACGTGACCTACTGCTTAGTATCTGCCACATAATGTGGTTTGATTAGGTCAATTGAGACGAATCTTTTCTCCTTTTTTCCGGCAAGAGGCGGTAGAAGTACAGTTCTTGTTCCTTCAATTGCTAGGACCGGTACAGGCTTTCTGTAGGATGGCCCAAATTCTTTCTTGTCCGCTATTTTCTCTCTGACCAGATCCCCGACTTTTGGGATCCAGACGGGTCTTGCCGTGACTGATTTGACTTCCCCAGTGGTGGTCTGTTTCAGGTGGACGTTACTTTGTTGTGTCCTGGATTGATTTAGATCCTGTAAAACAGCCAAACGATCATGGATGTCAAAAGGTTTTTCATCTGCCACTGTGCCTCCACATTCTTGTCCCAAATAGGACCTCATATGGAGTGACACCCCCTAGAGAACTTCTTGGCATGTTAAGTGCACGCTGAACTCCATACAGATGTTTTACCCAACTTTCACCCGTGCCTAATACTCTAGCTGTTAAAGATTGCTTTAAGTCTCGTTTTTTTCTCTCCACTACCGAATTTCCCTCTGGATGGTACGGAGATGAGTACCGCAATGCTACACCCAATCCTTGCATGGCCTCCTTGTAAGCCCTAGAGCTAAACGCAGGGCCCTGGTCAGAATGTAATGTGCCAATTGCGTATGTCCCTATGAAGACTCGCAAATCTTTTATAACAGTTCGAGCGTCAGCCGAGCGCTGGGGCCACACCCATAGGAATCTCTAGCAGGAATCCACTGCAACCATGATATACTTGTAAGCCCCTTTCACATTTTAAGGGGCCGCAGTGGTCCAGGTAAGTGCACACGAATGGTCAGTCTGATGCTGTCTAATAATGGTACCTGTGCTGGGCAAGCTACGGCGGCTCCATTCATCTGTTGGCAGATGTCGCAGTTTAAGACTAAGTCTTTGGTCTGCTTTGTTAATCCTGACCACCAATAGCTTTGTTTCAGAAAAGAAACTGTTGCAGCAGCTCCTGCATGTACAGAACCCATCCCTTCGTGTGCGTCTTGAATTAAACCTAACCTACGATCCATATTTGGAATTATTCTATCCCCCACTCCAGGAATCTGAGCAAATGGATTGTTATTGGCATCTAACTTGTAGGAGTACTTGAGTGGAAACCTTTTTGGTACTGCTCCGCTGTTTTTGCGGGTTGCATTAATAGCTACCATAATCTCACCATCTATTCTCGTTTTAGAACGAGTGATTGCAGCTACGGAAGCCGTGCGTACAGCCCCCTTTGCGGCTTCATCAGCCAATGAATTCCCTTCAACGTGAACGCCGTCACGCTGATGACTCAGTGTATGTATCACGTGAGCCCTCAGTAGTTCGGTTTTCAACTCCACTACCTGTTCCCATAGCATTTTATGCTTAATTGTGCCACCTTTTGCATCTTTGAACCCGTTTTGAACCCAGTGCTGCAAATATTCATTGTAAGACTGCACACAGTAAAAGGAATCGCGCACAATTAGTGTGGGGAATTCTCGATCCGTATTTACTAGTGCCAGTATCAGCGCTTTTAATTCTGCCAACTGTGCCGTGCAGTCTCCTAGAGATTGCGTTTTAGTGCAACTTGGGTGGAACTTTCCATCCCGCATGCGACCTTTAACGATTGCACATGCTGCGCTATATTGTTGCTTACTTCCTATGGCCGGTTGAGCAGATCCGTCAGTATAAATAATATATTCATACTGATCCAGAGGCATTATTTCGTTTGGTAGAGGATATTCTTGTTCGTATTGCAGGAATGCTTGTGTCTTTAAATTTGGGTCGTACCTGTATTCTACATCTGTTGCAGTGAGAAAATTAGCCCATTGTATCCATCTTGGATGTAAGGCTTTAGCGTTGGGAACGCTTGCCTTTGTCGCAGCCACTAAGGCTGGAACTGGAGTAACTACTATTATTCGTTTCCCCTGAGCCAGTGCTCTTTCTCTCACTACATTATTATAAAGAAACGGTGGTCCTGGACCAATTGTTCCGGCTCGGCCAAGAAGTCGACACATAAGCCTTCAGGCCGCTCTGGCTCGAGCCAGCCTACCCTCTGTACCGAAACCCCATCCCCGGCACCGAGACCAAAAGACAAACCACTGTCTACGCCCGCACCAAGGCCGGGTTCCACATCGGCGCGTTCGGCACCGAAACCCACCGGCACTGAGCCTTCGGCTCCGAAAAAAACCATCGGAACCGAGCAAACAACTAGTTCCGAGAACCGCTGGAACTCAACCTTCGGAGCCGAAAAAATTATCGGGAACCGGCTCCAAAGACCCCAACGGAACCGACAAAAACTCCAGTTTCCAAACCTAGGGAGTATAAAACAACTCCAAAATTGGTGCCACACAAACACTCGGACCCGAAAAAATCGGTGCCGAAACACCACACTTCAGAGGAGGAGCTTTTCCAACCCGATCCAACCCAACAAACTCTGGAAATAGACCCAAATACAGGTCGACTTGTGGTTAGTCCTTCCAGGAAGAGGAAATTGGACAAACCTGCACCAGCTCCACTCCCTCTCAAGAAAAAAGACATTGCCACTTCTCCTTTCAGAATCCCTTCTCCACCCCCTCCTCCACACCACATCTCTCCTATTCCATGTCCAGTACCCTCACAATCTCCTCCACCTCAGGATGATGAGGACCCTTCTGAGTACGAAGGCGATGATCAACCTTTAGGAGAACCTACTCATCCTAATATCCCTAATGAACCATGGGACAATTATGGCACACCAGATGTCCCCGATACACCACAAGATGATATCTGCCCATCTAGACCATCCCCTCCGGAGGACACTATAGGATTCACTCAGCTCATACATAGAGCTGCAGAATACCACGGTGTAGATTTATTTACACACAGACCCTGTAGAAGAAGACTTCCTTATGGACACTTTTGCACCATCTCAAAGGTCCACCTCTATCCTCCCAATGCTAAAAGGGGTAATCAAACCCGCTCCTGAAGTCTTTAAAGATCCTGTAAGGGCTAGAGTCATTAACCCCAGGGTAGAAAAGAAATATGTCTGCCCCAGCTGACCCTGTTTACATTAAAGGGCAACTTCCCTTAGACTCTTTAGTAGTTTCTAACGCCAGGAAAAGGGCTAACTCCCAAACCTCAGGCAATTCTCCACCTCCTGATAAGGAGTCAAAACTCTTGGACGCATCTGGTAAAAGAACAGCGTCCCAGGCAGCTAACATTTGGAGAATTGCCAACACACAGGCGTTGCTGGCTAGGTACGATAGGGCACACTATGACGAACTAGAGACCCTACTACAACACCTTCCAGAACAATACAAAACAAGAGCCAATGATCTCATCCAGGAAGGCAAGATTATAACAAATACCTCCATTCGATGTGCTCTGGATGCTGCGGACACAGCCTCACGAGCCGTTGATACCAGTGTTCTTTTGCGTAGACATGCATGGCTCCGTATTTCAGGGTTCAAACCTGAGGTCCAAACTGCCATACTAAATCAGCCGTTTGACCAAGAACATTTATTTGGACCTAATGTGGATTCATCTTTAGAAAAGATGAAAAAAGACAGACACAGCCAAATCAATGGGAGCTTTGCAATCGCAAACTCCCAGAAGTTCCTTTCGTCGCTCCTCTTATAGGGGCGCCTCTAGAGGTTTTACCACGGATAACTCCTCCACGTCCTATAAAAGTCCCACTCAGACCTCCTCTACCAGAGGTTATTACAGAGGCGGCTACAGGGGCAATAATAACAAGGGTAGAGGCAAAACCGTCAATACCCGTACTGCCTCCACCTCCAAACAATGACTTCCCTCCACTCCCCCCAGACCATTCCACTCCAGTCGGGGGAAGATTACTACAGTTCCTACCTGTCTGGAACACCATTACCACGGACAGGTGGGTGAGACAAATCATCCAATCCGGTTATTGCCTGCAACTCACTTCAACTCCTCCACACATACCACCCAAACAGCGTCCAATGTCAACAGACCATTTAACGCTTCTCAAACAAGAGGTACTTTCCCTCCTGCAAAAACATGCAATAGAACCAGTTCCCCTGCATCAGCAAAACACAGGGGTCTACTCACTGTATTTTCTCATTCCAAAGAAGGACGGAACCCTCAGGCCCATCCTCGACCTCAGACCATTAAACCTCTACATACAGTCAGACCATTTTCATATGGTCACTCTTCAACAACGCCTTCCTCCACTCAAACAAGGCGATTTCCTTGCCACCTTAGATCTCAAGGACGCCTACTTCCACATTCCCATTCACCCTGCTCACAAAAAATATCTTCGATTTGTAGTGGACGGTCAACATTATCAGTTCAAGGTGCTCCCATTCGGAGTCACCACAGCACCCAGAGTCTTCACAAAATGTCTGGCAGTCGTAGCAGCCCACTTAAGAAGACAACAAATTCACGTCTTCCCATACTTGGACGACTGGCTCATAAAAGCCAGGTCGCATACCCAGTGTGTAAATCACACACACACCACAATCCAACTACTTCACGACTTAGGGTTCACAATAAACCTCACAAAGTCTAACCTCCAACCGTCCCACATCCAACAATATCTAGGTGCCACAATAGACACCTTAAGAGGCCTTGCATACCCCAATCCAGCCAGGATAGCAAGCATGCAAGCCCTTATAACAAAATTCCAGCCGCAACACTCACTTCCAGCTCTAGTGTTTATGCAACTAATAGGGATGATGGCCTCTTGCATATTCATAGTACCGCATGCAAGACTCCAGATGCGCCCCTTACAGGAATGCTTAGCACGTCAGTGGAACCAGGCTCTAGGTCAGCTAACAGATCTGGTGTTGGTGGACGGCCGCACACATCGCTCTCTGCAGTGGTGGAACACCCAAAACCTTTCCAAAGGGCAACCGTTCCTAGAGCCAGTTCCACAAATTGTGCTAACAGCAGATGCATCGCTCACCGGATGGGGGGCTCATCTACTACATTACACCATACAGGGCACATGGACACCTCAGCAAAAGTTACTCCACATCAATCATTTGGAGTTACTCGCAATCTTTCTGGCATTAAAATCATTCCAGAAACAGATATCAGGCAAAGCTGTCTTAGTCCGGACGGACACTATCACAGCAATGTATTATTTACAAAAACGGGGGGACGCACTCTCTACAGCTCTCAACTAGCTCAGAGCATATGGAGGTGAGCTATTCCTCAAAACATATTCCTCTTAGCCCAACATCTTCCAGGAATTCAGAATCCGATCGCAGATCTGTTAAGTCGTCAAACACAACAAATTCACGAGTGGGAACTTCACCCACAAGTTCTTCAACCATTTTTCCAAATGTGGGGGCATCCAGAGATAGATCTCTTCGCCACACATTACAACACAAAATGCTGAAGCTTCGCCACCAGATATCCACACCCATTGTCCAAAGGCAATGCGATATGGATGAATTGGTCAGGCAGATTTGCGTATGCTTTTCCGCCTCTCCCACTCATTCAATTAGTGGTTCGCAAGCTACAACAGCAGTCACTAACACTGATTCTAGTTGCTCCAACATGGGCCAGACAACCATGGTACACAACATTGCTGGAACTATCCGTAGTCCCGCACCAAAAGCTACACCTCTCCCCTCATCTTTTAACACAGAACCGTGGAGAGATCAGACATCCAGATCCAGCACAGCTCAATCTAGCGATCTGGCTCCTGAAGTCCTAGAATTCGGTTACCTCCATCTTCCACCTGATTGTATGAACGTTAT